>NW_004624901.1:1111090-1221412 GCF_000247695.1 Heterocephalus glaber
TATATATATATATATATATATATATATATATATATATATATATATATGTACACACACACATATAGTGAGTTCCTCACCTCATCCTAATCTAAGGTTTTGTGTATAAAGACCATAAAATAGTAAAGTTTTATAACACACATAAGCACCCTATAAATATTAACATTACTACTTTTCATTGGAAATTGTTGCAAAGTCCACGTTGGTAGGCTGCTGGCCCTTTAATTGCCACGCTGTATACCGTGAGTCTCTACGCCCTTCCGCCCCGATGTATCCCATCGTGCCCCGCGTCTTCCGGGCGCAGCCTCTCGTAGCCTCGCCCCTTCGGCGCGCGACCCATCATGGCGCAGGGTCCGCGCAAGTTCCAGCCGCGGAAGCCAAGTAAAAGCAAGTCCGCGGCAACAGCCTCAGAGCGGAACCGCGGGCCAAGGAAAGGCGGTGAGCAGCGGGCCGGGGAGTAAGCGGGGTAGAGACGGCCCGGGCCGCCCCAGTCTCATGCGAGTGCGTCTCTCTAGGTCGGTTGATCGTCCCCAAGAAGGCACGCATCGTGCAGCAGCAGCAGATCAAGAAGGTGAGCGGGTCCCAGGGCTGGGGGAGCTGTGGAGGACAGCCAGGCGCTCCAGCCCGCCGAGCCTGTTTCCTCCTTTGTGCGGCTAATATGGGAACCTTGAGCACAGTGTTGGGAGAGCGTTCGAAGCCCTTGGGGTTGAAAATCTAGCTTCACCAGAAGGCAGCGCCGAAGCAAATCTTAGCTCCGCGAGTGAGCAGGATTTCTTCACCCCCCAGCCTTTTTCCCAGTAATCCCCAGCGATGGCGCCCTTTCTTAGTTTGTGAGAATGCGAAGCGACCGGGCGCCTGCAGACGCTGCGGGCGGCACCAGGCCCAGTCGGGGTGCGCGGTCTCGTTACCGGTGTCGGATTTTTATAGCCAGGTGGATAGGGCTGAGCCTATAAAGAAATTGGAAAGAGATTTAAATCTGATCTTGGACTGTTCTCCACACTCACTAGGGCTGTGATCCTGAGCAAATCATTTAACTTCTCAAGATCATTGCTTTTCTCAAAACTAGTTACCTAGAGACCTGTTCAGGTCCACGGAGTAGGGTCAGGAGGCGTCTGTCTCGTGGAATGCCAAGACGCCCAAAACGAGCTCCTGATCTCACATCCCCATTCTCCCTCCCTGCCTGTGACCCTGCAGGTCTCATTTCAGGACGATTCTGTCCTTCCAGATGCTAGGGATCACCACTGAATCCCTGTTTTCTTTCCCATTCCACCTGTCCTGTCTCCTGCCTGAACCTATGTAGTCACCTCCTCCTGGCCTACACTGCTCTCTGCCACAGCAGCCAGACGATGCCATGAACACTACATATCACAACCTGGCCTTCCTCTGCCCAGCACTCTCCGTGTCTTCTGCCATACAAAAGCCAGAAAAGCCCTGCATAATTTGCCCTGCACCACCCTGCACACTCCCTTTCACCTTTCCCTTGTCCCCTCTCCCTCCAGCCTCTTCATCTTTCCTTGTCCAACCTCGGGGTGGTGGCAGCCCTCCCCTCACTTAATCTCCCTGATGTCTCTTCATCATGGCAACACTTATTCTATTATGGAACAGTTGGACATCTGTGTCACTCATGTGCCTGTCTTCCACTCCTAGGCATTGAGTCTTGGCTCCAAGTAGGCAGGGATTTTTCTGCCTACTTTTGCTGTAGTGTTCACAGTGCCCAGACACAACAGTTAACTACCCGGTGGTGGCAGTTGTAGTTATTAGAACTCATAGGCAGCACAGGAGCAGTGTGAAGAAGGTAATTCAGCCACCAGCTACCAGATTGACTCAGACCCACACTGACACACTGCCCCCCCTTCCCTGAAGAATAAAGATGACACAGGACAAGAGGGCTCTGCCCACCTAAAGGCAGAGACTCATCGAGCTCCCGTCTTTCATCACCCATGTGGCTTGGGAATCCTCATTAGGTCCCTCCCCATTCACATGGGCATGAGAAAAGAGAGGCGGGAAAGGTTTGTGGTGTGTTCAGTGTGCAGGGCGGGGCTTCAATCCCAGTCCTCCGGGCCCTCGTGAGGGCTGTGCAAGGGGACAGTTGCAGATCCTGTGCCCTGTGAGCTGGCAAGAGGGCAGCTAGCTAGGGCCTCCCGCTACTGCATCTCAGTCTGATACCCTGGGGTTGCCCCTATAGGATCTAGAGATCGCGATCCGGAAGAAGATTGAGCACGACATGGTGATGAAAGCCAGCTCCAGCCTGCCCAAGAAGCTGGCACTGCTGAAGGCCCCAGTCAAGAAGAAGGGGGCCGCTGCCTCCTCTAAGACTCCTTCCTGAAGATGTGAGCTCACAGGCTGTACCTCAGGCAAGAGGACCCATCCGCCACCAGCGGTGGCCCCTAGAACTTGAGCAGGGCCCCTGGAGCCTGGGAGAGCTGCAGGCTAGGCTGCTCAGGGTTCAAGGAGGAGGGAGTGTCAGCATCCTCTGTCCCCTCCCCAGTCCTGTCTCCACTGGCTTCACCCAGACGATAAATATGACTTTGTCATCCCCGTGTCATCATGTGGTTCTGTGAGCAGGCCCGTGGGGGCCAGGTGAGCCCATTTGTGTCTATGAGAGTCCTGTCCCACGATGCTTTCCACCACCACCACCACCACCACCACTCCCAGCACACTCTGCCTGGCCAGTCCTCAAGCTGAGGAAGCATCAGGGAGGAGCCACACATCTGTAAGTGAGGCACTGCACTGCCTTGAGGGTCTCGGTGCCATTATCCTGAATGCATCAGCTGGCAGGATGCCTGGGGTTCAGAGCCAGGGCTGGAACCTGCTGCTGCCAGATTCTTGGTCCTGCTATCAGCTGGCCTCCTGCTGCTGCATTGTCCCAGACCATGACTCTTGTCACTGTCCCTCTTGGCGACACCCCTCCCCCAAGTTGATGCTTGGTCTGTTGGATGGGACGGGACCTGTGACATTTTAGGGAGCTGTACCCTGTTGTCCTTCCATTCCACCTATCTCTTATCTTTGGGATTTGGACTCTCGGTACAGTTGGCTGCACCCCTTGAGGCAAGTGATCAGGGTAGCCTCACCTTCCCTGGTCACTCACCCGCTCGGGAAGCAGAGGTGTTTGGTCTCCACCCACTGCCCCCAAATCCCACCTTTTTTGTCTGTTTTAGCAGTACTGGGGAATGAACCCAGGGAGTACTTGAATTACAACCCTCTTGCCTCAGCTTTCCAGAGTGCTAATATCGCAGGAGTGTCCACGCCAGCAGGCTTCTGCCAACTTTGTGATTTTTTAGCATGGACAACACTTTGGCCACTCCTCAGTAAGCTTATCATAGATTACCCTGTGCTCAGCTGGGGTGCTGCTCAGTAGTAAGTGCCTGCCTAATGTGAGTAGGCCCCGGGTTCCATCTCCAGCACGCAGAAACAAAAATCACTTTATGTGAGGATCTGGACTCGGCATCCCTCCTGTAAGGCTTATGTCAAAGGGTTTGTCCTATGTGGCGCTTGTGGAGGAACTGGAGCCTAGCAGGAGGCCATGTGCCCTCAGGACAGCACCCAAGGGACACTGTCTCTGCTTGCTGCCTGGTGAGGGGAGCTCTGCGTGGCAGGCATTTCCCCAGTGCCTTAGTTGCAACATGGGCAGCATGAGCTGAGCAAACCTTCCCTCTCTAAGTGCCTGTCTCATCTCAGTATGGTAAAGTGGATCGGCCTACCCTGCAACCCAGCAGTTCCATGCCAAGTTCAGATGCAGAAGGATGGGAATGTAGTGCTCCAGTGTGTTTTGTAGTGCTGGGGACGGAGCTACTCCCCCAGCACATTTTATTTTATATTTTATTTTGTTCTAGTTTGAGATAGGGTCTCACTAAGTTACCCAAGCATGTCTCAAAACGTGTGATCCTCCTGCTTCAGCCTCCCCAATAACTGGGCTTACAGATATCCCACTGCACGTGGTTTGTGCCAATGTATAGCAGGATTATTCACAACCACTGAAGGGGGACATAACCTGCATATCCATCCATAGGACAGATGAACAAAATATGGTCCATCCATACAATGGAATGTTATTTGGCCATAAACTAACAGACAAACCTTGAGAACATGTGCTGAGTTCAAGCAGCCAGACACAAACACTGCATAGTATGTGACTATTCACGTAAAATGTCCAGAGCAGACAGGAGCTGGGAGGGAAGTGGCGGCGCTGCTGATGGGATCACCTTGGGTTGATGAAAGTGTGAAACTAGACAGGTGGTGCATAGCCTCGTGTGGACTGACCCTGAATTGTGCACTGGGATGAAGCTAAAATTGTGTGAATTTTGCTAACAAAAAACAGGAAGAGAAATTTCACCCCACTGTCCTGACAACATCCTGAGAAATGGGGCGCTGGTGGAGAGACTAGTGTGGGGCTCTGCATCCCTCAGGAGTTTCTGGGGGACACAGGAGCCCCAGATCCCAGACTGGGAGGTGGCAGCATCTTCCCACACCCCTGAGCACCCCTCAGGGAACCAGGGCCCTCTGCCCTGTCCCTCCTCAGGCTGGGGTGTCACCTGCCCTGGGAGACAATTTGCCCATATCGAATCCATCCTGTGCCAGCCTCTGGCCTAGGGAGGGCTAAGAACTGGCCTAGTGAGAGAAAACAAGGATGCCACCAAGTCTGTGTTCCCGGCAGGCCACCTCCTCCCTGCTTAGGCCTCCTGGCTTTTGCATCTGCGGTGCCCACCCCAGGATTACCCTTCCTGGATGTCTTCTTCCAAGAGGAGGTCATGGAGCAGCCTTCCCTGCGCCCTGCCCGTGTGATCTGGGTTTTACTGCAGTGCTGGGCAGGCGCCTGGGAGGGAGGGGCTCACTTTGTTGCCCAGGCTGCCTTGAAACTCTTGAGCTTGAGTAATCCTCCTGCCTCAGCCTCCAAAGTAGCTGGGACACAGGCTCAAGCTCCGCACTTGGCTGATTGATCTTCAGATCTGAAGTCACCCTGCCCTGCTTTCCTCTTTTCTGCTTTGTTTCCCAAGGACCAGTGCACAGCTGGCACTGGATGAGCAGGTGCTGAAGGAGGGAAGGAGGGAGGGAGGGAAGAAAGGAAGGATTTATCCTCACTGCAAGGAAAGGGATCAGATCAGAGCAGTCAGTGATCTTTCAGCACAATATCTATGAACCAACTAGAGCTGTTTTACAGCCCTGCCTGTTGTAAACCATTGACTACAATTCACAGTCCTTCCACAGTCCTTCCTACAATAGTGACAAGTGCTCCCGGCTGAAAGATTATCAGCAGCCCTCCACCCCCTGGGGGAGCTAATTGGTGTCCTTTGGCGGTTACCTGGAATATCTTTTATCTGTAAAAGTGTCTGTTCTTCAGACCCCGGGATCAAACCTAGGGACTCTACCACTTAGCTACACCCCAGCCAGCCCTTTCTTTGTTGTTCTTTGTTTTCCACAGGGTCTCCCTGCTAAATTACAAAATTGTCCAGGTTGATCTCCAACTTGTGATCCTTCTGCCTCAGCCTCTCAGAGTGGCAGGATGACAGGTGTGCGCCACCACGCCCGGCTTTCAGACCCTTTGAACCCCTTGCAACATCTGCCTGGTTCCTATGTAAGTTAAATAAACATTTTAAGACATGCTCGTCTTCAGATGTTTATGAGAGTCCCTCTTTTTTGAAAAATCTTTTTAACCTGTCTGTCTGGAATCCAGAAGGCGAGAGAGTTGCATCACACTGGACTCTGGTGTCATCTGGCATCGCCTCAGCCCCCAGGAGGCGCCTCAGAGGTGGCCAGGCCTCTCACAGGCTGCCAGTGCCCAGGAGGAATCCCAGAAATTGGCTCCTTTTGTAGCTCTGTCACTAGCGGGCCCCAGGCATGGGGTCTGGAATGTCAACCCACAGGTCCCAACCCCGGAGCTCCCCAAACAGCCTTATTTTTCCCATGACTTCCCTAGGCGACTCCCCCCACCCACACGCACCCCCATTAGCACTGCAGTCAAGACCCCACCCCAAACCCCACAAGGCCTGTTCTACACTCCTGCCTGGCCCTCCACAAGCCTCTCCACCTCTCTGAGCCCCTCCCTGTTCAGTGGGGACTGTGACACCTCCGTTTCTTACCCCCTAAGCAGAAGGGTATGGGACTCACGGTGTGACCATGAGGACCCTTGGGTGCTGGGCGTGGGGGCAGGCGTCCAGTCCAGCACCTGCCGTTCTTCTGCCATTCCCTGCCCCTCTCCCTCGGGGCCAGTCCTCTTCTGACCTAAGCCTTTCCCTTCTACCTCCACCTCTCCCCACCACCCCTGTTGAGAATGCCCACTCCTCCTGGCAAGGCCCTGACACTTTGCCCATGAACTTGTGTTTCAAAAGAAAGAAAAGAAACCTAAGAAGCTAAGTCAAGCCAGCCAGCAAGAGTGGCTGCACCAACCAGAAAGCCAGGAAACTAACCAGGCTGGCTCCCCGGGGTCAGCTTGGTTGGGAGCTTCTGGGGACTGACAGAGGGAGAGGGGGCTGGGACATCCCCAGAGCTGGGGGTCTGGTGGCCTTGGGCAGCTAAGCCTCCTGGGCAGCCCTGCTTTCCCCACAGGTCGAGCAAGGACACGTGGGGCTGGGGTCAGGAGCTACACATGCCTAGACGGTGAGCTCACACATTGGCGGATTGGTGGCAGGATAAATGTGGCTTCCACTTCCCCAAAGAAGCCAGGGCTTGCTGGCTTCAGCAAGAAGGGAGGATTTGAGTGTCTGGATGCCCCTTCTCCCTCACCAACCTCTCCTTTCCTAAAAGTATTGCTATGCTACAAAGGTGGGAACTTGAAATAGGCAGAGAGACTCCATCCTTCGGACATTTCCAGGGCCCTTTCTGACCGGCCACATTCTCCCAGAACTGCTTGCTATTTGGCTGTGGGCAGCTTTCAGCCCCTCTCCAGGCTTCATTTCCCTTACCTGGAAAATCAGATGATCCGAACAGAATTCTGAGCCAGGCATGGTGGTGGATGCCTGTCATCCCAGCACTTGGAAGGCTGAGGCAGGAGAATCGCCAGGAGTTAGAGGCCAGCCTGGACTACATACCTAGCAAGACCCTTTGTCTCAAAAAACAAACCAAAGCCTTAGGGCCGAGGATTTGGCTCAGCAGCACCGTGCCTGCCTCCCATGTGCAAGGTCCTGAGTAAACCAAAATATATTCCAGTAAACGAGGAGTCCAGAGTAGCCCCAGCTGGCTTCCACCAGTTTGGCTCTTCCGGCCGGGAGGCCTCAAGCAAGCCCATTTCCTCTTCTGAAAAATGGAGGTGACTCTCCACTTAGCAGCACTGTGAAAGGCCTAACCTTCATGCCTATCCTGGGTGCTAGCTCAGCCTGCTTCAGCGGCCTGAACCTTTCTACAATCATTACTGATTCCAAGGCTGACACTGGGGCAGGCCCTGTGCCAGGGAAGCCCAAAAGAAATATACCAGGAGCCACACACGTCGTTGGAAATGTCCCTGTGTCACACACAGCAGCAATTTCAATCATACATTTTATTGAACCCACATATCATTTTGACCTGTAATAAATATTTTTTAAAAAAATTTTTTTAAGATAGGCTCCTGAATTTGCTATATAACCCTGGCTGGCCCCAAACTCACAGCAGTCCTCCTGCCTCAGCCTCCTGAGTGCTGGGATGGCAAGCAGAGCTGACAGCCATAAAAAAAGAAAAAAAAAATTTTTTTTTTTTTGAAGCAGGGTCCCCATGTGTACCCCAGGCTGGCCTGGAACTTGCTGTGATCCTCCTGCCTCAGCCACCTGAATGCTGGCCCTGCTGAAAATTTTTAATGGGACATTTTGTGGCCATTTTTTTCTGTAAGCATCTGAAATCCAGCCCCTAGTTTACACCTACCGCACAGCCTACTCAAGACCCACAAGTGGCCGTGGAAATCTGGAGGGTGCTAGGCTGAGGACTGCCCAGGAAGTGCACCTTCAAGACCCGGAGGAAAAACCTGGAGGGCCAGGGGTTTAGCTCAGTGGTTCCACCGCCTGCGCCTGCCTCGAAAGCACAAGGTCCCTACAATCTCCCATACCAAAAGTAAAAACAAACAAAAAAACCCCTGGAGGTCCCAGATGGAGAAGACAGCCAGGCTTCTCAGGGGCCAGCTTGGCTGTGTCCTGCTCTGCATATCATTTGAGCTAAATGGGGGCAAAGCCTAAGTCGGCGCATTCCACAGTTTACAGACTGGGCGCTTGCTGCATGCGGGTAACCAGTGGACCCTGAGAGGAGCCAGACTAGCAGCATGGGAACAAACAGATAAACCTTGACAGAGAAGGGTGAGGAAGGGAAACTAGGCTGCTCTGAGATAATGGGGTAGGGGAGGGGGTGGTGAGAAAGAGCATGGGCAGCTTCTGGGCCAGAGATGGTGGCCAGGACAAGCCAAGTAAGAAAAATGATCAGAGATGGTGGAATTTGAAACTATTGACTTTATTAGATTGAGAGTCGAAAACTAGAAATTTCGTCAAGCGTGGGAGCACACACCTGTCATCCGGGAAGCTGAGGCAGGAGGATCACCTGAGTTCCAGGCCAGCCTGAACTACTTAGCGAGACCCTGCCTAAATAAATAAATATTTAAAATGTCATGATCCAGGGCCGGGGATCTAGCTCAGTGGCAGCGTGCCTGCCTCACAAGCACAAGGTCATGTGTTCAATGCCCGGTACCAAAAAAAATGTCATGATCCAACCGACTTAGGGCATAGAAAGGATGGGGTCCTAGTCAGACCCAGTGCTGATTTCTGTGTCTGGGGCGACGTCTGCAGCCCTCTGCGCCCCACCAGAAGTCTGCACCGCCGGTCCCCGTCCCCACCCTCAAACTCAACCCCATGCCCAAAGACGCTAAGCGCGCTTCTCGGATGGCACCGCCGCAGGTGAAGGCTGAAGTGCTGCCCCGCTCCTGGTGGCGCAGCCAATTGCCCGCCTGGTGCCGGAAGCGACCCTCGGTAAACAAAGCCGTGTGTGGGCGCAGCCCCAGCGGCCCAGGGTGTGCTGTCCAGCCCCGGGGAGGCGGGGGAGGAATGTTGTGAATGAACTCAGGACCCGCCCCGAAACTCCGCATAAGGCCTGAGCCGTAGGGGTCCTCCCGCTCCCATTGGCCTCCGGCGCTCCGTGATTGACAGTGCCGCCCGCTACGCTCCGTGATTGCACAGACCCAAAAGACTGGCATCGTAGTTCTCTAATGAACACTGGCATCTGGGAGACGGGTCTGAAGCCGCAGCCAATGGAAGGAGAGGATCGCGGAGGCCAAGGGAGGGTCCAATAGGAACGGGCGCCGGGGGCGGAACGACGGCGGAGGATAAAGCGGCTGCAGAGGCACCTTTATTGTTGTGAAAACTCTTAAAGGGGCCGCTCCCCGGGCCGGCCTGGTGTGGGGCGGGGGTGGCTAGGGTGGAGGTCCCAGACGGCCGAGCGCTAAAGAAGACGGCAAGGCGGTGCGGAGCCCTAGGAGCGCGGCGGGTATCGGCCGACCCCGCAGCTCCCCGCCCCCACCGCCCCGGCCCGGCCATGGAGCCCCTCACAGCCAAGCGGAGCCGGGGCGACCCAGGGGGACCCGAGCCGCGCGATCCCCGGGCCGAGCGGGGCCGCCCCGAGACGTTGCTGGACCTCAGCGCTAAGCGGGTGGCTGAGAGCTGGGCCTTCGAGCAGGTGACGGACGGGCCGGGCGGGGACCCCCCTGCCGGCCCCGGTGCGATCTGGGCTCAGACCCGCCCCCTGGGCTCCAGAGATGCCATTGCCCTCGTGTCCCCCTCAGTCTGCGACCCCAAGCCGGCCCTGGCGCCCCAGCCCCAGGGCTCTCGCCACTCAGCCTCATCCCCACAAGGGCACCCGTTCTATCCTCATCGACACCCCAACTCCTTGCCCGGAATACCCATCTCCCCGTGTCTGAGCCCCGAGATACCCACAGTGCCCTGTTTCCGTCCCCCTCCCCCCAGACCCCTGTCCTACTCTCCAGGCAAAGAACTCCCCATCTCTCCACATGTCTCCGCTCGGGACAATCCCTCTGGGCCTCTACCCTCCTGTCCTACCCTCCAGCCCCAGCATCCACCTGTCCCTTAAGGACCATTCCTGTCCCCCGACAACCTCTCTCCTTGTCCTAGTCCTTCCTAGAGGGAGCTGGGCATTCGGGTGGTATCTGACAGGTGGAAACCTAACCAGCCTCTCAGGCCGATTCCGGGGACTCTGCCTTGGTGCCCCGGAGCTGGGGTCCTTCAAGCCCCCTTGGCACCAGTCTCAGAACTGCCAGACTGCCCGGGCCAGCACAGCTTGCGGGATGCCTGACTTCAGGAGGTCTTAGGGGGCTCCCGAGTTAGGACTGATGGGTTTGTGCCATGGTGGATGGAACCATCTCTGATTCATGGACTGGAAAATCCCTTCTTAGTCATTTGCCAACTGTCACTGGGCCAGTCATTGGCTGCTCCACTTCCCCCAGAAACCTAGGCAGGAGGGGGCTCAGGAAGGCCTCCGCCCTTCCTTGTGTGTGTGACCCACAGGACCTGGCCTGGCGGTGCTGAAAGCTCCTGGGCTCTTCTGTAACCCTTTGGGAGTTGTTGTCCTCCTGGTTTTGAGGAAACTGGGACACAGAGAGGTTGAGAAATTCGCCCAAAGTCACCAGCCAGTGAACAGCAAACTCAGATTGGAACAAAAGTTAAATGGGGTTGTTTCAGTGCCCGGAGCCCAGGGAGGGGCTCAGGGAATATGCTGAGGAGAGATCTTGTCCTGGGAATGAGAGTTCTCCAGCCCCAGGGTTCTGAACAGACAAATTTATCACAGCTCTGAGCCTTTCCTCCTAAGCTGTAAATCAGAGTATCAAATTGTTAGGTTGGTGTGAGAAATACGGGAAATCACTTTTTTGTTGTTCTTTTGAGACAGGGTCTTACTATGTAGTTCAAGCTGGCTTTGAACTCACAGCAATCCTCTTGCCTCAGCCTCCTTAGGGCTGGGATTACAGGTGTGCACCACCACACCAGCTTTCCTTCTTTCTTTTTTCTGATGCTGGGGATTAAACCCAGGGCCTCTGAATCTTGTCACTTTTGTCTAACTTCTTCCCATCCCCTCAAGACCTGAGAAGTGGGCACATCCCACCAGAAGTCTGCTAAATCCCCTGGCATCCAGAAAGAAATCAGTAGTAAGATCTAGGGTGCTAACTGTTGGCCATGCATTACTGTAAGTGCTGTACACACATTAATGCTTTTTATTTTTTGTTTGAGCTAGGGTCTCAATAAGTTGCCCCAGGCTGACCCTGAACTTCTGATCCTCCTGCTTCAGCCTCCCAAGTAGCTGGGATTACAGCCTCACAACACAGTGCTAGGCTCATTGATGCATATTGAATCCCTGGGAGACGGTTGATGTTCACATCCCCACCTTACACTAGGGCAAACTGAGGTTCAGAAAGGCCGAGTGACTTGCCCAGGGTCACACTGTTTATAAACAGCACAACCAGAACCCTAGCCTGGGTGTGACCCACTGACCCTCTGCAGGTCGAGGAGCGGTTCTCCCGGGTGCCGGAGCCTGTGCAGAAGCGGATCGTGTTCTGGTCATTTCCACGAAGTGAGAGGGAGATATGCATGTACTCGTCACTAGGGTACCAGTCCTCAGAGGGTGAGCAGGATGCCCGGGTGCCCTTCACCCGTGGGCTGCACCTGCTGCAGAGTGGCTCCGTGGACCGCGTCCTCCAAGTGGGTGAGTGGGTGTCTCTGATGCAGGGAGACTGAATTGGGCAGGAGCTTCCAGACCTCAGGCTCAGAGGCCCTGGAAAGTGTGTACAAGATACTGGTGTGGTTCTCTTGCACTGAGCTACATCCCCAGCCCTTTTGATTTTTTAAATTTTGAAACAGGGTCTCCCTAAGTCCCTAAGCTTCCCCAGACTGGGTTCCAACTTTCTTATTTTGTTTTGTTTTTTGTCAGGGTCTCACTATGAACTCCAGGCTGGCCTAGAACTCACAATGTAGCATAGGCTGGCCTCGAACTCTTGGTGATCCTTCTGCTGCAGCCTTCCAGCTGGGATGACAGGTGTGTGCCACCATGCCCAGCTTGAAGCAGATATTGCTGTACCGAAATTCAGGTCTTGTCCTTGGCCTCAGGCAGCAGGCTTAGATGGGGATATGGAGGGGAAGGGAAGGCCCCCCACTGAGATGGGAGGGTTCAGGCAAGGGACTGATCAGGTTCAGTGAGACTGATCCTGGATTCCAGGCAGAGGCCATGGAGGGTCTTGGAGATGGAGCTTGAGACATGGCACTGAGGATCCCAGACCTCAGACTCCCGAGTCCTGCTGGGCTTGGGTGCAGGATAAGAGCTGAGGCGAACAGTAGACACCAACACTGAACTAGGAGTAAGGGAAGAAGCAGGGAGGCAGGGACCAGGGGCGGGGTGACTCTACACCCAGGCAGTAGGGTGTGGGTGGGAGCTGGACACATAGTATAGAGGCATAGGTGACAGCGAGTCTCAGACACCAGGCGGAGACAAGGAGAGGTTGGGATCCGAATTTTAGTATGACACGCAGCGAGAGTGGTGACTTCAGTTCACAAAGATTTGTTACAAGTTTTATAAAGTACTAGGAGAGCCAGATGAGTTGGCACGTGCATATTTTCCCAGCATTCTGGGAGGCTGAGACAGGAGGATCACAGGTTCGAGCCCAGCCTGGGCAATTTAGTAACTTAGCAAAACCATGGCTCTGGGCCAGGGCCCAACCAGGGTTACCTCTATGGACCCTGGTGAACTCACCCCGTGCCTGGCCATAACCCAGCCAGCTGCAGGCCCATGGCCAACCTGGTATGAGGAAGCCATCTCTCCACATGATGCAGGTTTGGCCCGAGCTGCCCAACCAGTCAGATGAGCCCGGCAGACACCTGCCTGCCCAGGGGCCAGGGAGGGACAGGGTGCAGGGTGATCTGCCTCAGGTCTGCCTGTCAGCCCACAAGGTGAAATGTCACATTTCCCAGGAAGTGCAGGGCTCCTGTCACCCTAGCTGTATCCATGGTAACCCAAGAGCTGAGAGAACCTGTCTCCAACATCACAGAGCAATGATACTTTGATCATCAGAGAAAAAACAAGGGTTTGTTCAGGACCTGAGCTTATACCAGAGTTCTAAGCATTTGTCATACATTAACTCATTCTTTTTTCTGGTAGTGTGGGATTGAACCTAAGTCCTTCGCCCTTAGCCACATCATCAGCCCTTTTTTTAACTTTATTTTGAAACAGGGTCTTGCTAAATTGCCCAAACTTATGACCCTCCTTCCTCAACTTCCCACAATGCCGGGAAGACAGGCATGCATCACCATGCCTTGTTGATCATTTAATTTTTATTACAACTACATGAGAAGGATGTTGTCATGATTTGTTGGACAGATGGGGAAACTGAGGCACTGACAGGTTTAGTGACCTGTGCTAGGTTATTTGGCTGTGCTCTACATCTGGGTCTTGCTGGGCATGGTGAGTAAATGCTACCTGTTTCTGGTTTTAGGGTTCCACCTGAGCGGGAATGTGCGGGAGCCAGGCAGCCCCAGGGAGCCCGAGCACTTCTACCATGTGTCCATCAGCTTTGACCGCTGCAAGATCACATCTGTGAGCTGCAGCTGTGACAACCGAGACCTCTTCTACTGTGCACACGTGGTGGCCCTGTCACTGTACCGCATCCGCCATGCATACCAGGTGGAGCTGAGGCTGCCCATCTCCGAGACTCTGTCCCAAATGAACCGAGACCAGCTGCAGAAGTTCGTGCAGTACCTCATCAGCGCCCACCACACCGAGGTGTTGCCCACTGCCCAGCGCCTGGCCGATGAGGTCTTGCTGCTGGGCTCCGAGATCAACCTGATGCATGGTAAGGGGGCCCGGTGTCGCGGCCACCTCACATCCTGTGTGCCAGGCACTTATCGTGGAATCCTCAGTGCCCTGGATATGCAGACCTTGTGGGTGGCGCATCCTGGATGTGCTCTGACCCCAGGGCAAATGAGTGGTCAGAAATCAGGCAACTGGGCTGGGGATTTAGCTCAGTGGTTCCACCACCTGCCTCATAAGTGCAAGGTCCCTAGTTCCATCCCCAGTACCAAAACAAAAACAAAAACAAAAGAAATCAAGCAACAAACAGGGCTGGGCACCGTGGTGCATACCTACAGTCCCATCTACTCAGGAGGCTGAGAGGCGAGGGCGTGGAGGAGCTGATGGGGAAGGACCAGATGGACAGAGAGCACCATAAGGGTGGATGGGCTGTTCTGGGTGAGATGGACAGGTGAGTAAATGGAGAGGGGGGTGTTCGGAGTGGGATGGGTCAGTAGGTATGTGTACATATGTGAGCAGGTATGTCAGCAGAATGTGTAGAGTTTCCCTAGGTGAATAGATAGGAGTGGGGAATGGAAAAAGGAGCTGGTGGTATTTGGGGCATGAGGCATGCATTGGTGGGTGGGTGCGTAAATGAATAGTTTGTATGGATGGCTGGATGAATGGATGGATAGAAGGGATGGAAGGGACTAATGGACGGATGGGAGAGTGGGTGTGTGGGTAGATGAATGCCTGAGTGGATGGATAGAAGAACCTGAAGAGGAATGGTGGCCAGTGAAGAGATAATAAAAAGGTGATGATGGCTGGGAGGACAGACAGGGGTAGGCGGATAGGTGGCTGGCTGGACGGCTGAAGGTAAGGTGGATAACCGGACGAGTGGCTGTTGTTTGCCAGGATGAATGGAGCTGAGGTGATGTTGGGTGATGTGCAGGAATGACAGGCGGGGCAGGCGCCTGCCCACTCTACCTGACCCCTTCCTGGCCTGAGCTTTTCCCTTTCCATTTCCCAGGCGCCCCGGACCCCACAGCGGGCGCAAGCATCGAGGACGCCAACTGCTGGCACCTGGATGAGGAGCAGATCCAGGAGCAGGTGAAGCAGCTGCTGTCCAACGGCGGCTACTACGGGGCCAGCCAGCAGCTGCACTCCATGTTCAGCAAGGTGCGGCAGGGGCAGGGGGGACGCTCCCGGGGAAGGCCCCGCCCCCTTTTCACACCCCTCCCCTACTCCACCCCCTGCACAGGTGCGGGAGATGCTGCGCATGCGGGACTCCAATGGAGCGCGCATGCTCATCCTCATGACCCAGCAGTTCCTGCAGGACCCGCGCCTGGCGCTGTGGCGGCAGCAGGGCGCAGGAATGACTGACAAGTGCCGGCAGCTATGGGACGAGCTGGGTAAGGCCTGGGTGTGAGGGTTGGGGCCCTGAATCTGCTCTCCATCACTTGGGGACACTTACATAGCTCCTGCCACATGGGCAACGAGGCCCTGCCCCATGATGCCATAGAGGGTAGAGAAGGTACCTGGTGAAATACTATCCACGGGGCCAGGAGCATGGTGGCGCATGCCTGTCATCCCAACACTCGAGAGGCTGAGGCAGGAAGATCACGAGTTCCAGCCTAGGCCATATAGTGAGTTCAAGGCCAGCCTGGAATGCATAGCAAGACCCTATCTCAAAACAAAACAATACTATCTATCCACTCCTTTCTTGGTTTCCATGACAAATTGGATCCAGGACCCCCACCCACTCAGGAACCAGGAAGCTTCCAATGCTCAAGTCCCTTATATAAATGGCATGGTATTTGCATAGAACCCGCACACATTCTTTTCCTAGTCCTGGAAATGGACCCCAAGAGTGCTTTGTCACTGAGCTACGTCCCTCTTCAGCTATTCTAATTCTTCATTTGGAGACAAAGTCTCCCTAAATTGCCCAGGCTGGGTTCCAATTTCTAATCCTCCTGCCTCACACTCTCCAATCACTGGGATTACAGGTGAGTGCCACCCTGCCTGGTTTCCTTTTTGGCCCTTTTTTTTTTTTTGGTACTGGGGATCGAACTGAGGACTTTGTGCTTTCGAAGCAGAGAGTGGAACCCCTGAGCTAAATTCCTGGCCCTTTTTTTTTTGGTACCAGGGATCGAACTCGGGACCTTGCACTTGCGAGGCAGGTGGCAGAACCACTGAGCTAAATCCCCGGCCCTTTATTATTTGTGCGTGGTTTTCATATACATTATTTTTGTGGTGGTGGAGAAGGAACACAGGACCTTTACACTCAGCTTTTCATTTAATTATTTATTTTATTTTGAGACAGCGTCTCCCTAAATTGCTAAGTTGTCCCTGCTAGACTCAAACTTGCAATCCTCCTGCCTGAGTGCTGGGATAACAGGTGTCCACCACCATGCATGCGAAGCTGAATCCTGACTTCTAACATAAAAATAGAATGACCTTGGACAGTATTGTTTTCTCTTTGCCCCTCGGTTTCCTTACCCAGTGAAGAGTGTATTAGTTGCAACCTCAACGGGTCCAGATTAGGATTAGGCAATGCAGTGGCAGCCTGCAGGAGGCGTTATGCAGTGTGTGCTGCCAACATAGGTCCTCATCCTGACCTCCCTTGTGCCTCCAGGGGCCTTGTGGGTCTGCATCATTCTGAGCCCACACTGTAAACCAGAGGAGCGAGCAGGCTGGCTCCAGCTGCTGGCCACATGGGACAAGCTGGACGTGTGCCCACTGGAAGAGGGCAACTACTCCTTCGATGGCCCCAGCCTGCAGCCCTCAGCAGCCCCCAGCCCAGGTAGGATGGTTCCTGCCACTTCTGTCCAACAAAACCATCCCCACTGACTGCCCCAACTTGCCGTCATGGCAGTCTGTTTCAGGAGAGAGGAGTGGGGGACAAAAAAAAGGGGGCCCAGCCATTGGCAGTCTTCCCAAATAAGAGGAAGTAAGTGCTGAGGGCAGGAGTGATGCAGCCTGAAGGACAGTGAGGTGCAATTCTTAGGGCACTTGCAACCCTGGCTCAGCTTCCTCTTGGCTGTGAAGGTGGAAAGAGGACGGAGAGAGTAAAGAACAGGTAGTCAAACAGAGTGGGTATGTGAAATAATGAAGAGAAACAGGTGTAGGGATGGTGCGAGAGAAAGGCAGACAGAAGAGCAGAGAAGAGAAGACCAAGAGACTGACAAGAAAGCAGAGGGAGAAGGACACAGACACACACCTACTCACCTCAGTTTTCTCCTGTGTGTGGGCCGGAGCGCCGCCAGCACCCACCCCCATCTCCAAGTGCTGCTTTGAGGACCGGGAGGTGAATGGTGCCCATGGCTCTGCCCAGGGTCTAACCCAAGTTGGAGCCAGGTGGGGAGCACTGGCTGGAGCTGGGCGCCCACACTAGACCACCTTGGGCGCCTCTCCCACAGGCCCCCGGCAAGGAGAGGCGGAGGTGACAGCCACCCGTTCCCGTCACACGGTGTTTGGGCGTGCCCTGCAGGCCGGGGCACTGCACTGGAAGGACGCCCACCTCCAGAGGATCCTGGCCAGCGACTCCCCCAGTCCCAGCCTCACAGGCAGCACTGGGGGTGACAAGCCGGACTTTGACCCGCAGGGCCGCCCGCTCTGGCTAGGCGAACCCTTTCCCACTGCCTGCGCCCGGGTGGACACCCTGCGTGCCCATGGGTACCCACACAAGGCGCTGCGGCTGGCTGGCGCCATCGTCAACACCCTCCGGCTACAGCAGCGGCACCAGCTTGAGATCTACAAGCAGCAGAAAAAAGGTGGGCACCAGTCCTCTGAACATCCCCGGGGTGTAGGAACAGGGACAAATCCAGACTTCCACCAGGAAAAGAGCCACGAAGGTGTCTGGCACAGAAAGGAATTTAATACAGGGATTGAGGATTCCCAGACCCATCGGAAGCAGCAAGGGACTGAGCCGAGCACAGTGACAAATCCCTGTAATCTGATTCCAAGTGCAAGGCCAGCCTGGGCAGTAGAGTGAGACCCTGACTTTAAAAGGGGACTTCTGGGTGTGGTGGTGCACACCTGTCATTCCAGCACTCTGGGAGGCTGAGGCAGGAGGATCACAAGTTCATGCCCATCCTGGGCAACTCAATGACTTAGTGAGACCCTGTCTCAAAATAAAAATGAAAAAGGGCTATGGATGTATAAGGATGTAACTCAGTGCCAAGGCTCTGGGTTCAATCCCAGTACTGAAAATATACAAAAACCACTCTAAAGCACAGGGACTGTAGCACATTGGTAACAGCAGCAGACTGCAGTCCTGAGGGGATCTCTAGCTCACAAGAGGACACCAGAATTTGCTGCCCAAACCTCATGTCTGGACCCTGCATCCTCCGGAGTCTAGGAAATGTAGATTCTGAGCCACCAGCTCCTGCAGTAGAGGGAATGCCAGCCACAGGTCCCTCCAGAGCCTTGACCCAGGGGTGACTAGCTTTGCAGATTTTTTCAAGAGCAATCAAAAGCCTGTTGATGTGAAACTTGGGAATTTGTAGTTAACCAGGCACACTGAGAGTGCCCTGGAGAAGGGGCGAGAAGAAGGGCACTCCAAGTGCAGGGAATGGCACAAGCAGGATCCCGAGGGAGAGAGAGGGTGCTTGCTTGGCCTGGAGGAGGAGGCTGGGGGTGGGTTCCAGACAGCAGGTGACCACCCTGCTAAGCAACCTCACATTGGTCCATGGAGACTCCGAAAACTGTCTGAGCTGGACTTCAGCCAGGTGAAGCAGTCCTGAGGGATAGAGGAGGAGACGGCACTGGGATTGTGTGTTGTGGAAAGCCCCTCGTGTCCTCCCTGTGTCCTGCCTGGTCCAGCAGTGCCACCACAGAGTCCTAGGTCAAAGAGCATGGCCTCTGAGTGGGCTGCTGGTAGCACCAGGGGTCAGGAAGAGGAATGTGCCCCTCTTGTGCACGTGGGCAGGACTTGTGCCCCTTTTTAACCTGCAGAACAAGGGCCGGGGATTTCACTCCGTGGTGCAGCACCTGCCTGGCAAGCACAAGGTCCTGAGTTCGATTCCCAGTACCGGGAAAAAAAAAGCAATGGACAGCTTGTGGGCTGCAGCACTACCAAAGTTGTGAATGCCCCTTTGTTAACCTGCAGAGCTGCTGCAGAAAGGCATCACCTGCATCACCAACACGGAAGGCTGGATGGGCCACCCCCTGGACCCCATTGGCTGCCTCTGCAGGGCACTCCTGGAGGCCTGTCGCCTGGAGGAGGAGACCCTCTCACTTTACCCAGGTACCCACGTTGGAGGACCTGGAGAAGGACCATCCCCACTGTGTTGGCCCCGCCCCTCACCCAGTGATCCATGAAGGTGACATTACACCCTGGCCACAACCCTGACCTAGTACTCCTAGGTGGTGTCACACATCCTGGCCCTGCCCTACCACAGACTCCTGGACTCCTGAGTGACATCACTCTCTTGGCCACGCCCCTTGGCCAGGAGCCAATACACTAAGCCTCTTCTGAAAATGAGGCCACTCTAGAGGAGCTGCTGCTAGGAGCAGCCCTACCCTCAGATCGGGGGCGCCCCCAGCTCTTATTCCACTCCTGTTGCCATGCTTGGGCCCAAGAGCCACAGGTTCCCAGAGAAGGAGGTGTCAGCCTTCAGCAGCCCTGGTCCTGTCTCCCTCAGACTCAGGCACCGAGAAGCGGAAGGCACTCTACCAGCACGTACCGGTGCCCGGGAGCCCCGGGGAGTCTTATCTGGCGCTGGCGCTGGAGGTGGCACTTCTGGGGCTGGGGCAGCAGCGGCCCTTGCCCGAAGGCCTGTACGCCCAAGACAAGGTGGTGCGCAACGAGGAGCAGCTGTTAGCCCTGCTGGAGGACGTGGATTTGGATGACAGGCTGGTACAGGTGCTCCGCAAGCAGGCGGGGCTGCAGCTGGAAGGTGAGGCCCCGCCCCCCGCGCTTTATTGTTCACGCAGAGAGTGCCGGCTCCTAGTCCCGCCTCCTAGTATGTACTAGCAGCCATTAACTGCTGTGGATGGTGAGCCCCCTCGAACACCACCCCCCAGCTCTGCCTCCTGGGCTTTACTGTCAACTCAGAGAGAGCCAGTTTTTAGTCCCGCCCCCAGGACATGCTGCCAGCCAATAACTGCTCTCAATGGTGAGGCCCCGCCCTTTGCCCAGTTTGGAGCCAGTGGGCTAACCGTTTCTGAAAGGGGAGGTAACAACATGAGCACCGCCTCTGTGCCTCACTGGCTCCGCCCATGGTCTGAGCCAATTGGCTTGTTTACTGTGAATTTCCACCCCCACTGCTGCAGGAGTTATTTGGCGCTTCCCCCTCTGGTCTTCCTCCTGGTGGAACCTTGCTGGTCTTGGGCCCTAGAGGCCAGGGGCTGCCTCCACCTCAGAGTGTCAGATTTCTCCTTGGATTGTCCAGCACTTGTCTCCGTCTCAGCCCTAGGCCCCTGTCCCTAGGATCTGTCCCGTCCAGTAGGTCCTGAGGTCTGGGGAAATTTGATGGGGGAGGTGGCCACTTCCTAGGTGCTGAGCTGTGCCTAGGTCCTGTGACTGTGCCTGCAGGGGGTCCCTTCAGCGGCTTCGGGGAGGTGCTCTTCCGGGAGAGCGTGCCCATGCACACCTGTGCCCGCTACCTGTTCAGTGCGCTACTGCCCCACGACCCCGACCTGGCCTACCGCCTCGCACTCCGTGCCATGAGGTGAGGACGGGGATATGGGGCTGGGGACACAGCCTGGGTCAGGGTGACAGCAGGGCATGTGAGCCTACCCTCTGGGAAACTCACGGCCTCACTACCTACTGCAGCTGCCTCATCCTGGCATCTGGGTCTTTGGCTCCTCCTTACCAACAGAAGTGTGTAATGTGATTTTGAACTTGGGGAACATCCCTTGGCACAGAATTAAAAAAGGACACAAAGCCTAGTCCTTCAAGGCAGGTTTAGCTCACCCCACCCAAGTCTCTCTGGAGACGAGCAAGATTTACCTTTTTCTGCAAGAGTGGAGATTGCTGTAAACCTTTCTGCATGTTGGCAGCTGGGTCTCAGGGCTGGGGTGTGGCTCAGTGGTGAGCACTTGCCTAGCATGCTCGAGAGCCTGGGTTCCAGCCCCAGCACCAAAAAAGAAAATGCTTTTTACATTTTTATGGACCCAGCACACTCCCTCTGCACAACTCTGCTCCCAGTTTTTATATTTTTGAATGATTGAAAGAATCAAAATCAAAAGAATGCTTTTTAACATGTGAAAAATATATGAAATTCAAATTTCAGTGCCCAGAAATGAAGTGTTATTGGCACCCAGCCACATGTATTCATCTGGGTTTTGTACAACAACACATAATTGCATCATTGTGACAGAGACCAAATAGCCTGCAAGGCCAGAACGGGTGGTTGTCCAGCCTTTTGCAGGAAAAAGACCTGATCCGTGTTAAGTCTGTAGAATTGTCTAAGCAACCAGGTAAATAAGTGTATTTACCCTCAGCTTACACATAACAAGCTCAAGGTGTCTTCCATGGTCATGCAACAAGGAAATGTAGGGAATAACTGAAACCAAGGATTCAGGGTATAGCTTAGTGATAGAAACACCCTACCTTCCATCCCTAATTCCAGAAAAAATACAACCGCGTATGTATTGATGATTACAGAAATTTTTCCTTGTCAAATTCCTTAATGGTTTAAGAACCATTTGGATCACATGTGCATTCAGTCAGGTGGTCTGAGTCATCGAGGGATGATCACAAGCCTGTGGTAGAATTGTATAGCTTTTATGCAAGTTCCAAGCCATTTGGGGGTTTTTGTTTGTTTGGGGTTTTTTTGTTACCGGGGATTGAACGTGGGACCTTGCACTTTCGAGGCAGGTGGTGGCACCACTAAGCTAAATTCCCGGCCCTTGTTTGTTTGTTTTCTTGAGAAAGGGTCTCACTATGTAGTTCAGACTGGCCTTGAACCCACTATGTGGCCCAGTCTGGCCTTGAACTTGTGGCAACCCTCCTGACTCAGCCTCTCACGTGCTGGGATGACAAGCATGCACCTGGCACCATACCATTTATATAAGGTACTTAAGCATTGACAGATTTTGGAATCTGGGGGTGCCCTGGAACCACTCTCCTACAGAATCTAAGAAGTGACTGACTACACAGTGAGCTGGTTAATAGTATACAGGAGTTTTTGAGTCATTCAACAAACATTTGTTCACCCATGATGCACCAGACATTGTTCTGGCTGTTGTTAATGCCCCGATGGAGCTGACATTCTAGGGAGCTTGACAGTGAATAAATGAACAGGTAAACTGTGTCCGGTGAGAGGACACTTAATGGCTGGGAAAGGAGGGCTGCAAGGGGAGAGGCATCTGAAGCAGGAAGTGGTAGTTTGCCATGTGGTAGGGACTTCAGGGCAGTCCACTGAAAATATTTGAGAAAGACCTGGGGAAGAGTATCCAGGCTGTGGTAGTGGCAGTGCGGGGGACCTGCAGCAGGGTGATGCCTGGTATGTTTGTGGCACACTGAAGAGAACAGGGTCGGGTGGAACTGGGAGGGGAAGGGTGTGTCGGGCCTAATGGGGGCTGTGTCAGGACACAAGCTAGCCCTCCGCTCTTCACCAGCCACCAATCACGACTTCTGCCCCTCTTCCCCTGCCCTGCCAAGTCTCTGGTAACTGCTCTTCCCTCTTTTGCAAGATCCACTTTTTTCTTTTTGAGACAGGATCTCATTGAGTTGCCCAGGCTGGGCTGGAACTTGCAGTCCTCCCGCCTCAGCCTCCCCCAGTGCTGGGATTACAGGCATTTGCTACCACACCCAGCTGAGATCAAATTTTTTGGCTTCTATATGAATGAGAACATGGGATATCTGTATTTTGTGCCTGGCTTATTTTATTTAACACGATGTCCTCTCAGTCCATCCACATAACTACAAGCAGCTGGATTGCTTGTGTTCGGGGTTGAGTAGTACTCCATTCTACCCTAGTTTCTTCATCCATCCATGAATACACCAGTGGATTCCATGTCATAGCTGTCATGAGTGGTTCTATAATAAACACCAGAGTATGGGTGTCTTTTTTACGTACTGATTTCCTTTCCAGCAGTGGCATTGCTAAATCATATGACAGTTCTATTTTCAGGGCTTTTTTTTTTTTCTTATGTACTGGGAATTGAACCCAGGACTGAGCTACATCTCCAGCCTTTTGTTGTTGTTTTTATTTTGAGGCAGGGTCTCAATAAATTGCCCAGGCTGGGCTGGAGCTTGTGACCCTCCTGCCTCAGCCTCCCATAGTGCTGAGATTACAGATGTGTACCACCATACCTAGCTATTTTTAGTTTTTTACGTCACCTCTGTGCTACTTTCCACAGTGGCTGTACTAATTTGCCTTCACACTAACAGTGAGTAAGGTCCCCTTTCCTCCACATCGCCTCCAACATTCCCAGTCTCGCTTTTTGTTCCTGCCACACTGGAGATAGAACCCAGGGCCTCACACGTATTAGGCAAGTGCTACCACTGAGTGCACCCCTGGTGCTTCTTACCTAATGTTGAGGCAAGGTCTTGCTGTGTTGTCCAGGCTGGCCTCACACCTGGCGATCCTCCTGCAGCACCCTCTGGAGCAGCTAGGATGACAGCCTTGCGCCACCAGGCCCCATGTGATGACAGCCACCCTAACCCCACTGTGTCTTAGACACCAGCACGGGGAAGTCTGTGCACACCCAGCGCTGGTGCTCTGCTGGCCCTAGTGGAGAGGCTGGGTGGGGTCTCTCTCACTGTGGCTGGCTTCTGCCCTCACCAGGCTGCCCGTCCTGGAGACAGCATTTCCGGCTGGAGACCCTCGCCCCAACCCACTGGACTCCATCGTGAGCAGCCGCTTCCCCCGCTGGTTCATCCTGGGCCATCTGGAGACACGTCAGTGCGAGCTGGCGTCCACCATGCTGACGGCTGCCAAGGGTGAGGACAGCACTCCCCCGCCCTGTCTCTGTCCTCTCTTCCGCCTTCTCTTGCTCTGCCTTCTGCTCCTGCTCCCCCTCCCAGTGCTGTCCCAGGGGCTGGGGTTGTGGCCAGCAGCAAGACTGTCCCTGATCTCCTTTCCTGTGGGAAGACAGAAACAGTCTAGAGACAGAGACCGTTTATCTTTCTGGTGGTACTGGGGGTGGAACCCAGGGCCCCCCATATGCTAGGCAAGCAGGTGGACATACAAGCAAGGACCTGAAGGTGAAGCTGCCCATGGCAGTGGACACCTGCGTGCTGCAGCCTGCACAGCTGAAGGGTCCACAGAGGGAGCTGTGGGGGATGAAGAAAAAGGACAGAACAAAGAGATACAAAAGCTGGGGCCAGGTGGAGCCTTACTCCTGATGGGAGAAAAGTCCTGCCAGGCAACTGCAGGGCGTTTATTTATAGTGGTAGAGATAAGGGAAGTGCAAGGGGGAGGAGAAGGGGCTGGTCTGTAACCAGAACCAGGAGAGCAGCTAAGATCTGCAGAACATCATGCTTTGATGGTTTTATAGGGAATGAACAGGGAGGAAGGCACATCCACAGTGCAGCAATCCCAGCACCTGTGATCCTAGCACTTGGGGAGGTTGAGGCAGGAAGACTGAAAGTTCAAGCTCAGCCTAAGTGACTTAGCAAATTAGCAAGACCCTGTCTCAAAGTAAAAAATGGTTGTGTAGCTCAGTGTGAAGGCCCTGGGTCCAATCCCCAGTACCACAAATTTAATTATTAATACATAAATAATAAATAAATAAATAAATAAAAACACCTGTAGGCCAGGGATTTAGCTCAGTGGTTCTGCCACCTGCCCCACAAGTGCAAGGTCCCGAGTTCGATCTCCGGTACCAAAAAAAAAAAAAAAAAGACGGTCCCGAGTTCAATCCCCAGTACCAAAAATAAAATAAAATAAAAGACCTGTAGATAAGGACAGAGCTATAGAGATATCAAAGGTTTTGGTCAGCTTGGTACCAAAATATAGTAGGCTATGCAACTTCAACAATAGAAATTTATTTCTATTTGTGTTTTTTGAGACAGGGTCTCAAACTCACTATGTCTCCCAGGCTGGCTTTGAACGGGCAATGATCCTCCTGTCTCAGCCTCCTGAGTGCTGGAATGACAGGCATGTGCCACCAGGCCTGACCAGAAATTTATTTTTCCATAGTTCTAGGAGCCCAATCCAAGGTCAGGTTGCCAGCAGGGTTGGCTCCTGGTGAGGACACCACCTTTTCATTACATCCTCATGACAGGGAGACTGGGAGTCAGAGGAAATTCGTGTTTTCTCATAGGGTGCTGGTCCTCTCCTAAGGGCCCTACCCACAGGACCTCATCTAGCTCTAATTTCCTCCACAGGCCCATCAGACACCTCGCACTGGAGATTCTCAGCACAGGATTTGGGGGAAGGGGACACAGCTTAGTCCATAGCCTCTGGAAGACCTTTCCAGGCAGAGGGAGCCACCAGTGCAAGGCCCCTGGGGCCAATCATATCTGATGTGCTTGAGGAACAAAAGGTGGCTGGTGTGGCCAAAGAAGGGAGAAGGGAAAATATAGGATCTGGACCACTGTTAATAATAGCAATGAAAGCCAACATTTTGGCTAGGAGTGGCTCACGGGCACAGCACATGGTTTTGAGCTTTTGGGGAGTTGTTTCGGTTTGTTTTGTTTTTTGTTTTCTTCTGGCACTGGAGACTGAACCCAGGGCTTTCACACTGAGCTATATCCCCAGAAATTTTTATTTTTCATTTTGAGACTGAGTCTCACTAAGTCACTGAGTTGCCCAAACTGGGTTTGAACTTGATTCTCCTGCCTCGGCTTCCCAGTATGCTGGGATTACAGGTCTGCACCATGCCTGGCATAGATCACATGGGTAACGTGAAAGGCCTAGAGTTTGATCCCCAGACAAAGAAAAAGAAAAGAAGCCAATGTTTGCCTAGCACTTTACTGTGCTGCAGCCCATCCAAGTTTGGACTCACCCCTTGTGAGCTCCCTTGGTGTTGCCCGCTTTATGGGTATAGCAGCCAAGGCACAGAGAGGTATAGTGAGGGGTGGGACAGGGTTTGAACCTTGTCATTCCAGGTCCAGAACGGTTGGCTTGACAACTAGGACCCTGTTCCTTCTGCTGGAACAGAGGCAGGGACAGATCAGACACGCCAGGTGGGCTGGGCCTGCCAAGGTGCAGGCATGGCCTGGTCCCCATGCTCCTGGCCAGGGGAACGGGGGACCCAACCGTGCCCTCCACCGCAGGAGATGCCAAGTGGCTGCACGTGGTCCTGGTTTCCATCCAGCAGAACATCCACTCCCCAGCTCTGCTCTTCAAACTGGCACAGGACGCCTGCAAGACAGCCACCCCAGCCAGCACACCCCCAGATACCACGCTGCTGGGCATCGCGCTGGAACTGGGCCTGCAGGTGAGCTGGGGATGGGGCCTGCTCATGTGCCCGCCTCTGGGTGGGGCTGCTTGGAGCCCCGCCTCTGGGTGGGGCCTTGGGAGTTCCGCCTTGGGTTGGGTTTGAGTGGGAGCTTGGGCTCTGTGAGTAAAGGTCCTAGTTCACCTAGCATCTGCAAGCCCCTGAGTTAAATCCCTAGCTTGCAAAAAAGCAAAAACTGGAACAAGCCAGGTAGTGCACCCTTGTAATCCTACCCACTCAAGAGGCTGAGGCAAGAGGATTGCAAGCTCTAGGCCAGCTGAGGCAACTTAGCAAGACACTGTCTCAAAAGTAAACTGGGCTGGAGGTGTGGCTCATTGATACTGCTCTGGCCTAGAGTGCCTGGGTCTCTGGGTTTCATCCCTAGCACTAGGGTGGGGAAGAGCCTGGGGCTGGGACTGTGTGCCTTGGTGGTTCAGGGCTGGGGAGGGGCTGTGTTTAATTGGTTCAGGGCTGTCAGTGGGTGGGATTTAAAATGAGGATGGGACTGAGCCCACCAATAAGGCACTCACCTGGGGGCATGGCCTGAAGGGAGCCAGGGAAAAGGGAAAAATGCCACCTCAGGGGCCAGAGCCTTGGGGCGATATCTCCTTGTCAAAGCACCTAATGGGTTTGATCTCCAGCACCACAAAAGAAAGGTAATCCTTTACCCATATCATGCTGTTTAACCCTTGTAACACCCCTATAAGGTAAATACTTTTCTTTTTCTGTGAGGCTGGCATGGAACTCCAAGCCTCATGTACGCTAGACAAGCACTCTACTACTGAGCACCCCCCCGACACAGATACTTTTCCTTTTTGTATGACTGGGAATAGATCTGAGGGAACCCCAGCCCCTTTTTTGAAATTTTTTTTAAATGTTGAGAGAAAGTCTCACTAAGTTACCCAGGCACACTTGCGATCCTCCTGCCTCAGCCTCCCAAGTAGCTGGGATCACAGCTGTGCACTAGGCTGCCCAGATCTAGGATACCAAGGAGGAGACAGAGGCCAAAGGGGTAAGGCCTCGTGCCCCAGTTTGTTGGGTCAGTTCTTTCTTGTACCCCACACTCTTGAGACCCCTTGTCTCGCTTTCTGGCCCTGCAGGTCATGCGGATGACCCTGAACACCATGACATGGCGCCGGAGGGAGATGGTGCGCTGGCTGGTCAGCTGTGCCACAGAGATCGGTGAGAGACCCAAGGGGACACCCAGCCAGTCACCCTGCTCTGCTTCGGGAGGTGCCACCCAGGGGAAAAGCAGAGGCCCTTGATTAAAGCCTGCACTCAGGGCCAGGCAGGGAGGGGATGTCAGGCAGGGGAGATGGAGGCAGACAAAGGCCAGCTGGGCTATAGGAGCTCGGGAAAAAGAAAGGGGCTCCAGGCCGGGGATTTAGCTCAGTGGTTTCACCGCCTGCTGCGCAAGTGCAAGGACCCGAGTTTGATCCCTGGTACCAAGAAAAAAGGAAAGGGGCTCCACATATGGGCTCCTCACCCAGTCCCGCTGCCCCCTGCTTCTTTGAAAAGGTAAAAAAAAAAGTTTCTTGGGCCAGGGATTTAGCTCAGTGGTGCCGCCTGCCTCACAAGCACAAGGTCCCAAGTTCGATCCCTGGTACCAAAAAAAAAAAGTTTCTTAGCCAGGTATGGTGTTGCATCTGGGAGGCAGAGGCAGGAGGATCCCAAGTGCAAGCCCACCCTGGGCAACTTAGCAAGACACTCTCTCAAAATACTCATTTTGAAGGCCCTGGGTTCAATCCCTAGTACCTCCCAAAGAAGTTTAGAGGCAGGAGTACTTCCGGAGGCCTGGCTGTTGCGGGGTGTGGAAGACCCGTGGTGTCTCTGAAGACCCCGCCTCCTCCCCTGAGCCCACCCCCAACCCCCTCCAGGTCCCCAGGCGCTGATGAACATCATGCAGAACTGGTACTCGCTGTTCACGCCCGTGGAGGCGGCCACCATCGTGGCAGTGACGGGGACCGCACATGCCACGCTGCTGCGGCTGCAGCTGGACACGCCACAGCAGGAGGAGCTCTGGACCTGCGCTCGCACCCTGGCCTTGCAGTGCGCTATGAAAGACCCTCAGAACTGCACCCTACCCGCCCTGACCCTGTGTGAGAAGAGCCATGCAGCCTTTGAGGCCGCCTACCAGATTGTGCTGGACGCGGCGGCCGGCGGCCTGGGCCACGCACAACTCTTCACGGTGGCCCGCTACATGGAGCACCGAGGGCTGCCGCTGAGAGCCTACAAGCTGGCCACGCTGGCCCTGGCACAGCTCAGCATTGCCTTCAACCAGGACAGCCACCCAGCCCTCAATGATGTGCTGTGGGCCTGCTCCCTCAGCCACTCGCTGGGCCGCCACGAGCTCTCGGCCATCGTGCCCCTCATCATCCGCAGCATCCACTGTGCCCCAATGCTGTCTGACATCCTGCGCCGATGGACACTCTCAGCACCAGGCCTTGGCCCTCTGGGGGCCCGCCGGGCCACCAAGCCGCTGGGCACTGACCGGGCGCCACTGTGTCAGCTCCTGGATGCCGCTGTCACC
This sequence comes from Heterocephalus glaber, assembly GCF_000247695.1. Next base: position 1,139,685 of record NW_004624901.1, read on the forward strand.
GCCTACATCACCACCAGCCACTCTCGCCTCACGCACATCAGCCCACGACACTATGGTGACTTCATCGAGTTCCTGGGCAAGGCCCGTGAGACCTTCCTGCTGGCACCAGACGGACACCTGCAGTTCACCCAGTTCTTGGAAAACATCAAACAGACCTACAAGGGCAAGAAGAAGCTGATGCTCTTGGTGCGGGAGCGTTTTGGCTGAGATGTCAGCAGTGGCCAGGGACACAGAGGATGGGATCCCCAGTCCCTGCCTCCTCATCGCCTGCAGTGCTGGGCAGAGCAGCATCAGTATTAAGTCAGGGAAGGGGATGGGAGGTGTGTGCCTGGGAGTGTGCAAGCGAGTGTGCAAGACACAGGAGCAGAAGCCATACTACCACCCAGATGCCTGGAAGGGGGTGTGTGCTTGGGCAGCTCGTATAACCCCCACCTTGGCCTTGGGCACCCCAGAAGCAATTAGGCAAGCACTGCTCCCCTTGCTGGGCTCCGGAAGAGGACCTGTCTGGAACCTGGTCCTGGGTGATGCAGCACAGGGTCCTGGCTCCCACCCACACGGCCAGGGGACTTTCTACAAGGGCAGCTCAGGGGCCCCATTCTGTTGCCCTGAACCTCCTCCCAGGCTGCCCCACCCCCAGTTGAAGGGTCTCACAAGGTCTCAGGCCTCAGCCACATACCTCACTCTCAGCCCCTTGTCCGGCCTGGATCCCTTGGCCACGAGGCTCCTCGGGGAGGCTGGGTCTGGGATTGTCACTGCCCCCCCCCACTAGGCACTGGACAGACAACTCAGGAACCAGGCAGTGCTCATACCCCCCACTGAGCACGGTGTCAGGATCTGGGCACTCGAGAGCCAGGGGACCCCATGTGGAAGTGAGACAGGGGCTCTGGGTCCTCCCTCTGGCTGTCTCCACCCCTTCACCTTACTGTCTCATATTTCTCTCCAGTCAGCCTCCCTTTCTATGTTCATTTAGGTCCCAGATGTGGCTCTCTGGCCTCCTTCTCCTGCCCTGGTATGGCCTAGGAGGAGGAGGAGGAGGAGGAGGAAGAGGAAGAGTGCCCCACCCCCACCCCATCCCACCTTTCTCCCCTCTTGTATAATAAGGAAGATGGAATCATTTTGTAACTTTTTCTTCTATTTATTGAACCGTATATTGTATTTCCTTCACACACACCCCCTGCCTTTTTAAAAAGATGAAACAGCTTCTTTTTAACTTTATTTTGAGACTAAGGTGTGTCCCCCCATCCCAGAGTCAGCGTCCCCCTGTTCTCTCAGCAAAAAAACAAGAAAGATCTGCAGTCTTGTTTCTGGTCAAAGGTTCAATTGAGGGCCGGAGGGGAAGCGGCTACGGCATAGAGGACTTTACAGCTGTCATCTGCTTATTACAGCCACCCTGCAATGGATTATCCCTGTGTGTGTGTGTGTGTGTGTGTGTGTGTGTGTGTGTGTGTGTGTGTTTGAGGCAGGGTCTGGCTATGTAGTACAGTCTGGCCTTGAACTCACCATGGACCCCAAGCTGGTCTTGAACTCACTACGTACCCCAGGCTGGTCTTGAACTCCAGGGGATCCTCCTACCTCAGGCTCTGGAGTCCTGGGATGATAGGCCTACACCACCACCCCTGACTCTTATCAACCCCATTTCACGAAGGACACAGGAGAGGCCCCAACGTTTAAGGCAAAGGTATCCAGCTAGGAAGCAACGGATTCTTGATGTAGGACCTGACGGTTCCACCGCTTCTCAGCGCCCAATTGCACGGTGCTTGGGAATGCGCGTTGGGAGTGGCCACTAGGGGGAGCCCCGGACATGGGTCATGGGCGCTTGTCTGAATGGCTGGGCTGGGGCGGCCTGCAGGTGCTAGGCTGGGCAGAGCCCTGTTCGCCGGTGGGCGTGGCTCAGGAACGCAAGCAAGGGGGCGTGGGCCAAGGCATGTCTGGGTTCTTAATGCAGCAAATGTCGCGAGGGCCCCAAGAGTCATGGGTAGCCCCTCATCATCTTCTTGGACCTTTGAAGAGGGCTCCCCAGGGCTCCTACGCTGAGAGGAGATGGACAGTGAACTGAGTGTCTCGGTCACTGTCAGGGCCAAGGCAGGCGAGGACCGCAGCGCTGAGGGGCCAGTCGGGCGCTAGAGGGTGCCGTGGCAGCGCGAGCAATCGGGGGCGGGACTCCGGCTGCGCTGGGTACGCCGATTGGTTCCGAGTGACGCCCTGGGATCTAGGGGGCCAATCGGCGACGGCCCTACCTCCAGCCCCGCTCATTCCTGCAGGTACGTGCTGCGGAGGCTTGGACCCGCCCGCAGGCTGCCTTAGACTGGGCCGGGGTGGGGCGACGATCCGGGCTTCCCACTCTGCCGTTGGTCCGCCTTGGTGCCCCTCGTGGGGCTCGGGCGCCCTCACTGCTCCCGTTACCCACGGGTATCCCTACCGACTGGGGGCCACTTAGTCCCCTGCCACCTGAATATCTCCCCCTTGGACCAGGAATCTCCTCCGCCTTACGCATACACCTTCTAGCTGGGCGTGGTGGCAACGCCTGTCATCCTGGGACTCCGGAGGCTGAGGCAGGAGGCTTGCCGAGACTCCGAGCCAGCCTACAATCAAGACCGTCTCGAAAAAAATTTCAGCATTCTTAAGACAGCAGGCACCCTAGATCTCTCCCCACAGCCCAGGTTAAGTCCCAGTGGTCCCCAAATGCCATTAGCTCAGGACCCTCACGTCCAGTGGTCTCCCGGTCCAGTTTGTCCTGAGGCCCAATCCACCCCCACCATCCCTAGATCAGGCTCCCTTCCCTCCCTCTTGGCTCAGTCATCATTCATAGTAACCCTCATTTTTGTTCCTCCCACAATAGTGTCACCCCAGGACATCCCTCAAAGTCACCTCTCCAAGCTCAGGGCCCCCCTTGGTCCACAGGAAAACAAGTCTGGCTTTTCCCGCCACCCTCAGAGCGGGGGTTGGGAGCCGGTGAGATCTGGAGCCCCTGCTCCAGAATGCAAAGGCTGCATGTGTAGCCGGCAAGGTAACTCGGTGGTGAGCGCTGGTCCAGCCCGCACGAGGCCGGAGTTCCACCCCCAGCATCGGAAAGAATAAAAAGCTGTAACTGTAAGGACAGAGACAGGAGCAAATCACGGACCATCAGAGCCTCAGGAGTGAAGCTGGGACAACTTTTATTTCACTGGGCATCACATGCGGGGCACAATACAAATGCTGCCCTCCCTCCACCCAAGCTCCTGTCTGCCCCTACCTGGGCAACACCAGGCCAGCCCTGACAGTCTGGGCATTTCACTGGACCCTCCCTCCAGGCCCAAAGAGCTTCCTCCCATCTGACTTGGGGACAGTGGCACAATTCACCTCTTCCAAGCCCAGGACCACCAAGGAGAGCAGGACAGGATGACCTCAACCCCAGGACAGGGGAGGCCTGATCATGTCCCTCTTGGGGCCGCATGGAACTGTTCCCTACCCCACGTGGAGTGGGTGTCATTAAGAACCCTCAGGGCCAGGGAGAGGGGCCCAGGCACACTCACTCGGCCAAGTCGGGCCAGCTAGTTCCAGAAGCTGTGAGTTGGCACTTAACGGTCAGGGGGCCTAAGGCAGCTTCCTCTTGGGTAACAGGCAGCTGGGAAGGTTCAGCACTCCCCGCTAGGCTTAGGACAGGAGGGGCAGGGCCAGGCATGGTGACACACACATGTCATCCCAGCACTCAGGAAGCTGAGGCAGGAGGACTGCCTGGCTACATAATTCAAAGCCAGCCTGGATTACACAGGGAGACTCAATCTCACGAATCAAAACAGGGAGGAGCTGAGGTGCTAGGCCCAGAGAAGCACAGCTGGCTTAAGGAAGGACCCTCTGTCCTGTCTACCCTGGGACAACGGCTCAGCCTGTTCGAGGTATGGCCATGTTGGGACAACAGGGTCCCTCTGTGCAGACCAAGAGAGGTGGCCTTGGGCTGGGGATTTAGCTCAGTGGTTTCACTGCCTGCTGCGAAAGTGCAAGGACCCGAGTTCCATCCATGGTATCAAAAAACAAAAAAGAGAGGTGGCCTGCAGCAGATGCCTAGACCCAGGCCAGCCCTCTCACCCCGTCCTCCCGTGTCCCCTCCTTCAGACACATCTGCGCCTGTCTGGTCGCCGTGTCAGGACAGCCAGGCTGTGCGCTCCAGGCTCCAGGGGGCTTGACCCCTGTTCCTGCTGAACTGAGCCAGTCTGCACAAATCAACTGTGTTTCAGCTCAGTAGGCACGGGAGGCAGAGCCCGGGGAACTGGGCAACCAGCAGAAAGGTGGGGCGGTGGAGGCGGGGCCCAGGGGACGGAACTTAGCCACTGTGAACACGACTTGGTGCGGACTCTGCTCACAAGCAGCTAAGCCCTGCTCCTCAGGCCTGGCGACGGCTACAGCAGTGGTGGTGGCGGTGGCAGGGCCTCTCCGACACCCCGTCCCCAGGCATGGACAGGCATCCTCAGTGGCAGTGGTGGGCCCGGAGGCAGAGCTCAGGGTCGGTTGGAAATCCCTGGCAATGTGATTTGTGAGACAGCAAATCCCATCCCCAGGAACCCCAGCCGGCCATGGCAAAGGGTGGGAGGCACTGGGCGGGGCCAGAGGCTGGCACCTGAAGGGAAGAGAGAGCAAAGGAGGTGATATGATTTGGGGACACTGCCCTCTCTGGGTCCTCCCTGAATTCCTGGCCCCTGGCAGCAACCTCAGTCCCAGCCCAAGGTGTCGACAGATGCCCAGAGCCCTTCTAGGCCAGGCGGCTGCAGGAGCTCCAGGGCAGCTCCAGCCCTTTCCCCACTCCCCCAGCCTCCCACCCCATGCCCGGGCGACCAAATGGGGCCACACGAGGAGAGAGGAAGCTGAGGGGGGCGGGCAGGTGGGTGAGGAAGTGACCTCACCCCATCTGGCGCCACTTCCTAGAAGCCTGAAGGGCAGAAGGAAACCACCCGGCCTCCCCCTGTGGCCGTCTCCTCAGCCACCAGGCAGGCCCCTGCCCACACCCCCGGGGCGGGGCTACAGGCACCGAGCCCCACATTGGCCTCAGGCATGCATCCACTTCCCCTCCACACAGGACCCAGGCTGCCAGTAGCTGGCCTCCTTACCCAAACACCAGACCAGAGTTCAAGTCCCAAATGCAGTTTCCCAGATGCCCTAGAAGCCTCAGTTTCCCCATCTGTGAAACAGAGCCAAAAGCTGCTACTGAGTAACCCAGTGAGCTTTCACCATGATGTCTGTCACTCACTCAGTCAGCTAGGTATGGGGGCCACTAAATTTGTGAGGCCCAGTACAGAACAAAGATGAGCAAAATTAAGAGTTTCTTTTTCATTTTTCTTTTGTGAAACAGGGTCTCGCTGTGTAGTCCAGGCTTTGAACTCACAAAGTTTCCCAGGCTGGCCTTGAACTCTGCAGTGATCCTCCTGCCTCAGCCTCCCGAGTACTAGGATCATAGGTGTGTGCCACCACTCCTGGCTATAAATAAAGAATTTCACAGGGCTGGGGTGCAGCCCAGCACTAAAGCACGTGCTTAGCATGTTCGAGGCCCTGGGTTCCATCCTCAGCACCACCACCACCAAAAAGTAAAAAGAGGACTTCACAACATTTGGAGCAAAACATTAAACCACGATCAGGTCTTTCCAAGGACAAGTCTGCCAGGGCCGCACTCGCCATGATCCGTGGCTAGAAGAGCCAAACTTAAGAGTCAGTCAGCCAAATTTGAAACCCACCCCCAGGTTCCTAGCTGGGCAGCTCTGGGCAAGTCACTCAAACTCTCTGAGCCTCAGTGCCCCTGAAAAACAGTTACCAAATAGATACCAGTTATCTACATGGAAAGTGGCTGGCAGTGAGGATCCTATGAGTAACGTGTGTCGTCAGGACAGTGCGATACTTTCACTGCCACCCAGCACAAAGAGGCCAGAAGATGGAAACAAGGATCCCACACAGGCAGGACCTTCATGTCCAGATCTGGGGCCAGCCCCAAGGGAAGCGGGCAGCGAGAGATGTCCTGTGCTCCATCCACCCCACAAACATGCACGCAGGCCCATCTTCCCCAGGGGTCCCTGGTCCTGTCCCCTCAGGGTCTGGGGGTGCCAACTGGGAGCAGCCTGGCCCCGCAGGGCAGCCAACCTCCCCGAGCCGCCTCCGGAAGTGAGACAGCATATTCGTGTCCCGGGACGAGAACGGGAAGGGCGGCCATTTGGCCAGGCCTGTTTCCTGTGGGGTTTCCCCTGCACAGAGCCCAGAGCTGGGCCAAGGCCACTCCCCATCCCCACAGGCACAAAAGGTCTGGTCCCGCGTGGAGAGCCCACAGCCACACAGGTGCCCCAGCACTGGGCCCCCTTTACCAATCCCGGGCTCCCCCTCGGGTCCCAAGAGAGCCAAGCTCATGGCATCTGCAGGGATGGAGGACAGGGGCCCTGTGCCGGGCCTCGGAGTGGTCTCCAGGCTGGATGGGGACACCAGTGTGCACCAGAACGCAGACAGAGGCTACGCACCAGACACACACAGGGCCCCGTGCCCCAGGAATGCATCAGGGACGGCTTCCGCCGGGACTCCACCGCCGCTGCCGCCTCCAAGCCTGATCCCCAAATACTTTCCACCCTCACAGAGCAGCTGGGATCGGAAAATACCAAGGACTGCTGGCCCCGCCCTGCCCGCCGCCGCCCAGCCTGTCACTAGCGCTTTGCCTAATGGGCCAGACTCTTAACAGAAGCTCGGTGGGCCGGGCCCCGAGCCAGCCGCCAACCGGGGCTTCCCAGCCCAGCGCCGCCTGACCGCCAGTCCCCCTACCCTCCACCCCAGTTACCCCGGCAGGAACAATAAGGTCTGTCCCCACGAGGTTGGGCAGTCCCGAGGGTTGGCACCCTTGCAAGTGGGAGTCCCATGGCCCACCCAGGGCTGGCCCTGGGGGCAGGCTCAGGATGGGTAAGAGCACACTGAATCATCTGTTATAAATAGGGAGATCAAAGGCATGGCCTGGCCAATCACAGAGCCTGGAGGGGCACCCCCATATCCACCCAGGAAGCCCTTCCCTGAGGGGTACACCCCACCATTGTGTACCCACCTCTACCTGCCACTGAAGTCTATTTCTAAACCCTAGCCTGGAGTTTGGGGGCTACAAGCCTAGAAGAGAGTAAATGGCTTCTTCTTTTTTTTTTTTTTTTAGAGACTAGGGTTTGAACCAGGGGCCTTCACATTGTGCTCCATCCCCAGGCCTTTATTTTTTATTTTGAGGCAAGGTCTCGCTAAGTTGCCCAGGCTGAGCTCAAACTTGTGATCCTCCTGCCTCAGCCTCCCAGAGTGCTGGGATGACAGGTGAGCACCACCATGTCCAGCTGTATCTGCTTTCTAATGGGCTCTGTCCTCTTTTCATGACACCCCAAAATTCCCCAAACGCGTGGCTCGATGTCCCTGGACTCCCCACGGCATTATGGAGGTTATCTGCCCATAGTTGTGGATGGCAAGAATTAGCATCTCAGAAGCTGCTTTGCTGCCCCTCACCACCCTGCCACATCCCAGACCACCCAGCCGCGGGCCACAGCACAGTGACCACACCCAGGGTGGCGCCAGCCCCAGCACCCTGGGGCAAGGCGCCACTGGAGTATGACTCAGCTGTGCCCAGCATGGCGCATCCTGCTCTACCCAAGAATTCCCACACGCCCACACCCGAAACCCTTGCATACGTCTCCAGGTGAGCGGCCCAGGACCCCAGACAGCAGGGGAGAAAGGGACCAGAGCGCCCCAAAAAGTCTGGAGTCCAGGGCCTGGGCGGGAGAAGCGCAGGGCACGCTGCTCTCCTCTCACATGGGAACTCTCCCCAGTTCTAGATGCATAAGGCAGAGGACAGGGCGATCCCCAGCCGGAGTGAGGTCCCACAGTGAGTCTCACACACAACCAGCCTGTACCTGGCCTAAGGAATACCCAAAGTGGAGCCAGGTGTGGTGGCACGCACCTGTAATCTCAGCAACTCTGGAGACTGAGGCAGGAGAATCGCCATGAGTTCAAGACCAGCCTGGGCTATACAGTTGAGTTCTAGGCCAGCATGGGCTACATGTGAAACCTGTCTCACCTCCACCTCCAAAAAATAAAATAAAAATAACAAAGTCCTGAAAAAAGCGTTGGAGGAAGGTTTTCTAAGACCACCCAAGGTTCCCAGCAGCATCATTCACTGTGGACAGAGCCCCACCCAAGGTGCAGGGCAGATTTCAAAAAGCTCCTGAAGATGGATAAGCCCCACATGGACCTCGGGAGCAGTCAGGTTACCCCAGGGTTTGCACTGGCACTGTCACCCCAGGAATGCATATACACAGCACCTGCCCCAAAGCTGCAGCCCACACACAATATCTGAACATCTGGGCCCCACTTGCGATCAGGCAGGGTGTGGCATGTTTGTGGGGTCCGTGGGAGAACCCCTGAACATCCATCTTTGCTCTCTCCCCTGCAAGCAGGAATTGGAGACACAGAGGCTGGGCCAGCACAGACAGGCCCGACCCCTGGACACGCCCTGTCACGCATGGACTCTGCGTGCCAGCCCGGGGCCCAGCCAGCAGATATTTTAGGGCCCCTCCAGGACCGTGGGCAAGATCTGCTACTAGCTGGGGTCTTGAGGGAGCTCCCAGAGGGAACCCTGCAAGCGCAGGACAAGCTGGCATCAGACCCAGGGCCCGTGCCTTCCCAGGACGGCCGTGCAGGAACACATGTGCCCATGCTGGCCCAGCAGGGCATGTGGGCGAGCGGACAGGGCGTGTCCCACATCACCTCGCCTCTGAGCCAGGCACCTGTTGGGCACTGCCTTCCAGCTTGGGCTGGCCCAGACAAGACTGCCAAGGACATGAGACCACCCTGTCACCGGCGGGCAGCTGGTGGGGGCTGGGAAGGGGACAGGAGACAGCCAGCCAAGGGCACCTCCCAGGCATTCAGGAGGCCCTGGGCCTGGGCCCCAACCGAGCTGGGCAGGAAGGTCAGGGATGGGGCTTGGGACATCCAAGCAAAGCTGGAACCAGAAGTCTCTCTGGGGCAGGCACAGAGAAGCTGGGGTTCAGCCAGGTCATTTTACCCACCTCCTGTAGTGCAAGGGCATGGGGTCCCCAGAGCTGACAGGGCTAGAGAGTCAGCCCTCCAGGAGACCCCCAAACCTGGCCCCTTCCTACCAACATTGCATGAGCTGCTCCTAGAGGGAGCCAGGCGCATCCAGGAGGCAGAGACACCCTGAACCCCAGCTGCACCAGGGCCCACCAGATCGCCCCCACCCACAGGAAACCGTCTCCCTCCACTCACCCCAACTTGTCAAGAACTTGCAAGTGACACCACTTCCCTCTCATCCAGAGAACTCCGGGAGTCCCTTCCCCGTGCTTCTAGCCCAAAGCCAGATAGGGGCCCAGTGGGACCCCTGTGCATAGCTAGCCAAACTCCAAGGCAGGCAGGGACCCTCTCTCTTTGCGCTTCCCAGCAAGTCCCAATAGGTCTCCTGGGGCGGGCCTGAGGGGATGGTTCAGAGCCAGGCCGCCCTTCCCTCATCCGCAGGTAGCGCCCCAGGACTCTGTCGCTACCACCCCAGAAGCCCCTTCCCGGCTTTCCCCCAACTCCCCGCCGCGCCGCCCTCGTTGCCAAGAGTTGGGGACCCCTCCAGGCGCGTCCCCACTCCGCCCGCGAGTCCAGCGCGGAAAAGTTGCCGCTGCCGCTGCGCGCAGACCCCCGGGTCCCCCGGCCCCCTCTCAGGTCCGCGCTCGACTTACCAAGGGGGAAGGGAGCAGGCCGGCTCCCGAAACGCACGCGGCGCTCACCCCACTTGCTGCGGGCCGCAGGGCCCGGGCTTTAAAACCTCGCGGCGCCGGGGGCGGGGCGGGGGGGGCGGGGAGGGGCGTCACCGCGCGCGCGCGCGCGCACACACACACACACACACACACACACACGCACATACACACACACACAGCCCGTTCCCCAGCTCGGCCTGCTCGCCGGTTTAGGCCCAACTTCTCCCTCCTTGTCCGGATCCGTGATCCGCAATCCGCGTGGGTCTGTGTCCCGGGATCCTCCGCCCACGCCACGCCAGCTTAGGAAGTCCCTCCTCTTATCCCGCCCAGCCTTCGCCTGCTGTCCCGGAGACTTTGCCTCCCTGCCCGGGATACCTAGGCCCGGGTGCTCTGCCCTCTCCAGGCTTCCTGCCATCCACCTACCCAGGAGCTCTAGGAAAATCCCAGCACCCTGTACCCCTGGGGAGCGCAGTCCTTCCTTCCTTCCCTGTGCGCCTGCCTCTGCCTCATTCTCCGGCCTCCCCTCCACGAGGAACACGGAGCCATTGTTCCCAGGACGAGGCCCTGCCTCGGGGCCTGGCCCTGTGCCCAGGTGGGGGGCCGGGAACAGGACTCCATACAGCAGCGGCAGGCAGGCGGGGTGCCCCCTGCGCCCAGCAGCTCCTTGGGCCCGAGCGGCTGCCACTCTGTCCTCCTAAGACACGAAGGCGGGTACACCCCCGGCCACCAACCTGGCCGCGCATCGTACCACGGGGAATCGGCAGGGCCCTATCCAGAGCTAGGTGGGCACTGAGGTGGGGAGAGTTCCCACCCCCCACCCCCCGCATTTCCCGAACGCCGGCCTGGGCACCCACCTCGAGCAACCAGGGTCCCCGCCCTTCCCAAGGATGCTGGGGAGGGGGTGGCTCGGCAGCAAGCCCGGGCAGGGACCTGGACTGGAGGGACAGGTTGGACACCTCTGTGTCACCTCACTTCTCAGAATTCCTCCAGGGTCCCCCTTTTGTCTCTCCCATGTGGGGTCTTCCTGCAAAAGCCACCCCCACCTGCCATTGTGGGGCCTAGGCCTGGGGGCTCCCCAGCTTTCTTCCCCGGGGCCCGAGGTGGAGGCTGGCCGGGGCTGCAGGATTCGGCAGGTTGGGGCAGAGCCTTCCGCCCATGGGGCCCCTGGGAAGAGGATTTGGGGTGGCACAGAATTCCCCAGCTCTGGGCAGGGCCGGAAGGTGGGAAGTTGGCCTCCTGAGGATGGAGTTTCTGGGGTGAGTCTGGGATTCTCCTGAGGACCCACACAGGAATACAGCAAAAATAAACATTGGTCACCCAGAAGTGGAAGGTGACTCTGTGTGTGTGTGTGTGTGTGAGAGAGAGAGAGAGAGAGAGGGAGACATGGTCTCCTTGTGTAGCCCAGGCTGGCCTCGAACTTGAGGCAGTCCTCTCCTTCAGCCTTCTGCATGCTGGGATGACAGGCATGCACCACTGTGCCTGGCTGAAAGTGATCAAGTTATAATGACATATGTCCTGCATGAGTCTCTCCCCTCAGGTGCCCTACCCTGGCCCTCTGGAACCCTCCCCCAGCACCAGCTTGTGGGGACTCCCAGAGCCCCCAGCCCTTTGGATCCCCTCACATTTGCCCTCACATTTGCCCCCACAAGGCCCCAGCTGCAGCTCCCCGGGGACCACAGCCACCCAGCTCAGAGCTTGCCAAAGTGGCCTATTGATTTTTGTGTCCTATCAGGGAAAGGGGGAGGAGCCAGGGCCAGGGTAAGTCCAGGTCAAGTGGCCAAGTGGCACAGGGCACACATAGGCACGTGCACACCTATTTGTTGATTCTACTGATGTCCACTGAGTACCTGCTGTGTGCTATGTGCGGTTCTGGGCACTTGGAACACACAGGGGACAAGAAAGAAACTCCTGGGGTGAACATCTGCGGGGGGGGGGGATGCACATGGTCAGCAGTTACATGAGTATAAAATATATAGTGTGTTGGAAGCTAAAGGCTGGGGAAATGGGGGGATGGGAGAGCTAGGGTTGGGGTTAGGTGGAACAAATGCAGGCAAGGGAGGAACAGGTATCCAGGAGGTATCCAGAACAGCCAGTGCAAAGGCCCTGGGGCACATGTGTACACTATTTGAGATACAGTGCAAAGCCCAGTTTGATGAGGGTCAGGAGATGGGTGTGGAGTGGAGGAAAACTGAAGTTTCCACTCTTGCTCCCCAACTCTCAGGCTGGATGTCTCTGGCCAAGTGCTCCCACCTCTGTGAGCATCAGTTTCTTTATCTGTAACATAGCTCTGTTGGCCATGGTTGCAAGTCTCCAAAATGCACTTCAGAGGCAGATCAGGCACACACGCCAGCCAGACCAGGTGTGTGGGGGACCAGGTAAGGGATCCTGCCAAGGCGGCGGCCCCACAGGGCACCCTGGCTCACACGCAGGGCGCCTGCCTGGCCCCATGGCAACGCTGCACACAGAGACATCAAACAGGCCTGCCGAGGAAGTCCCACGTCACTGTGGTCAGGGTGGCCCCGCCCCACCCATCCCCGGCTGGCTGGCGGCTGGCGGCTGGCGCTGTCCTAGGCAGGGCCCCCTGCCTCCCGTCACCCTGGCAACTGGCTGTGTTGTGGGCTGTACAGGATCCCTGAGTCCCTACCCCCTCGCCAGGCACTGCCACTGCCCACATCCGGGGAAGGACATGATGGTGGCCATCCAGCTGCCACAAACCAGTGTCCAGAGCCATGGCCAAGACTTTGCCTCCTACCTAGGGTTCAGAGGGCTGGAAGGGACCGGGGCTCTGGGGGGAACCCCAGCCAGGCACCTCACATCCCAAAGACCGGACCCAGGGTCACTAGGGGCACAGGAACAGCGCCCCCCCCCCCCAGCCTGGCCCAGCCCCCACCCTGGGCCTGACTCAGCCAGCACAGATGACATCAAGGCCTGGCCGGCCACCCTAACCTGGCACCTCTCCAGAGCTGGGACAGGGGCCGTCCCAAAAGTGTCCCAGGGGCCTGCCCTCTGCGGCCTGGGCCTGGCATGTGGAGGGTTAAGGAGAACCCCTTCTGGGGGTCTCCCCTCTTCATCCTATCCCCCCCCCTTTTGCCGGGAATTTCGGGCCCCAGCCCCTCTGACGTCACTGGGGGTTGCTGTGGAAACCGGTCGAAGTTCCCAAATAAAATTAACGCGGGCGGCTTAAGTTTCCTAGGACTCAGCCGCCGGGTAAACAATGGCGGTGCAGGTGGGGCAGCCGGGCTGTCTTCGTCCTTCACCCCAACTTTGCGAGGACCCGGGGGGTCCCCCAGGCTCGCCCTTTCCGGCCTAATACCCGAGAACCCTGAAGCCCCGAGGGAGCGGGGACACAGATAGGGACAGCGAGGCCACCCTGAGCTGGGAGGTGGGCAAGGTGTCCTTGGAGGGAGCAGAGGGGGACCCCAGAGCCCAGCTCGCTCGCCCCGCCCCGCCCCGCCCCCGGCCCAGCTGCGGCGCCTCCCAGCTGCCGGACTCCCACATCTGGCGGCCTCGCACTTCCTGTCGCCTGGCGGCCTGGAGCGGGGTAAAAATAACCCGCTCCCCCCCCCCCATACCCGCTGCCGTAGACGCGGAGCCTCGGCCAGGCAGGGCCAGGAGAAGGGGAGGCGTGAGCTCAAGCCATGGTATAGGGAGAGCTCACTAGGAGCACGGGAGGCGACACCATAGGGTCCCAGCTGCACCCCCGGGAAGAGGAGCTGCAGCTCGGACTGCTGGCAGGCCAGGTTCCAATGCACAGTCACGCACTTAACATTTAGACAAGTTCCCCAAAAGCCTCCTCAGTTTATCTATCTGTAAAATGGAAAATGATAAGTAGTACCCACTTCAAAGCACATCTGCTCAGTCTGGGGTCTCACCTCAGTGGTGAGTACTTGCTTAGCTCATGCAAGGCCCTGGACTCCATCCCCAGCACTACCAAAAACAAAGGAAAAATGTACTTGCTCCATTTTTATCCTTTTCCATCCCAGGGAACCCCTGAGAATCCCTCCAAGTGCAGCTACCACATTAAATACAGAACCAAGTTGGGCATGGTAGTGCATGCCTTTAATCCTAGCACTCAGGAGGCTGAGGCAGGAGGATTGCCTCAAGTTTGAATCCAGCCTAGGCTACATAGTGAGATCCTGTCTCAAAAAACCCAAAAACAAACAAAAAAACAGAACAAGTTCCATTTTACTTCAGATACACAACAGATCTTTTTAAAAGTATAAATGAGTCTCATGCAATATCTGGAACATAATGATAATTTTAAAATTCTCTTACTAAAAAAGTTTACTTGTTCTGCATCTCAAATTTAAATGTATCTGGATGGCCTTTTTTTTGTTGTGGTTAAATCTGCCAACCATATCCCCATTCCCCCATCCTCTGGCCTGAATACACTCCACCAGCCACACTGCCAGGATCACACCTTGGCCCTTCTGCCCATCCGTAGTCTCTGAAGGGGGTATCCTCCCACCTGCTTCTGCTTCTTTATGCTCACTTTTGCCTTGCAAACTCCTGACTGTCCTTCCAGAATCCTTTTTATTTTTTTCAGATTTTTTCTGGTAACAGGATTCATGCTCAGTCCTTTTTAAAATTTTATTTTTACATATATATGTGTGCCCAGATAGAGTGTCCCTAAGTCACTAAGTTTCCCAGGCTGGGATCCTGAACTTGAGATCCTCCTGCCTCAGCCTCCCAAAATGCTGAGATTACAAGTGTGGGTCACTACAATCGGACTCAGCATTCTCCAAGAATCCTTTCACACCTCCCCACTGTGCCCTCTGCGTTTTACTCTTCAGGAACCCAGGACACCTCTTACCTCCTGCATTTGAGGCATTGATTTCATAATTTGAGTAAATTGAACTTTTGGGGGATGTTGCTGTGGATGGAACCTCAGTCTTCCAGCAGGCTACATAGGCACTGTATCAGTGAGCGGCACCTGAGCACCTGAACATTTGATTTCTTTTCTTCTTCTTTTGCCTTTTGGAATTTTGTTCACCTCACTATGTAGCTCAGGCTGGCCTGGAACTACATAGCCAACGCTGTTCTCAAACTCGTGGAGATCCTCCTGCTTCAGACTCCTCCCACACCCTGGTTGTATTTCTTAAACATTCCAGAGGCAGACACTCTAGTGCAGCACAGGGATACCAGGTGAGGGGACCATTAGGGGGTGCTGGGACATCCCGAGTGAGAGGAGGTCCTGGCCCTTGGGGACCTCAGGGGCACGGCAGTCAGGAAGGGGTTGGCACAGCTCTGGAGGGCATAGCCCCAAGGAGCCCCAGGCCCCCAGGCCTTCCCACCCAAGCTCCAGCATGGGCTTGGCATGCGTGCCCCCTCTGGGAAGAGACCTCTCAAATCTGACTGCCACCAGGAGGGGGTTGCGCCCTTAGAGAGGGACTTGGGCATCCGTGTCACCCTACCCCGGACTTGGCCTCCTCTGGCAGAGGAAGTTGACATTCTGTGACTCAGTTACCTGACCTGGGAACCATTCGAGGGCTCTGGCAAACACAAAATCCATGACATAAGATACACAGGTGCGAGAACAGGGTTTGGAACATAGACAGACTTACTCATTAAGTGTTAGCTACTTGGGGGGAGGGGCCCAGACCACACAGCAAAAAGCCAAAAGTCACCGTAACCACGACATCCAGCCCTCCTGACCCCCTATTACAGCCCCAGGCTGCTCCCCAAATCCATCTAGGGAAATGGCATAGACTTGAATCCCTAGTCTGGGGACTCCGCTCAGCCTGGCGGGGGACTCGAACCCTTGTCCGAGGCAGCGCTGCCCGTAGCCAGGTAACGCGCTGTTTGTTGACGGGGGCGGAGCGTCAGTGACTCAGCGCGGCGTGACGGCAGGCGGGCGGCGCTGGCGGCTGGCTGGAGGCCGAGCGCCCCACCCCCACCTACCCCACCCCATCCCACCCCCACGGGGCTTGGGGAAGCGGCGAGTCGGGCCCGTGTCGGGTGCCCTGGGAATCCCGGCTACTCCCTCTTGGTCTGGGCTTCCGAGTTCGTGCCTCAGTTTACCCAGCAGTCAATGGAAGCGTCTTTGCAGGTTGCAGGCACTCCCTACTGGTGAATACAAGGGCAGCTGGCATTAGGACTCAGTGCCACTTAAGGTCTCTTTTTTGTTTTTGTTTTGTGTATGTGTGTGTGTGCGTGTGTATGTGTTTTTGTTTTTGAACCCAGGTCTTCACACTGAGCTACGTCCCGACCTTCTTTTTTTATTTTTAAATTTTGAGCCACAGTCTTGCTAAGTTCCTAAGTTGCCCAGGTTGGACATGAACTTGCGATTCTCCTGCCTCAGCCTCCCAGAGTGCTGGGATGACAGGTTTGCGCTACCTCGCCTTTGTGCTAACCCTGCAATCTCCCCAAGCCTTGGTTGCCCCGTCTGTTAAGGGGACATAGCAAAAACAGGCAAACAGGGATTCTAGGCATCCAGAGGGAGAGGCCGGAGGCCAGCCACCTCAGCGCCCCTGTCTGCTGCCCTGTGGAAGAACCGCATATGGGCAACCCCAAAGAAGGGTGAGGGCCGCGGCCCTGGGGTGGGTGGCACGGGGTGGCCGCGGAGGCCCCCACTTGGAGGCTGAGGCAGGCGGCACCTGCTGCCCGGCGGGGCCTGCGTGAGTCACCGCCCAGCAATGAGCCGTGAGTCACGCTGGGCGGATCCCCCGCGTCCTTGCAGCTCCACAAAGGCGCTTTGAGCTGCGCGCCCCTCCCCCTCCCTCCCGCCGCCCGCTGGGGTGGGCCGGGCACCGAGGCCCCCGGGTTCCCCGGAGCCTGGTCTGGGCCTGCAGGCGCCAGCCTGTTTCCGCCACGTCTGTGAAAAGCCGCCCTCCACATCCCTGCGTACCCCGGGAGGGGGCTCCAGGCCAGCAGAGTCAATGGGGCACTGGTGGGGGTCACAGGCACACGCGGGCAAACTGAGTCAGGCCACCCCGGAGACATTGTAGAAAGAGGCCTCCTTCAGAGCGCAGGACAGCGGGCAGGAAGAAAAGGTGCTGGAGTGCACCCCAGATCTGGGACCCCTCCCCGTGGCCTCCTCAGTTTGGGGCGGGGTCAGAACCCAGAAGGGGAGAGCTGGGCACATCCGTAAGGTCGAAAAATCGAAGGGACACTCAGAAAGTCAGTAATCAATCTATTCTTTTTCGGGACCTTGCTCTTTTGAGGCAGGTGCCAGAACCACTGAGCTAAATGCCCAGCCCTGAAAAATTAGTAATCAAGATGAAACTATTTCTTTACTCTTTGTAGCACTGAGGACTGCATGTACCCAGGCCTTCTCACTGAGCTGCACCCTGGCCCTTTTTGTTTTTTATTTTGAGACAGGGTCTGTCTGTGTTGTTCAATTACCCAGGCTGGGCTCAAATGTGGGATCCTCCTGCCTCAGCCTCTCAGAGAGCTGAGATTACAGGTGTGCATCACCACAACTGGTAAAGATTAAATTGTTTATTAGTGCATGTTTATAGTACATAGTGATTTTGTCCCTTGTGGGGAGTTGGTAATGTGTGCATAACATCTCGATTCTTTTTTCTTTTGGTACTGGGGATCGAACTCCGGTCCTTGCGCTTGTGAGGCAGGCGACGGAACCACTGGGCTAAATCCCCAGCCAAAAGTGCAGCGTTTTTTTTGTTTGTTTGTTTGTTTGTTTTTGTGGTACTGGGGATCGAACTTGGGACCTTGCGCTTTTGTGGCAGGCACTAGAACCACTAAGCTAAATCCCTGGCTCAATTCTTTTTTCAGCTCCTCTCTCCCTGTTCCCTCATCTCTTGTTCCCTTCCCTTTGCAAAAACTCTATTTTCATTCTTCTCTTCTTTTCATCCCTTTCCCTTCCCTTCCTCCCCCACTCTGTCTCTTGTTCCCCTTCCCATTTGAAAAAGATCTCCCTACTTCCTATTACCTTTTATTCTGCTCATTTTTTTTTTTTTTTGTACCAGAGATCGAACTCGGGTCCTTGTGCTTGCAAGGCAGGTCCTGGAACCACTGAGCTAAATCCCTGGCCCTAGTCTGCTCATTATTTATACTTTAGGTTTCTCATATAAGAGAAACCTGCAGTATTGAAGCTTGCATGTCTGATTTATTTCACTTAACGTTATGGTTTCAAGGTGTGTCCATTTACCTATGAATGCCTCAAGTTTATCCTTTATAGCAGAGTAGTACTCCATTAAATGAACTATTTTAAAATAAAATCTTTATTGAGATATAATTCACACACTGAGCCAAGTGTGGCGGCACACACCTGTAATCTCAGGACCTGGGAGGCTGAGCCAGGAGGATTGTTCTGAAGTCAGTGCCAGCCCGAGCTACACATGTGAGACCCTGTCTCAAAACAACGAAACAAAACAAACAAAAAAGACAACAACCACAACATGACATCCCCAGGGAAGACAGGTGGAATTTATCTCACAAATAACTGAGGAAGAGAGAAGGCAGTAGGATGTGGCATCCTTCAGCCGAGGGGAAATGTACAAAGGTGACAGATTCTACAGAGAGGTTGGGGACAGCAACTGCTGAGAAAGGGGACCTAACGTGGCTGCTGGTGTCGTGGTATGATCCAGAGGCCACTTGAGGCGTAATGGGAGGGATGGTGGCAGAAGCAGTGTCTAAGAAACATGCTGGGCACACATGTGGGCACTGTGTGACTCACCAGAAGTTTAGGGGCCACATGAAAAGAAAAGGAAAAAGTGGAACTTCATTTATTCATTGTAGTACTAGGGGTTGAACCCAGGTACTTCACAATGAGCTACATCCTCAGTCTGTTTTTATTATGAGACAGTGTCTCCCTAAGTTACCCAGGCCAAGCTTGAACCTTCAATCTTCCTGCCTCAGCTTCCTAAAAAGATGCCTTCTCATTTTACTTTATTTTTATTTTTGGTTTTTTGGAGACAAGGTCTTGCTATGTAGCTCAGGCTGGCCTTGAACTCACTATGTAGCCCAGGCTAGCTTCAAACTCACAGTGACCCTCCTGCCTCAGCCTTCTGAATGCTGGGATTACAGGTATTCGCTACCATGCCTGGCTTCATTTTACTTTAAATTCAAACTCCTCACTGGCTATCAAGGGGTAGCATAACCTCCCCTCCTTAAGAAGCCCTCTCAGGTTGCTCCCAATCCTCCAGGCTGGGCCCTGTCCCTCTCCTGAACCCCCCCATTTTTGGCTCTCAGTGCTGAAACCTGTCGTGTAACCCACCAGCTCCATGACTGTCCCCCACCCCACCCCCAGCAGATGGCAGCAGGCAGGCGTCACATCTGCTGTGTTCCAGGTGTCCCAGCAGTAATGAAAACTACAGTTCTGGTCCCAAACCGGGGGCAGTGGAGCTCGCCTATAATCCCAGGACTCTGGGAGGCTGAGGCAGGAGGATCCCAGGCTCAAGCCCAGCCCAGGCAATGTGTAGACTTAGTGAGACCCTCTCTCAAAGGGCTGGGGATGCAGTTCAGTGCAAAGGGCCTAGATTCAATCCCTAAATCTCCAGTACAAATGAAGGAGGGGGAGGAGGATGGACGAGGAGGGGTGGGGTAGGGAAGCGGGAGGGAGGAAGAAAGAAAAGAAAGTTCTGTCCTGGATTTGACACCTGAGTCGAGGAGACAAAGAATGGCATAACATCCAGTGTATTCAAAGGTGACAAGGCTTTGGGGGAAAACACAGCAGGAGAAAGTAAGGAGAAGCCAGCAATTGGAAAGAAAGGCCCCAGGGTGCTGTCACGGTGACAGTGACCTTGGAACCCTAGGCACTTGTGGGGAGAAGTCCCTTCTGGAATGGCAGTCGTGCAAAGGCCCTGGGGCTGGACTATGCTGGCTGGGTGTGAGGAGCAGAGGGAGGAACGGAGAGGAACAGAGCAGGGGAGGGCAGGAAGGGGACAGGGCAGAAGGTCACATAAGGTTTCCAGTGGGGAGAACAGGACACGGGGGAATGCAGAAGAGAAACAAGTAGAAACAACTAATGCTTCTGGGCAGAGAAGGAAAAGGACTTCGGGCTCACAGCTGCCCTCTGGCGGCTGCAAGGAGAACAGACTGCTGGGAGTAGGAAGGCCCAGGAGGACGGGACTTCTCCAGGAGACAGGACCAGCCGGCCTTGAGGGAGGCCCTCAGGATGGAACGGATGGCAGGAGCTGTCTCTTTTTTCCTTCCCCTGGGGAACTGGACCCAGGGCCTTTCCCCTGAGCTACCCCTAGCCCTTTTTTTTTTGTACCAGGGATCAAACTGAGGACCTTGGGCTTTCGAGGCAGGCAGGTAATCACTCAGCTAAATCCCTAGCCCCACCTCTAGCCCTTTTTGTATTTTACTTTGAGATTCTTTGACAGGATCTTGCTAAATTGCCCAGGTTGCCCTTGAGCTTGGAATCTTTCTGCCTCAGCCTCCCAGAGCGCTGGAATCACAGGCATCCACCGAGCCGGGCTGCAGCTGGCATTTCAGGAGGCAGAGAAGATGGGCAGAAAGACTAGCGCTGCTCTGTCATGAAGGGAACGAGCTGAGAGCCCAGGCCGGCCTGAGACTCACAAAGTTCCTCCTACCACAGCCTCCCAAGTGCTGGGATGACAGGCGTGTGCTACCATGCCTGGCTCTCCTGGCTGGTCCCGAGGAGCACGAGCGACAAGTACACGTGGGGAGACATGGGCACCACCCAAGACCTTAACCAGCCCTCCTAGTGTCCAGTAGCTGCAGCCTTGGGGAACTCTGGTGACAGGCTCTGCGCTGACACAGCTGCTCACATTGGGGTACCCCGGTGGCTGGGGCGGGAAGTCTCCAGGGAGAGGACCAGGAGGAGGCTATGAGTCACAGCCTCATGAGTCAGCACTGGCAGTGGCCCCAGGCCGGGGAGTGGGGGGGCAGTTCCCACGCCCCGAGGAACCAGGAGGCCGGCGCTGGGACTTCCCCACGCTGCTCCCATCCTGGGCAGGCGGGCTCCGAGGTCGCTCAGAGAAGGTGGCGTGAGGGTCTGTGGGTGGACGGGCCACCGGGGCAGGGGACAGGACCCCGCTTTCCCAAGATGGCCCGGCTCAAGAAAGCAGGGCTGCCGCCCTGCACCACTAAGGACTAGAGCGAGACGCGAAGTGACCGGCGGGCAGGGCGCTGCGGGACGAGCGCTAGGGGGCGGTATTCGGACTCTTGCCTGGTGGGGCCTCTCGTACAGGCGTGGCAGACCCACCTAGGGGGTGTATTGGGGAGCCCAACCCGGTCCCCGACGGGAGGGCTCGGGCCTCTGCTGCTCCCTACTGGTGGCTATAGGCACCTGCAGGCAAGCGAGGCCTCAGATGGTCAGAGAGCCGAAAGGCCTGGCAAAAGCCAGCTATGAAGCTGCCTGGCTGTGCCACCCTGGGCTAGACGCTGGCCCTCTCTGGTCCGGTCCGTACTAAGGACAAGATTCCCTTGACTGGCTCTCTGGGAAAGGCTGAGACAATGTCAATCTTCCTGGCACTAGGAAAGAATCCAAAAGAAAGATGAGGGGGCTGGCTACCTTGCACCCAAATAGAATGGAAAATGAGGCTTTTATGTGTCTGTGGATGAGAATGAATCTCATGTATTCCAGAGCCTCTCCTTTTCTAGTTAGCACTGGAGACAGGATGAAAGAGGGACATCAACAGCCTGGTGTGGTGTTGCATGCTGTCACCCAGCATTCGGGAGGGTGAGGCAGGAGGATCCCTGCGAGTTCAAGGCCAGCCTGAGTTATATAGTGCCCTCTTTGCTTGTATGTGTGCCCCTCACCCCAACCCAAGGACTCATCCTGTTCGGGGGTGCTAAGGATGGAGCAAGACTGGATCCCACTAATTTCTTGGCACCTGGGAACAACCATCTCTCTGGGCCAGCTAGAGCTCAGCTTTCTAATTGGGAGGTCAGAAGTGGGGAGAAACTGAGGCAGGAGGGGCTAAAGGGAGGGGAGACTTAGGGCCAGGTAGGGCAAGACTATGCCTCCATGAGAGGCAGAGCCTGGGACTGAGCGGAACTTACGCGTTCTCTCCATCCCCTATGAGGCTGGAGAGGGGGAGAAGGGGGGACTGGTGGGTTCCCTCTTGCAGCCAGGCCTGTCCCAGGTCTGGGGGTGGGTGGGTGCCTGGGGGTCTGGGTGTGCATCTCTGGAGGATTCTGAGAGCCCCCACATCCTGTGTCGGGCCTATGTCCACTGGTCCCAGGGTCCCCCTGGTGCTCTTGGGACCCTCCGGGGACTTTGGGGCAGTTCTGTGAACCTAATCCTTTGCTTCTGGCCAGTGTGGGCCTGGGGTGGCTCCGTGTGCGTTTGTGTGGCTGTGAACTCTGTGCGTCGGGCCGTGCCCCGTCACTGTGACTTGTGTCTGCGCCCCTGGGCTCCAGTTGTGCAGATCCCTCCTGTCCCTGGGCCTCCCAGGCATCTCTCCGCGAGTGGCTGGCGCCCAGGGCCCGCATGTCCCGCCGCGCCCCCGCCCCACGGGTGGCGTCTCAGAGCCCCTGCACCCCCGTCCTCCGCGCGCGTGCGTCTGGGTCCCCGCCCGCGCCCTTGTCCCCCGTGTCCCGCAGGTGTTCCCGCGTGCGTCCGGGGCGCGGGGCTGCAGGCCGGGGAGTGCACGACCAACGGGCGGGGGGAGCGGGCGCGGCGGATCCGAGACAGGCGGGAGCCGCCGCGCCCGGGTCCGAGCCGGCGCTGAGCCCGCCCCGCCCGCGCCCCGGAGCCGCCGAGATGCAGTTTCCGCGCCGGCGCCGCTCGGGGCTTTTCCGGGCGCGGCGTGGAGAGGAGCGGGAGCCGCGCGCGGGGCGGCGAGGTGAGCGGGGCCGGGGGCGGACGGGCGGGGCGGGGTCCCCCGCGCACCTGCTCGGCCCGCGCCCCGCCCCCCATTGTTGCGGCCCGGGGAGGGGACGGGAAGGAGGGGACCGCGGGGGGACCGGGCTCTCCGAGCGACCAGGCCTCCGGGTCCCCAGCCTGCCCTCCGAGAACAGGCGGCTGGAGCGGCCCGCGGGGCACGCTTGGGGACGGAGTCGTGGGCGCAGCGGAGCCCGGGACTCCCGACCCCGACTCCAGGCCCCCCAGCTCGGGCGGCCGCGTGCTTTGTTCTGGGGGCGCAGGGCGGGGAGAGGCCCGGCCCGCGCGCGCGCCCCCAGCCAAGTTCACGGCGCTCGGGCCTGGCTGTCCCCAGGCTGTCACTAAGGCGACTACTGCAGGGTAGGACCGAACCTGAGGCTTTGTGAACAGCTGCCCGCCCTCCAAAACTGGCCCTGAAAAGGAAAAATGGGCCAGGGCACCCCTTAGAAACCCTTTTCCAGCGACTAGGCGCCTTCCACAGGGACCTCGCCCTGGAGCGGGCGCTGGGGGGGAGGACACCGCATTGGTTACTGGGCCGAGGAATAAGCCCCGCTTCTGGCCCCCATCTCCTTGCCTACCCATCCCCCGCTACTCACAGATTCACTTGCAAAGCTCCAGTCAGAGAGAAGACCCCCCAGAGCTACACACTCTACACAGGCACATACTGTCCCTATGAATTCTTCTGTCACCCCAAGGAGGGCTGATACACACACGTGCACACATGGTCACCCACAGTGACATGGCCACGTGGGCACACACATCACTTACAAGGGCTGGGATGTCCAGGCTCACAACGCCCTAAAAATACTGCCACACTGCAAAAGGCGGCCTCCACCCATAGCAGCACAGTGTGGGGCAGCCTTGAGCAGAGAACTCAGACACTTGGATGCCCGCAGTCATATGGTCACCCACATACTATCGCCCAGAGTAACAATGACAACTACAGACCTCTAAGGTGCCAACACAGGTACACAGGGACACCATCATCCACACAACTCAGACACACACAGACACATTCATGTGCCTTCAAAAGCAAGGACATCTCCTCCCCCTCAGGCCTACAGAGATGCCAGCATGTGACAGCAGGTCACTGGGATCCTCTTTGTTTCTGTTTTGGAGATAGGGTCTCACCAGACTGGCCTTGAACTCCCAGCAGTCTTCCTGCCTCAGCCTCCCCAGTGCTGGGATTCCAGGTGTGTGCCTCCATGCCCAGCAGTCACTGGGATCTTGACATACACACATACGAAGCCCCCAGGAACACAAAGCAGAACACTCTAATAGCTGTCCACGGTACAGTGGACTCCCAGAATCCACAGTGACACTGTCACCCATAAAGGAACCCCTCAGGGGCCTACACCTGTGGGCACCTACCCTAACATTTGACTGCATCCAGACACTTGGACCCTATGGCAGTACTGGCA
This sequence comes from Heterocephalus glaber, assembly GCF_000247695.1. The sequence continues at coordinate 1,163,591 of NW_004624901.1, forward strand.
TGCACACAGACATACCACGGGCACACTGGCATGTGTTCCCCTCAGGGAAGCAGCACCTGGATATAGATTTGTCACCTAGCTAGCCACAGCACAATACTTTTTTTTTTTTTTGGCAGTACTGGGGCTGGAACGGAGGCCCTTGCACGTGCTAGGCAAGTGCTCTACCACTGAGCTACATCGCCAGCCCTTTGTATTATTTTGAGACAGAGTCTTGCTAAGTTGTTACATTGCCCAGGATGACCTCCATCTTGGTGATCCTCCTGGCTCAGCCTTTTTTTTTTTTGGTGCCGGGGATCAAACTTGGGTCCTTGCGCTTGCACAGCAGGCGGCGAAACCACTGAGCTAAATCCCCGGCCCCTTGTCTCAGCCTTCTGAGTAGAATACTTGTTTATTCTGCATCTGCTCTGTGCCAGGCATTTTTTTTTTCTGGTTCTGGGAATTGAACTCAGGACCTTTCACTTGCCAGGCAGGCACGGCACCACTGAGATACATCCTGGCCCCAGTGCCAGGCAGTTTTAACACTAGGAATAGAGCTGTGAATGATGGCAAAAGCCAGGCTCCTCAGAGCTGACATTTTAGTGGGGAGTAGGACCAGAGCAACACCATCCATGGCTGACACACAGATTACTGTCAAACACAGTGACAACAATAGATGCCAGACATCTACTACGCTGGCTCACACATCAACCTGCGATTACACACAATTAGCCTGACAGACACCCACAGCACACTGACATGCACACACAAACAGAAGCCCACATGCACACATCCACACACACACCTGGCAGAGAGACAGCCACCTACTATAGAGTACACCCACCTGCACTGGCAGACACCCACAAAATCCCAAATACCCCAGCAGAGCACCTCAGACAGAGTTCCCCACTGATACATGCACAGGCAGATGGAGCCCAGCTTGATCTGGAGCTAGGATCACCCTGCACCAGGAGCCTCAGGGGAAGGGTCCAGATCTCACCACTTTTTTTTTCTGGTACTGGGGATTGAACCTAGGGCCTTCACACTAAGGTACATCTCCAGCCCCCCCCCCCTTTTTTGTACCAGGGATCGAACTCAGGTCCTTGCACTTGTGCAGCAGGTGGTGAAACCACTGAGCTAAATCCCTGGCCCTCCAGCCCTTTTTAATCTTTTTTTGTGAGACAGCGTCTTGCTAAGTCACTAAGTTGCCCAGGCTGGACTGGAACTTGGGAGTCCTCCTGCCTCAGCTTCCCAGAGTGCTAGGGTTACAGCAGTGAGACACTGCCTGGTTGGATTTCCCTTTAACCCAGGTCCTTCATGGCCCCCAGCTTCCACCCATGAGAAGCAGAATCCTCCTCACCCCCTCCAGCCCTGCCCTCAGACCTGATGGGCGGGGAAGGAAGTTGCGGCTCCCAGCCCACAGCCACCCAAGACTCGATGGGCCAGACAAGCCCCTTGAGCCCCTTGTTAGAGGGCCGGCATGACAGACCTAACAGCTGAAAAGGAAGCCTGGGAGCTGGACTGGGAGGGAAGGGTGGGGACCTATGGGGCCACACAGGTGTCACAGCCTCCATTACCAGTGTGACCCCGTGGAGACACCCATGGGGCTCTTCCAGTGACTGCACCCTTAGAATGGGCTCTTTGTCTTCCAAGTCCTGACAACTCTTCCCATCTCCTGTCCCCAGCTGTTGCATGGCTGTGCGCGCACACACACACAGATATCTGCACTCTGGTACACACAGATAGTACGGGACTTGAGTATGAAGAGATGCAGCAGGCCAGCCTTCCCAGTTGCCATGGGATGGGGTGAGGGGTCCCCAGTGGGGTTCTGAAAGCCGCCTCAGCCCTGCACCAGGGCCCACGAGTGGGAGTGAGAGGAGACAGAACCCCACCTCCCTCCCAGGCACTGCAGAGTCTAGGTAGGATCTGACCCCAGCCCAGGAGCCCCCAGAGCCCCCCAGGTCCCCACAAAGAGTTCAGAGAAGGGGTGAGGGGTGGGTGACAGGCAACGACAGTCACCAGGTACCGGGGAAGGTCGGGAGTGCAGGGCCAGACGCTCCCAGCTGATTCCAACAGCAGGAGACAGGCGCACGCGCAGCGCGGGAGCCCGATCAGTCACAGGAAGGCACAGTCAGACTCAGACTTCGACCCCGGGGACAAAGAGACAGGCAGACCCAGACAGATGCGGAGGGCGGGAAGCCTGTGCAACACAGGCGGACAAAGAGACAGGCAGACTGGGCGGGACCCGGACCGCCCTCGCTCAAGCCACACCCACCCAAGCAGAGTCTGGGCCCAGGCCCCGCCCTCAGCCCTAAGCTCCGCCCCTCGGCCAAGCCCCCGCCCCGCCTTCTGACCTGCCAGACCCTTTGCCCTCTGACGTCCCCAGGTGTGGGTGAACCTCGTGCGTGCCGGGCCTTGATCGCTCTACAGGGCAAAGTCAAAACCCCGTGAGGAGAGCCAGCACCCCAAAGGAGAGGGGGTGTCCTTAAGACACCCGCACCCCCATCTCATGTGACCAGAGTGGTTTTTCCCTTATAGCCCCCCCACCTGGTTTTATGGGGGTTGAGTTTGGGGGCCACCCCCATGCAAGCCTATGGGGGAACTGGAGGGAGCGTCCTGGGAACAGTACTGGACTAAGTGGGTGGCTCACAAGCTGGGGAGGGGCCTCGGTTGGTGGCACGTCTCCAGGGCCACGTCAGGGCTACGGTGTTTGAAGAGCCCGTGCTGGGCAGGTTGGTGCCACCAGGCTGCAGAGAGGCATTGTGGGGTTAACCCAAGGTCATCACACCTGAGGTTCCTGATCCGCTTGGGATCGATCACTCCAGGAGCTTTCTTTGGGGCTCAGTGTGCCCTTTTGGTGCAGTGACAGGGACTAGGGTTTTTATTATTTTGCCATCCAAGCGCTCACTCTGCCACCAGGAAATATGACCCTTGGCTTCAGGAGTCCCCAGACCTTGGCACGGCCTGGCTAGCCAGAAGACTTGGGGATGTGGATGGGGAGTGGGGACTCAGCCCCTGGAGTAGGACTGAATCTGAAATCCACGGAGGACGGTGTGGTGCACCCACCACATCAGAGGGTCAGGCTAACCTCATCACCCAGGGTGGCCTCTCTGGTCCTCCCAGTCCAATCGGGGACTCTCCAAAGAGGGGACTCTCCAACGATCTCTCGATCTCTCCGGGTAGTTGCTAGGTATTCATAAACAACCTTGCCCAGCACAGGTGAAAACCTAGAAAGCACTACATTGTATTAAAATAGCTTGTTTATCAGGGCTGCAGGAAAGGATTACATTGTATTAAAATGACTTGTTTATCTCCCAGTACCTCCATGTCCCAAGGCCAGAGCAGGACGGTTGCCAGACATCCTGGGGCCTCTGGAAAATCTCTCCTCCCTCTCTCCTCCTTAGACTCTGTAGTCTCAGACTCCTAAACTGGGTGTGGGGGGATGGGGGGTGCGGCTGCACAGGAGGTGGGGGGGTTCCTTCCAATACCAGAATACTGCCTGTCACTGTCTCTCTTGCTTGTCCCAGATGTAGTGGCATGCAGTTGGCAAGTCATAACTGCTTGCTGTCTTACTGAATCAAGGAACTGTAACCCCTCTCTGGTCCCCATCACCCAGCCTGGGTCCCTGCCCCCAGCTGCACCCCTCTTCAGGTCCCTGAGATGCTGCAAAGGGTTTGGGGGAACATTCAACCTGTCGGTGAGTTTGGAGGACTCAGGCAAACCATCGACCGTTGAGTGGACCCCGAGGCCTGGAACTGCCGTCCTCCTGTCCTGAGCCCCACCTTCCAGATCTGGGGTAACCAGTCTGTCCCCCGACACACCCCGCCCCTTAGGCCACAGTGAAGGTCACAATCAACATTCATTGTTGTCGGTGGGTTGTGAGGACCAAGGCCAGACCCACCGGGGGATGAATGTCACTGTGGCTGGGCCATACACAGCCTTGGGGGCATGAGAAGGGGAATAGGCCCCACCCAGACTCTGCCCCAGACAGTCAACTCTGGGAAGAAGAGACTGGTGGTCTGCAAGTTTTTCCAGTACTGGGAGTTGAACCCATGGCTTTCACACTGAGCTGCATCTTCAGCTCTTGTTTTACTTTTTATTTTGAAACAGGATCTTGCTAGGTCCTTAAGTTACCTAGGCTGCGGTTCCAACTTGTAATCCTCCTGTCTCAGCCTGTTAGAGTGCTGGGTGGAAAGACAAGCGTGTGCCATCAACCCGTTTGGCATCTGTGATTTTGATGTACACAGATTGGATCAGGGAATAGATGCTGGAGGGTTGGGTGTGGGGGAATCACAGACTGGGGACCCAAAGGCTGAAAACCCCTTTCTGAAAGGGCATGGTGAGTTTTGCTCAATAAAGTTTTCTTGGATGGCTGAATGGACAGCTAGGTGAATGAATTATGAATGTACTCTGGATAGATGAGTGGATGATGGATGGATGAATGGATGAAGGATGGGTGGATGGATGAGGGCATGACAGATGGATGATGGATGAGTGAATGACAGATGGGGTGGGTGGGTGCAAGGATGGATAGATAAGTGGATGGACGGATGGATAGGTGGATGGATGGAGTGTGGAGACATCACGACTTCTTCCAGGTGGGCCCAGGTCTTGGCTTGTAGGCTTCAGCTTTGCTGATCTGGGTGCCCGGAGGTCTGTGTCACAGCTATGTCACTCCTGGAAACACCTCACCTTCTGACCTCACCCCTGAGGTCTCCTTTGATTGGAAAGGATCAAAGAGCTGCAGGTGGTGGGGGTCCCCCATCAGAGGAACCTGTGGAACTGCACCCCAGCTATCCCACTCCTCCTGCCCCAGGGATTTCCATCTCACCCCCTCCTCCCTGGATCCCAGCCCTGGCCTTGGGCCTCCTGGGACAGTCTTGTCTTTATAAATCCCCTCAGCCTGGTGGGCTTATGCGGAGACAAGGAGGTGTGAACACTCCAGGAGAGAGGTCGGCCCTGTCCCCGCTCTATGAGAGTCAGGGGACACCCTCTTTCCTTCTAGAGAGCTACACTGCCTCACCCCAAGAGCCCAGGGGAAGAAAGAAATTACTAAGTTGCTGGTAACCTCAGCCCTGTCTTTAGGGCAGAGATCTCAGCCATCACCTGGCCCATCACCCGGGGGGAGGCTGGAGGGGAGGCCTCCCACTAGGAGCAGCCCCCAAATGACCTGGCTGGTGTGTGCAGGTTGTGGGTGCCCCCTGCAACCATCCTGTCACCTAGGCCCCCAAGGACTCCCTGTGGCCCTGGCACAGCCCCCTGCAACCTTAGGAGCCTCCCCCAACCCCTCCTCCCCTCCCAGCACTCTCAGAGGTAAAAGGAGAGGAGCAGCCCAGACTCTCAGGCCCCAGGGCTTGGGAGGAGAGGAGGAAGAGTGGGAGCTGGGGCTGAGCAGGAAGCCTGGGCCAGGCAGGCTTTCTGCCCTCTGCCCTTGCCTGGCACTTGTGCACCAGCTATGGGGACTTTTGACCTGTGGACAGACTACCTGGGGCTTGCAGGCCTCATTGGGGCTCTACATGGGGAAGAGGAGCCTGAGGCCAGGGTGGACCCCCAGCCTGAGCTTCCAGTGACCACAGCTCCTGAACCAGAGGACCAGAAACTGAGCTCAGAACCCCCAGCTGCCCCCGAGCGCCTATGCTCCTTCTGCAAGCACAACGGCGAGTCGAGGGCCATCTACCAGTCCCATGTGCTGAAGGACGAGGCGGGCAGGGTGCTGTGCCCCATCCTGCGTGACTACGTGTGTCCCCAGTGTGGGGCCACTCGGGAGCGCGCCCACACCCGCCGCTTCTGCCCGCTCACTGGCCAGGGCTACACCTCTGTCTACAGCTACACCACTCGCAACTCAGCTGGCAAGAGGGTGTCCCGGCCCGACAAGGCGAGGATGCAGGACACCAGCCACCACCGCCGAGCAGGAGGAGGTGGGGCAGGAGCAGCAGCACCAGCAGTAATAGCAGGTGCAGTGCAGGTGGCTGGGGACGGATGTGGAAGGGACTTGTCTCAGGCTAGTGGTGGAGCCCCTTGGTACCTCTGCAATAACTGCAGCACTCACCCCATAGGGCTTAGGGGGACATTGTGTGGAGCTTAAAACAGCATCTAGACTGGGCATGGTGCTGGACACCTGTAATCCCAGTGCTCAGGAGGCTGAGGCAGAGGATTGCCTGAGTTCGAGCCCAACTAGAACATAGTGAGTAGACCCTGTCTTAAAAAAAAGAAAAAGACAAAAAAAAAAAATAAAACAGCATCTAGAAATGTTGCCACAGCAGAGAATCTGGAACCTGGCATCTTCTGTGTGGTCTTAGCAAGCCACTGTCCCTCTTTGGGCCCAGCGGGATAATGCCGTCCTCTTCCAGACGTGGGGTCAATCTGCCAGGAGGTCATGGGGCAGGCATAGCGGTGCCCTCCGCCACAGGTACAGAGGGACCAGATTGCACTAGCAGTTAGGAGCTAGCTGCATGGACCGAGAGAAGTTGCCCAGCCTCTCTGCACTGACTTCATCTGTTAGCTCATTGGCCAAATAGTTTCATGGGCTGGCTGTGTCAGTGGAAAGGTGGATGAGAGAGTGACAGTGGAAATCAGGTGCTGGGTGCTAAATGGGGTGTCTAGAGGATGCATCTGGTTCAGGAGACAGAGTCTGGGAGGGCTTCCTGGAGGAGGTGCCTCCTGCAGCCTAGTAGAGTTATCAGAGAGCTGATTGTGGCACTGGCCCAGAACGTGGAGAAGTTCAGTGTGTCTGGTCTGAAGTGTGTGTGCCTAGGTGGTGGGAGAGTTTAGGGACAAGAAGGAGGCTTGTAGGTCGGGGGGGGGGTCGATTCTTTTAAAGGGTTTAGATTTAGGCCTGGTGGCACATACCTGTAATCCCAGCATTCTGGGACACTGAGGCAGGAGGGTCACAAATTCAAGCCAGCCTGGGGCACCTTAGGAATTTAAGACTGTCTCAAAGTAAAAACTAGAAAGGGCTGGGGATGTAGCTTAGTGGCAAGGCATTGGGTCTATCCCCAATGCTGGATGGTGGGGGGTAGACTTAGGCACTAGGGAGCCACAGAGTGTATAGGAGGAGGGCTGAGTAGTGTTCTGGGCCTCAGCTGAGGGTGCAGACCCTTGCAAAGGAGGAGCCCAAAATAGAAAGGAGGGGAGGGAGGAGTGGGCTAGGGACACGGTGGGCTGCACTGTTTTCCATTTAGCACAGCTGGAGTCGACTTCCCTCCCACTGCTCCAGCTCTACGTGGGGGTTCATTGCCCTAAAATGTTCAGCAAATACAGACTCCACCCACTGGGCCTGGGTGGAGCCTGGGCGTCTGCATTTCCCACAACTCCGAGAAAGAGCTGCAGTGGTTGTTGTTACTACAGGTGCGACAGAGCTCAGATATGTGGAGTTTTAAAAGAGAATGTGTTCTAGGGAATTCAGTGGCCTTCGAGGAAGTCAGCCCACAGCGCAGAGCAGGTGGGCGCTGCCTCCCCTTGTCAGCCTGGGAGCTCCTGGGGATGGAGCCTGGATCGGGATGGCCCCTCCACCCTAACCCTCCAGCTTTGTAGAAGAGTTTTGTTTTGTTTTGTTTTTGCAGTGCTGGGCATCGAACCCCCTCCTTTATGAGGGAGGGACAGGGTCTCACTAAGTTGCTGGGCTGAAACTTGCCATCGTCCTGCCTCAGCTTCCCCAAGTGCTGGGATCCTAGGCGCCCACCCCCACGCCCGGCGCCCTTTTCCCCTTGTATTTGCGGGCACAGGAACTCTTGCTCTCCCTCCGGGGCCTGGGTTGGGGTGGGCAGCCGTCACCCCGTAGTCAGACAGCTGGAGGCCGCGGTCTTGGTAGCTTCTCCCTAGCGGGGTCCCCAGAGCCCGGCGGCCACGAGGGGGCAGCATGGCACTCAGAGTTGGAAGTTCTGTGCTTTGGTTCGGGCTTTGGGTCCCGGGCGGCCGCCCTGGTCCAGGAGTATCACAGAAACACTATCTCAGAAGTAGCCCCTAGGTGGCGCCCGAGCCTGGCAGCCCCCAGGTGGAACTGCGGTATTCCGGAAGCGCGGAGTCATCGCCTTGTAAGATGGTCCCCACTGCTTTTCTCCTCCAGGTTCCAAAGGTGCTGGGAAGGTGGCTGCACCTTCGCCTTCCGCCTGCGGTCCCACCACGTCCGCCTAGGAGTCCGGGGCGGGGACAGAATGCTGCCTCCATCACAGGGACCTCGGCGGAGGCGGGCCTTTGGGAGACCCGCCCCTCGGGGGACACGCCTCCGATCCCGCCCTGGTTCCCGAGGACACGCCCCCAGCCCTTCGCAGGACCCCTGCAGCGTGTGGCGCTTAGGCTCCACCTACTCAGCGCTGAATAAACATCGCCTCTAACGGCGCAGGCTTGGGACGTGGTATTCGCCTTTCTAGTACGCGCCCTTGAGAGCAGAGGAGCTGGGAAGCGGGGATTCCTCTACCCAGCCCTACCAGTGCCGCTCGCTCTTTGAATTTCAGGTTAACCTGGGGTGTCAAGAAACAGGAGAGGTAAAAAAAAAAAAAACCCAGAAGACTGAGCGCCACTCCTCACAAGGTTAACAGCGGGAAGCCTTTTTTGTCTTCACTCTGCAAACTGTACGGGGGTGGGGGGCTTGCTTTTGGGGGAGTCGGGAGACAGACCCAAACCTGTTTTCCTTCCCTAAGGGGGTCCCTCGGGGAGTAGTTATATCAGCGTGGGTCTCAAGGGCAGTGGGGTCTCCGGTGGCACTTCAGAGACCTGAAGAACACGGACCCGGGAATGAATGGGATGTGTGTGGTGTGAAGTCCGGTAGCAGAGGCCCTGGGGAGGACCCAGTTTCCCTAGGGGACTCCCCTTGGGGGGTCCCTATGTCCCTGCCTGCCCCTCCAGGACCACATTGGTCCTGAGAGCCAGCGCCTCAGTTCAGCCCTGAACTGGCCTGGGGGGTCTGGGCTCCATCCAGCTCATAGAGTCCCAGGGTTTGAGCAGAGGGGACAGGAATTGGACTTCAAGGGCCCTTCTAGCTTCCTGACTTGAAGGGGACTTGAGCTCCCAGGAGGAGGACGACAGGCTCTGGGGTCGGGGGGATAGACCCCTAGCTGGGCCCAGGCCCAAGGGGTCAGAAGGAAGGGGGGCTGCTTTCTGGCCTCAGAGGCCTTGTAACCACCTGGAGACTGCACTTCATAGCTAGAGTGACTGGGATTAGGACCTAGGCCTGGGGGACACTAAGGCATGGCCCAGGGCCCTCCTGTACTAGGTCTCAGGGGTAAGAAGAGACTTGGGTGTGCGAACCACAGGCAGAGGAGTGGCAGAGCCAAGGTCCCCCTCCTTGCTGACTGGAGTCTGGAGACAGCTTGTCCGAGGCAGGATGGGCTACCCTAGCACTGGCTCCTGCAGGGTGCCAGCCATGGGTAGCTGTGGGCAGCTGGATGTGTGCCACCCCTTTGGGGGCTCAGGACAGCACCCTCCACAGCCCCTGGGGATGCCATGCAGGCCCCAAAATATGAGGCTGGAAGAAGAGGAAGTAGGTTAGGCATAGACAGTGGGGAGAGATCTGGCAGAAAGCCAAGGGAGGGGAGAACACAGACCTCCTGACAGTGTCACTTTTTATTACTGGTCTTCCTGGAAGAAATAAAATGGAAAGTGGCAGACAGGAAGATACAATCAACAAAGAGGACCCTGTGCTCCTCCAGGAGAGAAATTCCAAATCTAACCTTTAACAAATTAGATAAACCTCAGATTCAAGAGTCACTGACTTTATGGAGTGCTCACTGTCTCTGTGGGGCTTCAGGGTGTTGCCTACACATGCCCCCCACAGGAGACCCCACCCCACCTGGGGCTGTGTGTCCTTGCAAGGCGAATTTCCAGCTGATGGGGAGGTTGCTAGGAACCCCTGGAGCATCTTGGAAACAAAACACTAGGTGGGAGCAGACAGAAGAACAGGGTGGCAGAGAGACTTACAGATCCCTCCAGGGCTGTTCACCCCGGGACACGGCCCCAGCCCCCTTTGGTGGCCAGGGCAAAGGCCGGGCCTTTCTGGAGCTAAGGCGCTTGAAGGCTTCTAGGTCACGGTGGGCGCTCATAATCAGCCGGCTGTGGGGACATAACATGCACATGCTGTCAGGCAGGTCGGTCACCGAGGCCTCCACATGCACACCACCACTGCCCATGCACGTGATCTCCCGTTACCCAACCACTGTCTAGTTCTGTAAGGGAGCTCCTGACCCTTGATGCCCACATGCAGGAGTCCTTCCTCAGTTTCTCCATGAACCCCTGGGCCTTCCCACCTGCCTCCAGGGCTCTATGCTCTCTGCTGCACCCTGTGGACCAAGCCCAGCCCTTACTTCAGGTTCGACAGCTCCACAATGAGGCCGTGCACCGTGTCTGAGGCGTCTTCTATCCTGAGGGAGGGAAGGGAGCAAGCTGGCCTCCCACCACTGCCAGGGTTTCCCCAACCTGAGCCCTCATGCTTTTCAGATGTGGGATTTGCCAACCCCCAAGGCCAGAGCTCATCGAGAATCCACAGCTCCCCACTGCTCTGGCCCCTCCAGACCCCTCAGCTCCTATCCCTGCAGCCCACCCTCCACATACCACCAGGGGCTGGGAGGGCCAAACTGGCATCACCCGCCCACACTGCAGGGACCCATCCCCTCTCGCCACAACTACTCCACATAGCCTCCTCTTCACATTCTGCCCCTTGGCTGCTGAGGCCTTGCTTATCGTGGCTGGATTTTAACCTCTCCCCCACCAGCTGCTGTCGTCATGCCTCTGCTGCATCATGGGTCAGGTGGCCCAGTCAGCTGCCCTTGTGCAGACTGGTGGTCCTTACAGAGATCTTGGTTCTGCCACACCCAGCCTGGTCACCAAGAGGCACTGGCTGCCCCGGGGCTAGGCCACATGCGTGTTCTGTTCCGCCTCAGCCACCTGTCAGGCCCTAAGCTTTTCCCTCCCCAGGGCTCCTGGACATGCAAGGCCAGCAGAGTGGCACAAAGAGGCTGCTGGGAGAATGAGATGTGACATCAGCCCATTCTGCTCAGATGTGGAGGAACCACTGTGCCCAAACTGCCTGCTGCACCTGAAAGCTGCGTGGAAGTGTTCCAGGGACAGAATGGCACCACGGGAACTAGGTGCAGAGTGGACAAGGGCAGGGGCTGGGGTGTGGCTGCTCTGCTGCTGTGGAGAGGAAGAAAAAGAGAAGGGGAAGGGTACAAAGGAGGCCAAGGCTGTGCCCCAACCCCTGCTCCACACTGGCCAGAAGGAAAAAAGAAACCTGGCCATGAATAATTGATAAGTAGGGCAGGTTCAAGTGCACGCAATGGGGAGGATGCTGCCAGTCCTGTGCTGGCCCCAGTGGCAGAGTCGGGGGGGGCAGATGGGGGGGGGGGCGCACCATGGAGACTGTTGGGCCAGGAAGGCATGCACGTGCATGCGCAGAGATGGAGAGAGGAGGGGCCCACTGCTGTGTACAGCCAGCAGCCAGGACAGGTGATAGGTCAGGTCAGGGTCACTGGAACGCCTGCCCAGGGCCAGAGCTGAGTGCGGCCCCAAGTTACCTCAGCCTACAGCATTGGCACTATCTCCCTTCCTGCTTCATAGGGTTCAGAGATAGCACAGGCCTTCTTCTTAGGACTCCCCCTCTTCCCAGAACCACCCGCAGGTGGGGGGCCGCGTCCTGGGCACTGGGGCTCTTGGTCTGGGTACAGATTGCTGGTTACCTGTCCCCACTCTGGGGCACAGGAGGTCTTGGGCAGTTGGAAATCCAGGCTCTGCTGCTCTGTTGGATGAGGACTGGGAAGCCAGCAGGGAGAACTAGGGCGCATGCTCCCACCCCACGCCTACCTTGGCTGGGCCTCCACCACTGGGACTCGGTTTCCCCCACCAGCACTGAGGCTGGGGCAAGGCCAACAGAGGCCTGACTCATTCTCTGTGGAAGCATCCTAGAGGGAGAGAGCACAAGGGGTGAGTGGCCTAGCTGGGCCAGAGAGGAAGCTCAGGCAACAGAGGCGGCAGTCTTTGCCTTAGCTGCACTGGGGACACAGAGGCGGACACAGGGGACCTGCGACAGCTAGGCCAGCTGCTCCACTTCTCTTGAGGTCTGGCCCAGGCCTTGGGCCCTGTCCTCCAAATTGGCGTACACTGATGGGAGTGGGGACTCATTGAGTTCTGAGTCCCTAAAGACTGCTGTGGGGCCTGTTATCACCTTTTTTTGGTAACACAGTAGTGGGGATTGAAGCAAGGGCTTTCCCTCAGAGCTACACCTCCAGCCCTTTTTTTTTTTGGTACTGGGGAATCAAACTCAGGACCTTGCGTTTCTGAGGCTGGTGGTGGAACCACTGAGCTAAATCTCCAGCCCTCCTCCAGCCCTTTAAAAAAAAAACAAAAAAAAACACTTAAAAAAAATTTTTTTTTCCAGTACCGGGGATCAAAGTCAGGACCTTGAGGAAGGCGTGGCACCACTGAGCCAAATCCCTGGCCCTCTTTTTTTAAAATTTTGAGACAAGATCTCACTGTTACTAAGTTACCTGGGCTGGGCTAGAACTTGATTCTCCTGCCTCAGCCTCCCACAGTACAACCATGCCTGGCAAGGGGCCTGTTCTGAAGATGTCCTTGAACACAGCCACTGACTAGGCTACGGGATGAAGAGACTGTGAACCCAAGGTAACTAACATGGGGGTGCCTGCGTGCCCTGGGGGATACCCCACATGCTCCGGGGCTCACAACCAGGAGGGCGGAGGCCTGGGTGCTGCTGCAGCCCAGGAGAAGTCCCCAAGCAGAAAAAGATCTGTCCCCAAATGCCAGTGTGCAGGAAAGACTGGGACCCGATGGGGGGCCACTCTGTGCTTGCACATACAGCCCCATGTCCCATATCCAGTGACTGTGGCTGTGACACTGAAAGTGCCAAGGACCCTGGCTATAGATGACCAGTGGGTAACAAGGACCCAGGAGGGACCTGGGAATCAGCTTTCCTTTCAGTGCTAGGGATGGAACGCGGGGTCTCATTTGCACCTGCAGAGTGCTGATCACCTTGTGCATAACTAAGGGTGTGCATGGAGCAGCAGGACACAGCACCAGACTACTGTGAGGAGGTCGTGGTGGTCTGAATGGGGAATGGGTGACTGCATGGTGACACCATGGTGAGGTCACTCACTGTCTGCTTCAGGTGCATTCAAAAGAGTCCCTGCAGCCTTCCCTTCCCACAGGAACCTGCTCGTTGGCTAGGTTGCCCAGACTTGCTCAGGAACACCCAGTGTTAAGCGAGCAGGTGCAGGCACCATGCTGGCTGGGGCTGCCAGTGGGGTCTGACCACTCGACTGTCTGCCTCGGCCCACACTGGCCTGGCTGGTTTTCTTTCTTTCTCTCTTTTCATCCTCCCTCCCTTCCTTTTTCTGCAGTGCTGGGATGGAACCTGGGACCTCACATGTGCTAGGCAAGTGCCCCAGTTCCTAGCTGGCTGTTTCTTCAGAGGTGCGCAGGATGAAACTGTTTGCCTTCGTGAAACTGTGGGACTGTGCCTTAGGAAAACCTCTCTAGGAGAAGGAATGACAGTATACACAAAGCTCCCAATGAGGCCACACTCGGGAATGGGGATGTTGTGAATGCCCAGAATCTGTTCACTGCTGTCACAAAGCAGGCACTCCATAATATGCATGCAAGCCAGGCACAGTGGCGCACACCTGTCATCCCACCAGTCTGGGAGGCTGAGGCAGGAGGGTTGCAAGCTTAATTTAAGCCCAGCCTGGAAACTTAGTGACTTAGCAAGACCCTGTCTCAAAATAAAAAATTAAAAAAGAGCTGGGCATGTAGTTCAGTGTGAAGGCCCCGGGTTCAATTCCCAGAACCATCAAAATAATAGTAATATTCACTGAATGAATTTTTTAAAAGCATCTCAACCAGCAGGCTGGGGGTGTAGCTCAGTGGCAGAGCACTTGCCTAGCATGTGTGAGGTCCTGGGTTTCAGCCACAGCTCTGTAATAAGTAAAAAAATAGCCTTGACAGGGACAGCCAGTATACAGCCAGAGAGACAGTGGCCAATGTCTGGAAGCATTGGGCTCGTGTTCCAGGATGGGTGGCTGAGGCCACCAGGAGCAGCCAATTTGGGACAGCCAGCCAGCCGCCTCCCCTTGGGCAGGCACTCTTTCCATGCCACCCACTTGTGGGAAGGCCACCTCTACCTCCCAGGGCACAGCAGGAATCCTCTCCTGGGCTCAGGTGTGCCAACAGCCAGGTGTGTCACACATTGGCCCAGGGGACAGGGCTGTCATTAGGCTGCCACCTGCCCTGACAGGTGAAGCAAGTGCCTGGCACAGACTCAGTGGCCAGGGCAGACAGCGTCCAGGCAGCCTCTGAAGGAAGCAAGGCCCTTTCCGATGTTGGCAGAGAAACACAATTACTTCTGTGTGCCCATCAAAGAATCATCTCAGGCCCCCAACTGAACCTGAAGCAGGGTGAAGGGTCTGTGTGTGGGAAGCACTGGGGAGGGAGCCCAGGGCCACAGGCATTCAAGACACCCACTCTATCACTGAGCAACACCCCAACCCCTTTATTATTTTATTTTGATACAGGGTCTCACGAAGTTGCTCAGGAGGGACATGAACTCATGATCCTCTTGCCTCAGCTTCCCAAAGTACTAGGATGACAGGCCTGCATTTCCATGTCCAGATAGGGGACAAAGCCTCTTCCAGGTTAGGAATGAAGTCCCCTCCCCAGGCCAGCTGTGAGACTAGCTTGCTTCTTCAGGTCACCTTGTTAGTCTCCTCCCCTCAATATTTCTTGAGGAGCCTGGAGCCAGAGAGTAGGAAGGTGCAGCAGGTGGGCACAAAGTTGCCAGGTGCTGGCACCCTCAGGGGCTCTGGTTTTGGCAGGGGAGGCCTCAGAGTGGCAAAGTCATCTGTTACTATCCGGGGCCCCTTGGCAGCCATACATTTTGGACCCTTTACAGAAAGGCAGCTGTGTCCTTTCTGGAAAAACAGATGGAACACCCACCAAAGCTGTAACTCACCCAGGTGCAGTAGCACGCACCTGTCATCCCAGCCACTTGTGTGTAGGATCCCTGGATTGCCACATGTGAGCCCCATCTTTCCTACACAGTGGGCAGCATAGGGACAGGGCTCACAGCTGTTTGGCACCTGCTGTGGGATGGTCCATCATTGCTACAGGGAAGCTCTTACCTGCTCAAGTGGGGCTTCCAAATCAGGGGCATCCAGGGCATCCCGAAGCTGGCTGTCGGGCAGGAAGTCAAGCTCCATGGTCAAGGACTCTGGCCACCCGGCCTGACTCAAAGAGTCCAGAGAGTGCTGGAGTGGGCCTGGTGGGTCTGTGGGGGCTTCCAGGCTGCCCTGTTGGGCCCTGGCCTCCCAGAGAGGGCCATTGGTAGCAGCCCTGTGCTCCGGAGGACATAAGGCACAGAGGGCCAGGCTGAGCCCAGTGCAGCCTCCTTCAAGGCACTGACTGCCTGACTCTGCTACTTGTCTGTCTCCAAGCTGTGCCAATGAAGGCAGGACATGGGCAGCAGGGCCAGGCTGATGAACGCCTGGGCCCACATCTGGCACTGGGTTGCCAGGGTTTTTAGCATCTCGTGTAGGCTCTTGGTTTCCCAGAACCACAGCCCAAAAGGCTTCAGGGTTCCTTAGGGTGTCACTGGGGGGCTCATGTTCTGGCTCTGCCTCCCCCCTGTCCCCTGTGGTCTCCTCAGCCAGAGACCTGCAGCCCTGCAGGGTGTGCTTTCCAGGAGAGGCAGGAGGCTGGGTGTCAGGCTGCACACCTGGCCCGGCCACCCTCAGGGTCCTCTGTTCTGTCTCAGGGGCATCTGTGCTCGTGTTCTCCATGACAGCACTCCCCAGGCAGGCACATACTGGGCCACCACAGCTGCACTCTGCCTGCCTGCCTGCCCCTGTGGGTGTCTCTCTGGGGTCTGGGAGGTCCTGTGGTGTAGGGAAGGTCTTCACGCACAGTGTGGCCAAGGTGGGAGCGGACACAAGGCCGTTGGTGATGCCACCTCCTTCTTCTGGGGTCCCATTCTGGGCACCTCCCTCCTGGGGAGCTCCTCGTGCTGGCTTCATCCCTTCAGCACCACTGCAGGGATGATTCCTTTTGGGGGCAAGATCATTTGGCACCTGAGACCTCTCAGGCCCACTGCTCCACAGGTTCCCGCCATCTGATGTGCTGGTCCCTTGCTCTGACACTGGGTCCTGGCTGGCCATCTCTGAGTTACAGGATCCTGTCCCTTCTCCGGGCACAGGTGTCCCGGGTTTCTGGCCGCTCTGCTCCAAGTGGGGGTTATCTGCTGGCATCTGAGCTCTTGGTCCCAGGGATCCCTCCAGCTGCCATGGGGCACTGGGGTTGGGCAGGGCTTCCTGTGCAGAGAGAGAAACTCAGTCCTGGGGCCTCTAGCATAAGTCCTCTGAATGCTTCTCTGGCTGGTACCTCACCTGTCCCAAGACGAAGACCCTGTACCACACTATGCACCTCCAAGGGCACCAGCACCAGCACTCAGCAGAGCTCTGAGCTGCTGCTGGAGGAGGAACCAGAAGTGGAAATGGATGTACTGAAACTCTCCTGCCACCAGGTTCTACTCCTTTTGGGCACCAAGCACTTTGGCAAGATCGGGGATGCAAAAATCCAGGTGGTGGGGGCTCGAGGTGCAGCTCAGTGGTAGAGGAAACATTTCCATCCCCAGAACCATTAGATAAGTAAATAGCAATCACATGTTGAGATGATGGAAATACCAATTTAAATAAAATAAACCACTAAAAAAAATAACTGAGCCAGGTGGGGTGTAACCCCAACTACTTAAGAGGCTAAGGCAGGAGGATTGTAAATTCAAGGTTAGCTTGGGCAATTTAGCGGGACCCTGTCTCCAAATAAAAAATAAAAAAGGGCTAAGGTTGTAGCTCAGGGCTCCCTCAGTTCCATGTCCAGCACAGCCAAAAAAAAGTGGGGGGAGGAGAGGGCAGGAGACGGGAGGGAGGGTACACTGCTGGGATGCAGCTCAGGGATAAGGCGCTTGCCTAGCACACATGAGGCCCTAGGGTCCATCCTCACCTCAGCACAGCATAACATAAAATAAAAAAGAAAGAAACTGTGTTAAAATACACACAACATTTCCCTGTTAGTCTCTTCCACACAGCTTCAATTCTCGAACAAACATCCTCCTTTTGTTAAATTACACTTTTCTATTGTGTGATAGCTGCAGATTCATGTTGTGGTAAGAAGTGGTACAGATGCAGACCTCCTGGGGCCACCAGCCCAGATCTGTGTGGCCACTCCATGAGCTCCTCTTCCCCCTGGAGGGCTGCATCTCCATTACCACAGCCACCCCATGGACCTTGTCCAGCTTCACCTGTCCCCTCATGTGCCCTGCCCACCCTGCCTCTGACCCTGGCAACCACTCATCTGACCTCCACATTTTTTGTGTTACTAATGCTTTGTTGCTTTTTATTACTGAGTCCTGGCCCAGGGCACAGAAGAACCATGATTCATTTGACCGTGCACCCCTTGAAGGCTATCTGGGGTGTTCCCAGTGCATGGCATTACTGCCCACTCTCAGGGACATTGTGACCCCTGTAGTTCACAATGGCAAGGGCACCCAACTGGCACAAAGGCCCCTGAAAAGCAGAGGTCAGGGACAGAGTGATGGCTACCTTTCAGGGTTCTACTGTCCCCATGTGGGCTGCCAGAGCAGCATCCGGGGCACACTCCACAGGTGTCTGGACAACAGTGCACTGAAAATGGGGGACTCGGCCCTGGTGCAGTGATGCACACTGTAATCTCAGTGACTGGGGAGGCTGAGGCAGGAAGATCACAAGTTAGAGCCAGCCTGGGCAACTCAGAACTTGTCTCAAAATAAAACGAGCTGGGGGTGTAGGTCAGTGGTAGAGCTCTTCCCTATGTGCGTGAGGCCCCAGCCTGTTGCCACAGACAGCTAAGGTTAAACTGGGTGCAGAGGCTGCTTGTGCACGGGGCTCAGTGAGGCCCACGTTAGGGGTCTTACCAGGCTAACAGCCCTCCTCTCGGTATCCTCTTCCATTGTCTTTGCTTTTCTTGTCACTATTTTCCCGGGTTTTGCAAACTGAGGGACAAATCTCCCAAGTGAGGTCTGTGAATGGGACATGAGAACAAACCAGTAAGGATAAAGAAGAATGTCTCAGAAAAAGTAAGCCTGAGCCACTTCTCTCCTGCAGCCTCAGACACCTGCCTCAACCAGCTCCACCCTGCAGGCCAGCATCTGCCCTCAAAGGGTACACACAGAACCCATGCTTCCAGTGTCTCCCAGACACACAGCAGGCCATGGAGTAGCTCACCTGGGAATCGGGAAAGAAGGAGGCCTCTTTTTCTAGTTGCTCCAGGAGGGAGGCAGCTGCCGTCTCCTCAGAGAAGCTGGGTGGAGAAAGACACATAGAGAGGCATCTGGGTCCTCCTACACTGTCGCTTTGCATTTTTTGTTACTGTTATTACTTGTTTTTTGATACAGGGTCTTGCTATATATAGGTCAGGCTGGACTTGAACTCACTATGGAGCCCAGGCTGGCCTCAAATTCACAGCGATCCTCATGCCTCAGCCTCCCAAGTGCTAGGATCATAGGCATGCACCACGACACTCAGCTACTTCACCACACTCACCCCCTGGTTGGGGGTGGAGCTCATGCGTAGAGCACTTGCCCAGCACATCCTCTGGGTCCTATCCCAGCACCAAAAAACAAATAAACAAATACTTATGCCATGATTTGATGAGCTAATATTGATAAAGCACTTATTGTACATTGCCTGTTAAACACTGTATTTCTTTTCTCTTTTTTTGGAAAACGTAATTGTTTGTTTTTGTTTTTACGGTACCGGGGATTGAACTCAGGACCTTGTGCCTGTAAGGCAGGCACAGTGCCACTGAGTTAAATCCCTGGAAAACTGGGAACTGAACTCAGGGCCTTCACACTGAGCTCTATCTTGGCTCTTTTTTATGGTTTTCATTTTTGTTTTTGTTTTTTTTGGTACCGGGGATCGAACTTGGGTCCTTGCGCTTGCGCAGCAGGCGGCAAAATCACTGAGCTAAATCCCCAGCCCTATGGTTCTCGTTTTGAGGCAGGGTCTCACCAAGTTGCTAAACTGTCTAGGCTGGCCCAAACCTGACAACTCTCCTGCCCCAGCCTTCCAGAGTGCTGGCATTATGGGGTTGCACCACCACAGCCAGGGGCTCATCCCTTTTTTTGTTAAGAATGCAAAAGGGTAGAGATTTGACCAGCAGAGTATCAAGTTGCACTCTGGAACCTTGAATAACTCAATGTTATCTGGGCCCATGGTTAAAATCACAATCTTTCTCCCAGTGAGGAAAGCCCAGAGTAGCAGGCCCATGGCCCTGAGCCCAGGAGGGCTGCACGGTGTTCACTATGGCATGGGAGGCCCACTGGGATGCCTAAACCACCCACCTGGAGACAGCTGGCCCTGGCTCCTGCCCGCTGAGCTCTGTAGGGGTAGTGGGTGTCGAGATGTCTTCTGACTCATTGGGGTGCTGCAAGGTGCCCAGCTTGGAACTTCGGGAGCCCCCGTTGGAGTCTCCAGGCCTTGGGTTCTTGGGAGGTTTGGGGGGATGGATTCCTTGGCCTGGTTTGGAGACAGAGATGAAGGGGTGGGGGTATGGGGTGCATGCTCTGCCATACAGGCTGATAGCCGGACAGGGCGGGGCCACTGGTGTGGCTGAGGAGGCATGATCCTCTCTGGCCTGGGACCCGCTCTAATGCTCATGTGGCAGCCGAGGGGAGATCTATTTACTTACATGGCCACAGACTTCAAGGCTCCTGACCTGTGCCAGGACTGAGCCAGAATCCCGAAGTGGCCAGGTGTGGCAAGAGGTGCATGGCAGGTATGATGAGAGGTGTCCTTGGCTTCTCTACAGTCTCGTCATCCCAGCCCTGGTTCTCCCCTAATCATGTCATGTTTTTTGGGGAAGACTTGGAGGTTTGGGATCAGCTCCTGTGTCCCTCGTGATCACAGGCTTCGTGCAAGGGGGGCTCCTCTTGCTCTCTTGCTCTAAGAGACATCGAGGAAACTGCTGGTGCTTCGGTGCACAGATGACCACAGAAATGGACACAGAAAACACCATCACCAGGTGCAGACAACACAAATCATGCATCATGTCTGTTTCCTGAGACACAAGCAGAACAGCCATACTGGGACAGCGGGACAGAGAGGTACAGGGCACAGAGGGGCTGCCTTGGCTGCCACTCAGTCCCTAGTATTCCTCAGTCCCTTGCCCACCACTGAAAAGCCTCAAGGTGGCTATTAGGGTCAGGGTATGGCTCAGTAGTGAGTGCTTGGCTAGTGTGTGCAGGGTCCTGGGTTCCATCAACAGGACTGCAAAAAAAGTAAAAATAAAATAAAGGGGGTTCTTTTTTTTTTGGCACTGGGTATTGAACTCAGGTCCTTGCGCTTGTGCAGCAGGCATCAAAACCACTGAGCTAAATCCCCGGCCCCAAAGGGGCTTCTTGATAGCTATTTGTTGAATGAAAGAAACCCTCTTATTCAGAAAATACAATCATGGTTGGCTTGGGAGATGCCCCTAGTCCTGGCTCAACCTACTCCTGTGTTCAAGAACAAATTGGGAGGGGATAGTGGGGGTTGACACATGCCTGTAATCCTAGAACTCAGGAGGCTGAGGCAGGATGATAACCATGAGTTTGAAGCCAGCCTGGGCTCCATAGTGAGTTTAAGGCCAGCCTGAACTACATAGTGAGACCCTGTCTCAACTTGTGTTTTTTTTTCTTTTTGGATTTTTGAGACAGGGTCTCACTATGTAGCCCAGGCTGGCCTTGATCTTGCAGCAATCCTCTGGCCTCAGCCTCCCAAGTGCTGGGATTACAGGCATGCACCACCATGCCCAACAATTTGTGTAGGTTTCAATGAAACTTCGAGGTAAAGAAGCTCTGATACCATCTTACAGAAGAAGGCTGAGGTCACAGAACCAAGGCTGGGCTCCATTTCAATGCCACACCCACAGATTGAAGAGTCCCGGCGCATTTATGGAGTACCTGCTGTGGACTGGGCTTCTGACTAGGCAGGGGGAAAAAAAGACGAATAATCCAAGACAGTGACTTCCTGGGGTTCAGTCTAAGAAATTCTTAGATTCTGTCCAACCTTAGCCTTGTATGAACTTAAAACATCTGTGTGTTTGTGTGTGCACTGAGATAGAACCAGGCTCTCACACATGCTAGGTAAGCACTCTACCACTGTGCTATACTCCCAAAGCCCTTTTTATTTATTTTGAGACAGGGTCTCACTAAGTTGGCCAGGATGGCCTCAAACTTCCGATCCTACTGCCTCAGCCTCTGGAGTAGCAGGGATGGCAGCTGAGCTATACCTCCAGCCCTTGGTCATTTCCAATTCTGACTGCTCCGTTCCTGTGTGCCCACTTAGAACTGTCCCCAACCAGTGACTACTTGGCTAGTTGTCTTCATGAGAAGCATCTTCCTTCCCCCTAAAATGGACCTCGAGTGGCTCCAGGGCTGGAACCAAGGCTCCTGCACCCTTTATTTACCCTTGCTCTGCCTGACAGCCTACAGCCAACAAGCACTGTGCTCCCAGGCAGTGCTCCGTGGATCTTTTTTTTTTTTTTTTTTTCCGGTGGTACCGGGGATCTGAACTCTAAACCTTTCACTTGCAAGGCAGGCGCCAGAACCACTGAGTTAAATCCCAGGCCCTTCTTATGCAACAGCTTTCCACCTGGTGGTCTGCTAGAAAAAGACAAAAAGAAAGGAGCAGCTCTGTTTACTTGGCTCCTTAAGATTGATCCCCAAACACTAGCTTGCTTGGCGGGTTAGGGTTAGGGTTAGGGTTAGGGTTGTTAGGGTTTTAGGGTTAGGGTCAGGGTCAGGGTCAGGGTCAGGGTTATTTGTATCAAATAAAAATATCGACACAGCAGAGTGCCCATTTCCTTCCTGTGATCTGTCCCCATAGGACTAATTTAGGGAAAAATAAGGCAGAACCTTGTGTTCAACACCAAAGGCTAAAGACAAGGAAGGAAAAGGCCTCCTTCTAGCCCATCTGTGGACCCACAGAGCGGTCAAGGGCCAGCCCACAATCCGCCAAGCTGGGGGCCTGCCGCCAAGAGAGGCCCCAGAAGACCTGTCATGAGTGGGCCTGGCTATCTCCAGCCCATCCTGCATCTCAGGCAGCCTGTTCCTCACCTCTGCACAAAACATGTTTAATCGGTTATTTCTTCTGTTCCATATCTTAGAGAAAACAGAAGCAGCACTTTAAATCCATTACTTGCTAAGTAAAGAAGTTATTTCTTTTTATTTATATATTAATTGGTACGTTTTAGGTATGCAATACATTTCCATTTATCATTGGGTGTTTGTACCTGAACATGATGTATCTTAGTTCTTATTTTTTCCCCATTACCTATGCACCCTTCACCCCCACCAACCTTCCCTATTTACATAGACTTTCTTTCCATTTTTTTTCTTTCTCATAATTTTTCCTTTCCTTTCTTCCCCTTCCCCTCCCACCACCCCTCCACCTTTGGACCTTTTCCTATTTCAAATTATCAATTATTAGTTTTAATCATTTTCATCCTTATTTACTTTCAGTTTCTCACACTAGAGATACTATTCAGTATTTACTCATGTGTGTCCTATTTATTTCACTTAAGAGTACGGCCTCGATATGCATCCATTTAGCTATAAATGACTCTAGTTTCTCATTTTTTATGGCTGAGTAATACTTCATTTTATAAAAAAACCACATCTTCTTTATCCAGTTTCCAGTTGATGGGCACCTGGGCTGTTTCCAAGCTTTAGCTATTACAAACTGTGCCACTATAAACATGGGTGCACATATATCGCTGTGGTATGATTCTTTTAATTCTTTTGGGAAGATTCCCAGGAGGGGAATAGCTGGATCAAATGGGACCTGGTTTTTTGAGGTATCTCCATACGGATTTCCACAGTGGTTGCACCAGTCTGCACTCCCACCAACAATGGAGAAGGGTTCCTTTCTCTCCACACCCCCGCCAGTAAAGAAATTATTTCTACTTCTTTAAGGCATTTAAATTACCTTAGAGGATGACATAGAGGGAAACCATTGAATCACCCTAGGAAATACTAGGTGTTCAAGATTTTTTTTGGCAGGGCTGGGGGTGGAATCCAGGGCCTTGCACATGCTAGGCAAGCACTCACCACTGAGCTGTAGCCTGGTCCTCAAGAAATTCTACACATACAGTACATTAACAAATAAAACTGATTGCGATACACTAACAAGTAAAAAATGCAAGGTGCAGATTACCGTATGTGAACATTCCATTTTCTGATAAAAACACTTGCTCTACATTTGACCAGCTCTCTGTGTAAATGGGTTCCTATCCACAGATGTACCCAACCACAGACAGAAAATATCTGGGGAAAAAATTACATCCACCCGATGGGGGTGGCACACACTGGGAATCCCAGCACTCTAGGAGGCGGAGGTAGGTGGATGCCAAGTTGAACTCCAGCCTAGGTAATTTAGGAACTTGAAATACTTTCTCAAGATAAAAAATAAAAATTGGCTAGGGAAGTACAAAGGCCCTGGAATCGATCCCCAATATTGCAAAAGAAAAAAAAAGTGAGCTGAGTTGGGATAAACAAAAATTTTTGGCTCTAGAATGAAACACTTAGCCACACAGCAGACTGCCTTGAAGCTCATCAAGATCTACTATAGGATGGTTCCTGCGAGTGTGCATCTGGGACCCCACCAGAGGCTGGTGAAAGAAAAACTTCCACTTTTCACTGCATGCCCTTGTCTATAATTTCTATTTTTTCTAGTAGCCTGTATTAAATCTTCATTTTGGGGGCCGGGGGATTTAGCTCAGTTGTTCCGCGGCCTGTCTCATGAGTGCAAGGACCCGAGTTCGATCACCGGTACCAAAAAAAAATAAAAATAAATAAATCTTCATTTTCTTTTAGGGACATTGAGGCAGTCATGTCAGCATTTCTACAACATATAAGCCCACATCCCTCCTATGAGCAGACACAGCAATAGATAAGCGCCGACCTAAGTCAGCTTGTGCCTGTCTTACTCAGGAAGGTGAGGCAGGAAGATCACTGGAGCCCAGAAGTTCAAGGCCAACCTGAGCCAGCATAGTGAGACCCTGTCTCTTTAAAAAATAACAATAAAAAAAGTACCAACTTGAGGCTAGGGGTCCAGCTCCATGATAAAGCCACTGCCTAAGCCTAAGAGAGGCCTCCAGTTCCATCCACATCATCAAAAAAAAGGAAAGAAAAAATGTCAACTTAAATAACCAAATACCTGCGGTCCGAAGTTTCTTCCTCTTACTCATTCTATCTCTCCCTGGAGAAATCTGAAAACAACAGAATCTCTATTACGAGAAGCAGTCCCTGTCCCTGTCAGCGGCCTTGGCTGAGGACAGAAGCATCACCTCCTGCGCCAGCTCCGTGTGGCTGCCCCCAGGGGTCAGTGGACCCAGGGACACAAGACAGGACACAGGGCACATCCCTCCATACTGTGGGCCACCCTGGGGACCCCGGCTCGGTTGCTGAGTCAGGGTGCAGGCCAGGGGATGACCCCTTCCCCAGGCTGGGGTGTCCTGGGTCCTTCTGGGGACATGTGAGGACTCCTTTTGAGAAGCTACTTGGGGACCTCAGGATCCACTGGGGGTGCCCGGGCCTTTGGGAGACGGGGGTCTCCAGTGGCTGGGTTCTTCCTGCCTTGGGGACCAGAGGAGCCCCAACCGACCTGGCCCACAGAAGTCGTCCAAGTCCCTCTGTCCTTAGCAGGAATGAGGTTTGCATGGATCTGCTGAGGAATAAGTCGCTTAAATTACTGTAAATTACTATTACTTTTTTCTTTCTTCCAGAAAATGGTAACACTGGTCCTCGAGGACCGTGGTGACCTCTAGAAGCCCATAACTGCGGACCCAGGTCCTAGTGACCAGCCCCACACTAACACTATGGCCACCGAAAAGTGCGGATTCCCCGGCCCAAAAGCCCAACCAAGGCCCGAGGCAGTGCGCGGCCACGCGCTGTGAGAATCTCGGAACACCTGGGCCCCTCACACCTACACGCAACCGGCCTCTTTTCCGCGCACCAGGACCTCCCGCCCCGCGCACGCGCAATACCAGGTCGGGCCGCTCACACCTGCGCATGCTCCATTTCCTTTTCGCGCAACCCTTGGCAGCGCCCGTCGCACCTCCACCAGGCGCATGCGCTCCCACGCACCGCCTGTCGGGAGATGTAGTTTCGACGAGGCGGGCCCGGCGAGTCCAAGGGTGGGTGGCGCGCTCCGGTGCGGCAGCGCCTAAAGGCCGAGACGGAAGTCGGGCGGCCGCCCCGGGAAACAAGGGCGCAGGGTTGACGGGCGCGGGACACTGAAGGGGGGCCCAGGACTCGGGAGGGGTGTGTGTGCGGCGACAGTCTCAGGGTGAAGAGGTAGGGCAAGGCCAGGCGCCGGGGGCCGGTGGTCCGGGCATCCAGGCTGGAAAATGCACAAGAGGAAGGGACCCCCGGGACCCCCAGGCCGAGGCGCCGCTGCCGCCCGCCAGGTGAGTGTGCGCCCTCACGGACCCACGGGGGAGCTCCTCCCCACCCTCGTATACACGCTCGGGGAAGCCCCCCCCCCCCGCGACGCCAAATCTCCGCCCCCTAAGTGAGCCTTGCTCCCCTAGGTGCGGCCAAGGGGTCCTGCCCGCCTCCCCAGCTCCTGGCGTCCCGCCCCCTTTCCAGGGCCACCTGTTGTCGCAGCAGCTACAGGAAGGGAATGGTAGCAATTAGACCCTTGGATTGGCAGGGCCAATTCCGATCTTATTCCCACTGTACACATGAAGACACTGAGCCTCAAGAGAGGTGAAGACATCAGCCCAAGGTCATAGGGATTAACAACCTGACCAGAGGAAATCCAAGCCTGCATCCATAAGCCCAGAGGACTGTGGCTCGGTTCCTTCCCTTGTAGCTTTGATGAAGGGAGCCTACAGTATAGCTTAGTGCTCAGATATGAGACTTATGTGTTCCCTCTTGGCCTTATCACCTTGGACACCTGACTACAATTTCACATAGTTCGACTTAATATTATCACATCATGAGGAAGGTAGATCAACACAGCCATGACCTACTTTCAACTTCTACATGTTGTTGGGGACTCTTAATTGCACTTGATGCCCCACCTTCCTGCTGGGCCACGGGCCATAGAGGGTGCTGGGAGGAAAAGCCCAAGTGTGCAGACTGGCTCTGGCTTAGGCAGGTGTGGGCCTGCTTTCCCCAGTGAATTTAGCTAGCAGTACATCTTAGGTGCAGGCTCCCAGTAGGGAGCTGAGTCTCTCTGCTTGCCTTTTGCCTCATTTAATCTGTGCCAAAGGGCCAGCCCCATGTTGGGGCACCTGTTGTATTCTTGGCTTGATCCAGCCTCCTGGCATTCCCCAGGGAAACAGCTTGTTCCAGGAGACTTTGGTTCCTTCCTTCCACTGGGGACTTGGGATCCATTATGGCTGCCTCTGGCCATATTCATGGTACGTTATAAGGTCTAACTGGACCCATACTGTTCCCACAGCTTGGGCTGCTGGTTGACTTCTCCCCAGATGGCCTGATGATCCCCGAGGATGGAGTTAACAATGAGGAACTGGAGGCTGAGTTCTTGACCTTGGTGGGTAGCCAGCCTGCAGCCCTGGGGAAGCTCAAAGGCAAAGGTGAGATGTTTAATGGACTTCTGAATGTTTTTAGATTTCTGACCATGGGCTAGTCTCAGAGCTGGACACTAGGTAGAAAGGAGAAGGAAAACAGAAAGTCTCTGCCTTTCAAGAGCCCATAGTTCGGCTGAGAGGGTCAGCAGTTAACTCTGGACACAGACTGAGGGTTTGAATCCCAGCTCTGCCACTTGTTCATCTTATCACCTGTGTTGACCTTGGTTTTCCCATCTGTAAAATTCAAATAATAAGCCTAGCATGGTGGCACATGCTTGTAATTCCATCACTTGGAAGGCTGAGGCAGGAGGATCTCCACAAGTTTGAGGCCAGCCTGGGCTACATAGTGAATTCAAGTCCAATCTGAGCTACATAGTGAGACTTTGTCTTAAATAAATACAATTTTAAAGTGGGACTAATAACTGCTTATATCACAGGAGTTAATCTAGGATTCATAAAGTACTTCCGAGGCTGCCTGACACATGATGAATTCATGCTGTCTTCAGTCCCAATGTGCAACCTGCCATTCTGTGATGAGGCCTGGCATGGCGGAAGTACAGAGCCGTGGAGGGCCTGTGTGTCAGGGCAGGATTCTTGAAGGAATGATCCAAGACACAGAGGGCAGGTTATGCGTTGGGAACCCTAGAAGGGGTTGTGGAAGGTGCCAAGGCCCTATGGTGGGTGCCAGGGAGTGGAAGACTCTACAGTAGTTGAGTGTACTCAGAGCCAGAGGCCAAATGAAGCGTTTAAACATTATAGCTAATATGGTCAACCCCTTGTTATTTGTGAATTTCACATTTATGAATTTGCCTACTTGCAAGAATTTCCTTGTAACTCCCAAATCAGTACTTACAGTGATTTGTGGTCATGCACAGAACTTAAAATGGTGAAGTTTGAGTGGCATGAGGTGGGTGGCACCAGGTGACACTGCCTTCCTGTTTCAGCTCTTGTGTTATAAACCAGGGTCCTGGGCCAGGAATTTAGCTCAGTGGTTTCGCCTCCTGCTGTGCAAGTGCAAGGACCTGAGTTCGATCCCTGGTACCAAAAAAATAAAATAAAATAAAATAAAATAAAATAAAATAAAATAAAATAAACCAGGGTCCTTTTCCCTGTCGGTTTACTGCCACAGTTTCTCATTTTTGTGCTCTTTGTTGGTGATTTCCCTGTTCACGGTACGCTGGCTGAGAATACACTGTTAATGCATCAACGGTATATATTAAATAAGATGCCTTTTTTCCCCCTCTTTTTGGTTCCTTGAGACAGGGGCTCGCTATATAATATAGTCTGGTCTTGAACCCCCTGTGTAGCCCAGTCTGGCCTCGAACTCACACTGATTCTCTTGCCTCAGCCTTCCCAGTGCTGAGGTTACAGGCTAAAGGTGTCTTTAAACAGAGCTACACATAAAACAAGGTTATCCCCGTGCAACGAAGTGGGAAACTGAAGCCCAAAGAGCTAAAGCAACTTGCCCAGAGATGCTCAGTGAGAAAGCAGGTCATCCAGCTGCAGAGCTGAGGCTGGATAGGACTAGAGGAGTCTGGGCAGGCAGGGTGGGGGTGACACCATGCAGGGAGCACTTGGGACAGTGGGGTGCTATGGAAGGGTGAGGAAGGGCCCTGCTGGGCGGATGGGAGGTGGGTCTACTGGCAGGATGCTGTTCTAGCTGGACCCTCCCCTTGCCACCAGGTCCCCTCCCCATGGAGGCCATTGAGAAGATGGCCAGGTTGTGCATGCAGGACCCAGATGAGGAGGAGGAGGAAGGAACAGATGAGGATGACATAGAGGCCGATGATGACCTGCTGGTGAGCACTCCGGGAAGGGGCAGCCTCTCGTCCCATTGTCTCCATCTGGCAGGCTCTCATGTCCCACTCCGGCCGTATGTCCCACCCACAGGCAGAGTTAAATGAGGTCCTCGGAGCGGAGCAGAAGGCCTCGGACCCCCCGCCACCCATGGCCCAGGTACAGCCCCAGAGACGGCCTAGGGTTCGAGGGTCACTCCTGTCCACTTTCAGCCGTGTGATCTCAGGCAGGTGACATGACACCTGAGAGCCCCAGTTTCCCCCACAGAGACCACAGTTTTGGCCCTGCTGGGGTGGGGGTGGCTGGCCCGGGGGTGACACACAGTAGTGCTGGGCAGGGGCAGCAGGCATGGCCCATGTCACTGCCCCGACTGTCTTCCCGCCCCTCCTGCAGCCGAAGCCCTCAGCCCCCCACCCTGGGTTGGAGGCCACTTTGCAGGAGAGGCTGACCCTCTACCAGCTGGCGATGGAAAGTGCCCAGCAGGCTGGGGACAGTGCCAAGATGCGGCGCTACGACCGGGGGCTGAAAGTGAGTGGTGGGCACAGGGCTAAGAACCCAGCACAGATGCCATGCCCCGGCCTCTACCAAATTCACCCTTTTCTCTTGTCCCAGACACTGGAAAACCTGCTGGCCTCTGTGCAAAAGGGCAACACCATCAATGAGGAGGACATCCCACCACCTGTGGCTGTAGGGAAGGGCCCAGCGACCAGCCACAACCCCGAACCTCCCCCGCCCAGCCCTGCCAACCTACCAGCCTCAGATCCCAGGGCCAACCTGGAGGGCTCCCTGTCTGCCACCCCTGCTTCGTCCTTGGGCTCTGCTAAGCCCCAGTTGGCCCCAGGTAGGTGGTGAACAGGGCCAGGATGACACAGGCTATCTGTGGGAAGGGTGCACAAAATATGGTCCATCCATGCCATGGAATATTACTTAGCCTTCAAAAGGAAGGAAATTTGGGCAAATGCTATAACATAAGTGAACCTGGGGATAGTGTAGTGGGTGAAATAAGCTAGTCATAAAGGGTAGTATCACTACGTGATTCTGTTTATAGGAGGTGGCCTAGAGCTCAGTTATAGAGGCAGAAGGTAGAATGGTGGGTGCTAGGGCAGGAGAAGGGACAGGGAGGCTGTGCAGAGGGGGACAGAGGTGCTGTTGGGGGAAGGTGAGAAAATCGTGGAGATGGATGGTGGTGACGGCTACACAGCGACGTGGATGTAGTTAATGCCACTGAATTTTACACTCAGAAACGGTTAAGATGATGTGACTTATGTTATATATATTTTACTGTAGCTTATAAAATAAAACAAAATAAGGAGAGAATGTTGGTGAGTTTCAAATCACCAGAAAAAAATTTAAAACAGG
Source organism: Heterocephalus glaber (assembly GCF_000247695.1). The sequence goes on from NW_004624901.1 coordinate 1,193,333, forward strand.
CTATTGGGCCAGGGATGTTTAGCTCAGTGGTACCGCTGCTGCCTTGCAAGTGCAAGGTCCTGAGTTTGATCCCTGGTACAAAAAAAAAGCAAAAACAAAAAAATCCAAATAACAGGCTACTAAGTTAAAAGTTGATTATATAACTTTTTTTTTCTACAGTTCAAAGTTTAAAAGCCGGGGATGTAGCTCAGTAGTGTGCCACCTGCCTGGCAAGCTCAAAGTCCTGAGTTTGATCCCTGGTACCGGAAAAAAAAAAAAAAGTTTAAAGTTAAAATACTTTAATTAGTTGTGATGGTGCCCACCTGTCATCCCAGCACTCTGGGAGGCTGAAGCAGGAGGAGTGCAAGTTCAAGCCTTAGCATCTTAGTGAGACCCTGTCGCAAAATGAAAACCTACGGCTGGGGATTTAGCTCAGTGGTTCCACCGCCTGCCTCGCAAGCACAAGGTTCCAAGTTTGATCCCCAGTACAAAAAAAATGAAAACCTAAAAAAAGCGGGGGAGAATGTAGCTCGGTGTGAAAGCCCCGGCTTCAGGGTGTGTGGCCCAGTGGTAGAGCATGTGCTTAGCATATACCCAGCCCTGAGTTCCAGCCCTACAACCCAAAAAAAGGCACCCCCCAACCACAAAAGAGTGGTTTAACAGTTCTCTTTAAAATACCAATATTTGGAAGACACTCCGAGTGACAGCCTCAACCACTTTTTAATCTTAAGATGAAAAATGACAAATGTCAACTTGAAGATATGTAAGTATCCGTAAAGTTTTCGGGAATCCTGGGATCAAAACAACAGTGGCTCACAGCCTTCCAGGCCTGGGGATGAGTCCATACAGCACCACCTTCAAGCTGTGTAATTTTTTTTTTTTTTGGTACCGGGGATCGAACTCGGGACCTTGCGCTTGTGAGGCCAGCACTGGAACTACTGAGCTAAATCCCCGGCCCCAAGCTGTGTAATCTTTTTTTTTTGGTACCGGGGATCAAACTCGGGTCCTTGCGCTTGCAAGGCAGGCAGCGGAACCACTGAGCTAAATCCCCGGCCCATAGCTGTGTAATCTTAAGAAGGCAGCCTCCTCACTCTCAGCCTCAGGTTTTACTTTTTCTTTTTACTTTTTGTTTGTTTGTTTGTTTGTTTGTTTGTTTTTATGGTGCTGGGGATGGAACCCAGGGCCTCACGCATGCTAGGCCAGTGCTCACTACTGAGCTGCACCACCAGCCTTAGTTTTTGCATCTCTAAAATGGACTCAGGCCAGGCATGGTGGCACACACCTCTAATCCCAGCACTCAAGAGGCTGAGGCAGGAGATCACTGTGAGTTCACACAGCCTGGGCTACTTAGTTCAAAGTCAGCTGCACTATGTAGTGAGACTCTGTCTCAAAATAACTATAAATCAGTCAATCAATCTATTAATTTAAAAATGGGCTCAGAACTGGCTTGATGAGACCCAGGCAGAAATGGTTTGTGTGGTTCCTTGTACCTCATTCTCCCTCCCAGGTCCCTGTGGCTCTGGTCTGCTGGCCCAGTTACAGAGCCGCCAGCGGGATTACAAACTGGCTGCCCTCCACGCCAAGCAGCAGGGAGATACCGTGGCTGCCACCAGACACTTCCGCGTGGCCAAGGTGTGTCCAGACTGAGGGACAGGGCTGAGGAGTGGGCACAGTGCCGCCAACATCGAGGCGGGCAGACCCAAGGTTGAATCCCAGTTCAGCCACTCCCTAGCTCTTGTTCACCTTACCTCTTGGAGCCTCAGTTTACCTCCTCTGCAAAAGGGCATAAGTGTCAAAAGCAGATGGAATAAGATGACACAGGGAAGCCAGGAGTCGTGACACACACATGCAATCCCAGCATGCTGGTAGATTGAGGCGGGAGGATGGAAAGTTGGAGCCCACTCCAGGCAACTCAATGAGACCCTATCTCAGAATAGAGAGTTGAAAAAGGCCGGGGATGTAGCACAACGTGAAGCCCCTGGGTTCCATCCCCAGCAGTGGTGGAAGGGGAAGGACAGTGTGGGGTTGCTGCTTTTGAGGTCCTGGCCCCTCAGCTGCAGCTCCCCGTGCCCTGCTCTCCTCCCTCTTCTAGAGCTTTGATGCTGTCCTGGAGGCCCTGAGCCGAGGGGAGCCTGTGGACCTGTCCTGCCTGCCCCCTCCACCTGGTGAGCACCCCTCCTGCCCCCACTGCTGCCCATGGGCTAGGCCCAAGGTCCCCTGCAAGCCAGACTGGTCAGGCAAGCCCCTCATCACCCTGGACCTCTTTGACCCCAGACCAGCTGACTCCAGAGCTACCATCCCAAACACTGCAGCCTCCAGCTCTTCCCACGGCCCCCGCCATGCCAGGTGAGCTACCAAAGCCCTCTGGGATAAACAGGCTGGGGAGCACCAAATCCCCTTTCCTGGACCCAACCCAACCCTGCCCCTTCTGACCCAGAGGTTCCCCCAGCCCCGAGAACCTTCCTGGAGGCACTGGAGCAGCGCATGGAGCGGTACCAGGTGGCTGCAGCCCAAGCCAAGGCCAAGGGTGACCAGCGGAAGGCGCGAATGCACGAGCGCATTGTCAAGGTGTGTGTGGGGCCAATGTGGGGGACCCTGAGACCTTGCCCCTGTCACCTTGACACCCATGTGCCCCGCAGCAATACCAAGATGCCATCCGGGCCCACAAAGCTGGCCGAGCAGTGGAGGTGGCGGAGCTGCCTGTGCCCCCAGGTAGGCCCTGCCCCTGTGTCCCCCCACCCCCATGGGCCACGCCCCTATACACCTGTGCACCAGCCTTGGGGCCTCTGGGGAACCGATCCTGCTCATGGTGCAGGGCAGGCCACCCACACTACACAGGCAGGGATTTTGCAAGTTTGTCACACAGCCTATAGCACTAACTCCATCATGATGGAAGTCTTTACACCAGGAAAATTGGCAGACACTCAAAGTTAGTGGGGTTTTTGTTGTTCTTTGGCTTGTGACAATGGAGATGGAACCCAGGGCTTCACACCTGCTGGGCAAGCACTGTACCTCTGAGCTGCACCTCCAGCCCTCTTGTGAGATTTCATTCTGAGACAGAGCTTCTCTAAGCTGCCTGGGTTAGCCTTGCCCTCACAGTCCTGTTTCAGCCTCCCAGTGGCTGAGATTACAGGTGTGCACCACCACGCCTGGCAAGTAGGTTAGTTTCTGGAAAATCTGTCTGCCCATTGCCATCTCTCTCCATTCTTTGTTTGATTTACCCCTTCCCAGTCATCAGGCCTTGGCTTTCCAGACACTCAGCCTCCACTAGCCCCTAGGTGGGTTGGGAGCTGTCTTCAGGGCCTCAGAGCTGCCTCAGTGTCCCCCATGAGCATTTTTCTCTTTGCTCTTGGACTTCCATGACTCCCGGGATCTGTCCAGGCCAGGGTCCTCACAGAGGCCACCCCAGGACTTGTGTGTTAAAGAGTCTAGTCAAGGCCTGAGACCCAAAGAGAGAAGCCTCAAGAAGCTGGAGGGTGGTGGGGAATAGCCTAGGACTGACCTCGGACCACCAGCCAGCCTGTCTCTGGGTTCAAAGTAGACTCAGGGCTCAGGACGCCTAGGTGGAAAGCAACTGTGCCTCCCTGTGTGGTTGCTGCTGGTTTGACCTCACCCCAACCGCCTCCCAGGCTTTCCCCCCATCCAGGGCCTAGAGGCCCCTGAGGCTACCCAGCAGAGCCTGGTCGGGGTCCTGGAGACCGCCATGAAGCTGGCCAACCAGGATGAAGGGCCAGAGGATGATGATGACGACGAGGCATCTAAAAAGGTGGGAGCAGCTGGGCCTGGGCTAAGGCAGGGGCCTAGAGGGTGGCGACATAGGGTCTTGAAAGTCCACACTTAAGCTGGGGAGAACCAGCCACACATCCAGCCCTGCACTTCTGGGCCACAGGCCACAGGAAGGGCATCTGCCTGAGCCCCAGTGCTCTGGTCCGGAAAGCAGACATAGGGCCAGTCCTTCCTCCAGAGCTGTTACAAGAATCAGCGACAGTGGATGTAGGGGTCTCCACTGAGGTGGTCCTTGTTACGGTGCACTCTGACCTGAGGAGGGGGTCAGTGCAGGCCCAGGGAGAGCCCTGGATTCTCTGTCCCTCTGCAGCTCAACAGCCCTGCAGCCCCCACAGCCCAGGCCAAGGCCCTGCCCTCAAGGGCCCCCCATACCGGGGCAGCCCCAGCAGCCAAAGCAGCCCCTAAGGGCACGTCCACCAGAGGTGAGTGTCTCCTCCCACCCATGTTGCCTACCGTCCTGGTGTGATAGCCGGGGCAGCCCCTGCAGAGGCCCCTCTGCCCACAGCCCAGCAGCAGCTGGCCTTCCTGGAGGGCCGCAAGAAGCAGCTGTTGCAGGCCGCGCTGCATGCCAAGCAGAAGAATGATGTAGAAGGTGCCAAGATGCACCTGCGCCAGGCCAAGGGGCTGGAGCCCATGCTGGAGGCCTCCCGCAATGGGCTGCCTGTGGACATTGCCAAGGTGAGCCCTCCAGGTCAGGTGGACCTGGGGTGTATCAGTCAGGCTTAGGCTAAGCCACTGTAACAAGTAGGCCCTCCTAAGACAGCAAAAAGGAGACAGACATGCATGTTTCTTTCATATAGCACTTGGCAGGCTGTGCTCTGCAATGGGAGGTCTTTCAGGGCCCAGGTTCCTTCCATTGCATGGCTCTGCCCTTCCTAAGGGGTGGTCCTTGCCCACATGATCCAAGCAGATCACTGCTGTATCTGCTCCAGCCCTTGGGAAGGAGTGAGAAAGAAAAGTGCAGACCAGTTCCCTTTAAAGGAAGTGACATCACTTTTGGTTGCCTCTCATTGGCCAGAACTAAGTTACCATACCTAGCTGCAAAGGAGCCTGGGACAATGTAGACTATTGCTGGGCTGCTGTGTACCCAGCCAGAAACCCATTACCAGGGAAGAGGATGCAATGTGGGAGGACATTTAACTGATTCTGCAAGTTTGGGCTGTACCATTCACCCAGAACATCACTTTTTTTCTTGGGGAAGTAGTGACAGTGACCTGCACCTCACAGATCAGCCTGGACTCCTTGTGTGATGGAATGACAGACCAGTAGAAAGCATTCATGGAGCATGTACTGGATGTCCAGCCCTGTCTGAGCTGGGCACAGAGGATGTAGCCTTGAGAAAAACAGATAAAACTCCCACCTGCACAGAGCAGACATTCTAGCTAGGAAGACCCCAAAATCACACAATGCAGGCCTATCATTATGGCCCATGAGGCCCTGCATAATTTGCCCTATCACCTCCCTTTTGTCCCCTTTGTTCATCTCCTCTTCCCTCTCCCCATGTCATGCGACCTCCTCTCTGCATATGGAGACTTGCAAGGCTTTTTGCACATGTTATTCTAACCCCGAAACACTGTCCCCCAGATGCCTGCTTGTCTCACTTCCCCTTTCCTTCAGTCTCCACTCATGCCATTTTCGTGAGCCCTGCTCCAGCCTCCTAAGATCCCTCCCACTGGATGTGGTGGCACACACTTGTAATCCCAACACTTGGGAGGCTGAGGCATGAGATCACCTCAAGTTTGAGGCCAGCCTGGACTGCATAGTGAGTTCAAGGCCAGCCAGAACAATATATCGGGACCGCCCCCCCCCAAAAAAAATCCCTCCCTTTAACCCAGAACCTTCTGCCTTCCCTCCCCATCTTTTCTTTCTCCATAGTATTGATCACTTCCTACTATGTCATACAGCTTACTTGGGTTTTTGTTTGTTTGTTCTGTGCTACTGGGAATTGCCTTCGCACTGAGCTACATCCCCAGTCCTTTTTAAAATTCTTTTTAGTATTTTTTTTTTTTGTACCAGGGATCGAACTCAGGTCCTTGCACTTGCAAGGCAGGCAGCAGAACCACTGAGCTAAATCCCTGGCCCTAAAATTCTTTTTAGTTTGAGTTGTTAAATTGCTCAGGCTAGACTCAGTCTTGTGATCCTCCTGCCTCAGCCTCCAACAGTGCTAGGATTACAGGTGCCACCACTTCTTATTGGTTTACTTATTTCTTAAGGATGTTGCCTGTTTAGCTCAAGAGAATGTCAGCCCCACAAGGATTTGCATCTCTTATTCCCTGCTGCATGCCCAGCCCTGGAACACAGCCTGCACGCACAGGAGGGGTTCCATAAAGATGGCACAGCTGGCCGATAGGCGGCTTGCTATGTCGCACAGTGGAAGGCCCAAGTACAGAGGATAGTGGCATCTTTGCAGAGCCATGTGCAGGGCCCTCCCAACCAATCTCATCCTCCCCAGGTCCCGCCCGCCCCCATAAACAAGGATGACTTTGCCCTGGTCCAGCGGCCCGGCCCAGGCCTGTCACAGGAGGCTGCCCGACGCTATGGGGAGCTGACTAAGCTGCTCAGGCAGCAGCATGAGGTGAGGCCCAGCTGCGTCAGCCACCATCCCCGGGCTCCAGCCCGATGCCTGGCCTCACTGCCTGCTGTCCATCCCACAGATGTGTCTGAACCACTCGAACCAGTTCACCCACCTGGGGAACATCTCTGAGACCAGCAAGTAAGGGCCCCACCCCACCTGCCTGTGTGCCCCTAGCCCACCCTTATGCCAGGATCTGAGCCACCCTCCTTTCAGGTTCGAGAAGCTGGCAGAGGACTGCAGGCGGAGCATGGACACCCTGAAGCAGGCCTTCACCCGAGGTCTGCCCACCCCTGTCGCCCGCTTCGAGCAGAGAACTTTCAGTGTCATCAAGTAAGACACTGGTACTCCCTGGGGTTCCATGCTCCTGGAAGTGTGCAGGATCTGCCTCTGCTAGAAAGTTGGGAGGATGCTGGGAGCACAGAATGTGCAAAGGCCCTGAGGTGGGCATGAGGTGCAAGCCACAGGTCACAGTGGGCTGGGCACAGACATCTGGAAATGCAACAGAGAAGATGTGGTGAGGGTGAGGATATATCTAGTTCCAGTGGCCCAGTAACCCCACTGGGACTGGCGATGCACGTCACTGGTGGTCACTGGGCCTGGCTCCTGCTAAGGTGTCCCATGCCCTGAGGATCAGGATGGTGTCTCTACATGAGACTGGGTACAGCAGCTGGGCCTTCAGAGACTCCTGCCCCACTTAGGATGACCCACACATCTCATCCTGGCTCCTGCCCCTTCTTCCTTCCCCGCTTACCTCACTTTCCTTGGCCCCCTAGGCACAGGGCTCTCTCTTTTCCCTGCTGTGATGCAGACCTCTGCCACTCAGGGCCTTTGTATCTGCTGCTTCCTCTGCCCAGGCCTTCTGTTCCAGGGCTCCTGTGGCAAGTCTGTCTTTGGGTGTCACTTATGCTGTCACCTCCTGAGGGGCCCTCCGTGACCACTGTGTAAAGCACTCCCTCCTATGCACCCTGCACTATTTGAATTCTTGTCAGAGTTGCAGTTTTCCCATCTGTGCATTTGGTGGGCATCTGTCTTTGCAGCAGTAGCAGTTCCCAAGCACAGGCTTGGGTCTTTCGGTTCACTCTCTGTCCCCATTAGCTGGGCACTGGCTGGTGCTTAGTAGGACTCAAGGAATATTAAGTGAAGGGAGGTCCTACAGCAGCCCTGGCACTGGTTATGACAGTGGAGATGCTGAAGAAATACTGTCAAGAGCCATGTGTGGGTGACACCTGTAATCCCAGCACTTGGAAGACTGAGGTGGGAGGATTACCTCGAGTTAGAAGCCTCGGGGCTACATAGTGAGTTCAAGTCCAGCCTAAACTCTATAGCAAGACCCTGTCTCCAAGAAAAAAAGAAAAATAGTCAAATGAAAGGAAGGTCCCCCAGCAGTGAGGGCTCTGGCTAGCACTTAATAGGACTCAAGATATTAAGGGAAAGGAAGTTTGTACAACAGCTAAGACACTGCCAAGCGCACAGTAGGTGCTCAAGAAGGCCCCTTCACATTGGCAAGAGCACTGGCCTGTGTTTGTAGGAATATTATGGGAAGTCCCATAGTCGTTAAGGTACCAGCCAGCCCATGATAGGTTCTCAAGAAAGATTGTCCAATGAAAGGAAAGTCCCAGCAGCAAGACCAGTGATCAGTGAATAGTAGGGAACTCAAGAAATATTGCTAAAGAAAAGGAGATTCCTGCCAGGTGCAGTGGCACATGCCTGTAATCCCAGGTACTCAGGAGGCTGAGGCAGGAGGATCACAAGTTCAAGGCCAACCTGGGTAACTTAGTGAGGCCCTGTCTTAAACCAAAAAATAAAAAAGGCTGAGGATGTGGCTTAGTGGTAGAATGCCCCTGGGTTCAGTCCCTAGTACTGAAAAAAAGCCAGAGTGGGAAATGCTTACAGCAGCAAGCCTATTGGGCAGTGCATGGTAGGTATGAAATGTGTCCACATTGAAGAAAGGACCCCCCCCAAAAAAAGAAAGAAAAATACAAAAACCACCTTTGAAGAAAGGACCCAGAAGCTCAGCAGTGGCGGACCTGAACACAGAACTCTTGTCTATCTGATTCGAAAGCCTAGAGGCCAGGGAGGGTTCTATGCGTATGCCCAAGGAGGGTGGGAAGGCAGGTGGGGTGGGGCTGAGGGCTCTGTTTCCTTCCTGCCCGCCCTGCAGGATCTTCCCAGAACTCAGCAGCAACGACATGCTCCTGTTCATCGTGAAGGGCATCAACCTGCCCACACCCCCAGGTGAGGTGGCGGGGAGGCAATGGGGGGGCCCTTGGAGACTCCCTCCCTCCGCTCAGCTCTGACCTTGGCTTGCCCGTAGGACTGTCCCCTGGTGACCTGGATGTCTTCGTGCGCTTCGACTTCCCCTACCCCAACGTGGTACGTGGGGAGCCAAGGAGGGCGGGCCAGGATGGGATCCCAGGCCATGTGCTGGGCTCTGCTATATCCTGCCTCTGGCGACACAGGAGGAAGCTCAGAAAGACAAGACCAGCGTGATCAAGAACACAGACTCCCCTGGTGAGTGGGGCAGGGGCACCCCACATGGCCCCGCAGCAGGGAAGGAGCCTGTGAGCAGGCCTGACCCCACTGTCTTTCCTCCTTGCTGCCGCCTAGAGTTCAAGGAGCAGTTCAAACTCTGCATCAGTCGCAGCCACCGAGGCTTCCGCAGGGCCCTGCAGACCAAGGGCATCAAGTTCGAAGTGGTCCACAAGGGGTGAGCAGGGCCGCAGGCGCAGGTGGGGGTTGGTCGCAGGGCCGCCCAGACCAACCACTGTGCCCCACGCCCCCAGGGGGCTGTTCAAGACCGACCGGGTGCTGGGGACAGCGCAGCTGAAGCTGGACATGCTGGAGACGGCGTGCGAGGTCCACGAGATCCTGGAGGTGAGCAGACCCTACCCTCCCTGCTGACCCAGCCACTCCTGGGCTCCTGGATGCCCAGGACTCCTGTTGCTCCCCACCCAGGTCCTGGATGGTCGCCGGCCCACAGGGGGGCGGCTGGAGGTGATGGTGAGGATCCGGGAGCCGCTGACGGCCCAGCAGCTGGAGACCACCACAGAGAGGTGGCTGGTCATAGACCCCCTGCCTGCAGCTGTGCCCACGGTGAGTGCCTGCTGCCTGCCCAGGGAGGGAGCACGGTGCCGACCCAATACTCACAGGCCTGGGTCTCTCCTCTGAAGCAGGTTGCTGCGCCCAAAGGAAAAGGACCTCCTATGCCTGCGCCTTCTAGGGAGGCAGGGAACAGGTAGGAGGCTGGGTCAAGCCACGGGAGGGGATTCCCTCTCTGTCTCACAGCCCTTCCAGGACAGTTTCCCGTCAGGCACAAACTGGACTGTGGCCCTATCCTACTCCCAGACTTGTCCTGCGCCCTTCTCCTGGAGGATCCAGTTTAAACTTTTCAGCTTGATCTTTAAGATCTTTTGTGATCTAACCATTGTCAATCTATCCAGACTTCTCTTTCCTCGCTCCCTCTTGTTGATTCATGGCTACATCTAGTTTTCATTGCCCTCCTGGCTTCTCTGTGTTCTGACTCCCTCTGCCCCTCTCCCCTTCCCTCCTTGTCCTCTGGATCCCAGGTTGGCTGTCACCTCCTCCAGGAAGCACTTCCTGACCACCCCAGGCATCACGGTGGCCTGGGTATGCAGCCAGCACCACCCCCCAGGCTGTGGCCTCTGCAACACTGGGGTGGACCTCACTTGTTTTCCCTGTGTCTCAGTACCCAGCATGTCCGTTGAATAATGAGGTCAGGCAGGGGGAGTCCGTGCTGTCCCGCATCTCTCTTGCCACCCCACAGGTCAGCCCGGCCCCTGCACAGCCTCAGTGTACTGGCCTTTGACCAGGAGCGGCTGGAGCGAAAGGTGGGTGCCCCCCCAACTGGGCTTGGCACAGTGGGCCTAGGTGTCTGCGCCCCTGGACCAGGAGCTCACACCCCTCTCTGTGTCCCTAGATCCTGGCTCTAAGGCAGGCGCGTCGGCCAGTGCCCCCGGAGGTGGCCCAGCAGTACCAAGACGTCGTGCAGCGCAGCCAGTGGCAGAGGGCCCAGCTAGAGCAGGGGGGAGCTGGCATCCGGAGAGGTAGGGGTTTGGGGATGGACATCTAGAAGATCAGGGGCTTAGGACAGGCATCTAGAAGTTTAGGTGCCTGGGGACAGGCATCCAGAAAGTTAGGGCCTCGGGGATGGGCATCTAGATTGTCAGGGGCTCAAGACGGATCCAAGGGGCAGAGGCTGGGCCAGCCAGTGTGGAGGGCAGCAGCCTTGTTTCCTACCCCCACCCCAGAGTACACGGCCCAGCTGGAGCGGCAGCTGCAGTTCTACACAGAGGCCGCCCGGCGCCTGGGCAATGATGGCAGCAGGGTAAGTGGGGGCCCCTGGGGCAACAGGGTGGGATGGAGTGGCCGGTGGGGATGCCCTGCTGACCACTGTGACCTCTCTGTCTCCCCAGGAGGCCGCGAAGGAGGCGCTCTACCGGCGGAACCTGGTTGAGAGTGAGGTGAGCTGCCTGGAGGTGGGCAGTGGGTTCTGCTACGGTCTCGGCCCCTGACCCCTGCCCCATATCGTTTCTAGCTGCAGCGGCTCCGCAGGTGAGGGCCCGGCAGGGTGGGCAGCTGGACAACCATAGGATCTCACAGGCCACCAACCCAAGACAAGTGGACAATCAGTGGACAATCGGTTCTGGACTCATCCTCTCCAGGACCACAGCCCAGCCAGACCTCCCTGGCAGGGCCCCAAGGACTCTACCCCTCACCCATGCCAGAGTTCTGTTTGCACATCCCTGGGTGCCCACCTTGCTGCCCCTGAGCAGGAGGGTGGCAGGGACCAAGCCCCAAGGGCCTCTGCAAGCACTTTACTTCCTGTCCCTTTCTGGCCTTAACCCTACAGCCCTCCATACCCCAAAGAAGCTGCTGAGGCTGGCATCTGGGACTGCACAGGCCAGGACATGGAATAAACAGCGAGGTCACGCCCAGTTCAGCTCTGTCCTATTTCTCTCTCTGGGCTGCAGTGGCCACACAGGGCTCGCCTTAACCCCAAGCCCCCAGGGAGGGGCGGGTGGGATGAGGACTTGTGCCGCACATGCGCTGTGGGATGCTGCCGGGGTCTGTACACAGATTCAGCAGGGGGCCTTGGGCATTGTGGGGGTTGCTTCTGAGGCTGGATCATAGATCACGTTGCTTGGTGACCACGTGTCTCAGAACCTCAGAATCCAGTCCAGTCCTGCACTGGAGAGGAATGCTGGACCCAGCTCCTTGCTCTCCTTGGCATCCAGAGCCTGTTTCACCGGTTTGACTCCAAGGTGTGGGGAGGTGGCAGAGGGCAGAACCCCGAGAAGGGCGCTGGTCCCAGGTGAGTGCTAGAAAGGGGTAGGCTTTATTGTCTCTGGCTCCATCTCTCCCTCGGCGGCGGCAGCCCCAGAGCCCCACTGTCCCCCGTCAGTCCATGCCCCACTGAGCCCTAGGGCTTGGGGCTGTTCTGCAGGCTCAGGAGCCCCCTGCCCGGGGCCGATGCTGGGTAGTGGATGGCAGCCGGACCAGGACCTGTTCGAGATTGTCAGCCGTGTCCACCACGCGCAGGTGTGGGAGGCCCAGGAAGGCCTCCTCCGCTATGCTGGTCATGTGCAGCCGGTTGCCCCTGCACAGAGGGGCGTGGGCGTGGGTCAGTGGGTGTGCCCCGCCCTCACACCTTGGTCACGCCCCTGAGGCAAGTCCCCCACCTGAGGATGAGGACACGCAGGCGTGGTGTGCTGAGGAAGGCTTCGGGTCCCACGTGGCCGACACGGTTGCCCTGCAGATGCAGCTCCTCCAGGGCCTCAGGCAGATCAGGGGGCACAAAGGACAGCTCGTTGTGGCTCAGGTCCAGTACCTGGTGGTGGGGGAGACAGCGTGTGCCCATCCCAGCACAGCCAGCCCCCAAGACTCCTCCCGCTCCCCAGAGTGCAGCCACCTCTCTAACCGTTTTTTTTTTTTTTTCCATACTAGGGATTGAGTCCAAGACCTTAACACTGAACCTTCCTGGTCCGCCTTTTAAAATCGGAGAGTTACCTTGCTAAGTTAGTAAACTGATCAGGCTGGGCTCAGACTTGCAAATCTCCTGCCTCGGTCTCCTAGAGTACTGTACTAGGATTATGGGACTTGAACTGCCAAGTCCTCTCCCTCCTCCCCTTCCTCTTTTTCATCCTCCTCTTCCTCCTCCCCCTCCCCAGTTGCCAAATCCCTTCACGGCACAGAGTCTCTTTCCAGGGCAGGCCTGTTCTCACCCGACTGGATAGGTCACAGAGGAGGGCTCTCCTCGACCTCCCATACCCTGACACCCTGGCTTATGTCCCTGCCCTTGACGGCTTGCTGTCTAGCCAGGCTGTCCAGGGTGGGTGAGGGGTGGGAGCTGCTTCCTGTGCTAGGATGGTGCCACCTACAAACCCTCTCCGTGGAATGGAGGCACTGGGGAGCAGCGAGATATCGGAGGGAGGGACAGTGGGCAGAGGCCGTGGGGACAGCCTGGGAACTCCTGACCTGGAGGGCCTGCAGCTCATGCCACGTGCCGGGCCCGATGTCACCGATGCGCAGCCGGTTGTGCGCCAGTCTGAGCTCCTGCAGCTCACCCAGCCCAGCCAGTGACTCGGGCTCCAGGGTGTGCAGCTGGTTGCACTGCAGGCGCAGGGTGCGCAGGCCTCCAGGCAGGCCCGCGGGCACCTGGGTCAGCTGATTGCCGGCCAGGTCGAGGCAGCGCAGGGCGCACAGGCGGTGGAAGGCCCGGTGGTGCAGGCGGGCACTGGTCAGCCGGTTGTAGGCCAGGTTGAGCTCGGCTAGGCCTGGTGTGGAGGCCAGGTCACGGGCACCCAGCGCAGCCACGTGGTTGTGGGGCATCAGCAAGGCCCACAGGCGGCGTGGCAGTGCGGGGGGCACATGTTCCAGCTGGTTCCCATAGAGGTGTAGTGCATGCAGGTTCCGCAGAGGGCGCAGCGCCCTGGCCGGCAGCCCTGTGGCCCCCAGCTCATTGTGCTGCAGCAGCAGGTACCGCAGGCCCCTGGCCCCGCGCAGCCGGGCCGCCTCCACCTGCCGGATGCGGTTGCGCCCCAAGTGCAGAATGGTCAAGGTCTTGGGCAGGCCAGCGGGCACCATGGTCAGTCGGTTGTGTGACAAATCCAGGTACTCCAGGCTGTGCAGCTTGCTGCCAGGAGAGAAGATGGGCGTCAGGCTAGGTGTCCAGAGAGAGGAGCTGCCAGGTCTCACAGGGAGGGGTCCTGAGACAATTCAGCTGGGGTGATGCCTGAGAGCAGGATGGGAGGTAAACTTAGGGTGCTCAGGGCAGGCTCCAGCCGGAAGGTTAGCTGTGTGTGTGTGTCACCACAAACGAATTCTAGGTCAAATAGAAATGCATGTGGCAGCTATCACGCTGGATTAAAAAAAAAACCCTCAATGCATGAGAAAGGCAGAAGCAGGAGGATCTCAATTCAAGTACCACCTGGGGAATTTAGTGATACTCTGCCTCAAAAAAATAAAATTGGCTAGGAATGTAGCTCAATGGTAGAGCACCCTTGAATTCAGTAGCCAGTGACATAAAACCTCAGTGCAGACTGGTAGGGGACACAGACCCTGCCAGGTGCCAGGTTGAGCTTGGTATGATGCAGGCACTCAACAAACAAGGCCTGTTAGGCGTCATGCAGAGGAGGAGGTGAAGATGGTCACAGCCAGATTAAGTGCCCAGCTTCAACTGTGCCCACTACCTGAAGGTAGTGGCATCCAGGCCACTGTCTGTCAGTTGGTTGTGCTGAAGGTACAACTCACGGAGCTGGGTCTGGCGGCTCAGGGCTCCTCGGGGCACCTTGGAAATGAGGTTGTTCTGGAGAAAAGAGAAGACAGTGATGTGGAGGGTCTGGAACAGAGGGCAGTAGGAAGGCACAGATGGCTCCTGAGTGAGCTCGCCTCCAGGAAGGTAGCAGGGTTTCTGAGAAAGGTAGCTCTTGCTGCTGGAATGCTGGGGGTGCCAGAAGGATGGGAGGCAAGGGAAAGGGACCTCCTGGGAGAGCCTGGGGCACAGGATGGGTGTCCAAGGTGGGTACCTGTAGGTGCAGCCGCTCCAGCGAGGTGGGCAGGCTGGGTGGCAGGTAGCTGAGCCGGTTGCTGGAGAGGCTGAGGGTGGTGATGGCCTCAGAGCCTTGGAAGGCGTCGGGTGGGAGGCCGGCGTTGCCCAGCTGGTTGTTGTGGAGGTACACGGACCTGAGGGCACCCAGGCTGCGGCCACCAGCCCCCGCTGCCCCACCCTCCCTGGCCACACCTGGGTCCTGCATTAGAGCCAGGCTTGAGAGTTCTCCACCCCACACAGGACCCTGTCAGCCCCCGGCCCCCAGTGCAGATCTGCACTGCCCAGGGCAGGGCCAGCCCTCCCAACACCTCCCAGGGTAGGTTCAGTGACCCCCTGGTCCCCCAGACAGTTGAGGGTAGGAGCCAGAGCTACCTGAGGGCGGGCTTCTCCCCAAAGGTGAGCGAGAAGATCTCTGTCACTTGATTGGCGGCCAGATCAGCCACACGGAGGGAGCGTGGCAGGAACTGGGGGGCCACTGAGAGCTGTGGGAGCAACAGCGCCAGTCCTGTGCCATGTCAGCCCCCTACCTCCTGGGGTACACAGGGGGCACAGGCTCACCTGGTTGTGGGCCACGTAGAGGTGCTGTAGCTGCCCCAGGGACTCGAAGGCCTCATCAGGCAGGCCTGGGGGCGGGGCAGCAGCCGTGAGGGACCCGGTGTGTGGGTATGGGGAGGGGTCTGGAGGGCTTCGAGCTGGGCCCCTAAGGAGGTGCTTCGCCCCGTCCCTCCTCAGAGCTACAGCCGCCACAGCCCAGGTTTCTGTCCTCAGGAGAGGCTGCTGCTGGGAACCACAGAGCTGCCCGAAGCCTGGGACACAGAGGGTAGAGGGGACCTCGTGCACCCCACACACCTGCCCCAGGCCCTCACCCTCGGAAGAGATGAAGTTGTTGTGTAGATTGAGTGTGCGCAGGGCACTGAGGTGGGACAGCTCATTGTAGGGGAGCTCCCGGAGCTGGTTGTTCTAGAGGGAAGGGGATAGTCACACCCTGACCCTGATGACCTTTCACCAGGAACACAGACCTGGGCCTCAGTGCTGGATTCCCCATCGTTCCCAGCACCCCACATTCATCCCAAACATCCCATCACCCTGGCCCCAGACAGCCTTGGGACTGGCAAGCACTGAAGCTCAACAACACCCTGTCACTGCACAGTCGACTCAAAACAACCCTCTAGCTAGGCACAGCAACTGCCGCCTGTAATCCCAGCACTCTGGGAGGCTGAGGCAAGAGGATCACAAGTTAGTTCAAACTCAATCTGGGAAACTTAGCCACTTAGCAAAACCCTGTCTCAAAATGAAAAATTAAAAAAAGGGGTGAGGATGTAGCTCAGGGCAAAGGCTCTGGGTTCAATCCCCAGTACCTCACGCAAAACAAAACAAAACCCTGTCTCCTCTGAAACACTGCCTCTCCACAAACCCCCATTAGCAACAGTGCCAGCTGCCTGGTCTGAACTTGGGCTCTGCCCACCAGCTCCCTGGGCTTCCCTTTCCCTTTTCAGAGTACAAATGCCTCACCACACTGACCCTAAGTCACCTCCCGCACACTGACACCTTGACTGAACACCATATCACTCACAATCAGCCCCAAACCCTCAACTACCAATACATCGATCCCCCACATCCCAACAATCACCCCCAAACCTACTGACCCCAAACAATTCCACGACCCCACGATGTTGACCCCAAACCTTAGCCCTTCCCACACCTAGTATCTTCACCCCCAACTCCTTCCCTTCCCACCTGCAAACTGACAGCAAGGCCAACTTCTTTTTTTTGTAATTTTTTTTCACTCTTGGGAATTGAACCCTGGTCCTTCACATTGAGCTCCAGCCCCAGCCCTGTCTTTTTTTTTTATTTTGAGAGTCACTAAGTCGCTGAGTTGCCCAGGCTGGGCTTGAACTTGTGATCCTCCTGCTTCAGCCTCCCAGAGTGTTGGGATGACAGGCGTACACTTACCAATTTCTGTCACTGGCCATGGCCACCTCCCACACGTGGGCACCCCCACCCCTCACTTCCTACACTCCTCCCCCTCCACTCCCTGTCACTCCTGGATCCCCCTCTACTCAGCCCCACCTGCAGGGAGAGGTACCGGGTCTCCCTGGTAATATTATCCGGGAACTCATGCAGGTCCAGCCCAGCACAGTCTACCACGTCAGCCTGGGGACAGGAGCAGCGCCAGGGACAGGCCCGGGGTGGGGGCTGCGAGCTCTCTCCCGGGTGGGGAAAGTCGGGGTCCTCCATGCCAGGAACAGGCAGGGGCCCTGGCGGCAGCAGCAGCAGCAACAGTAAGCTCAGCTGCTGGGGGTGGAGGGAAGGCTCAGTGTGTGCCTGGCCGGGCACAGGGTCACCATGGCTACCAGAGCATCCCCCATCAGGGAGGGGTGCAGTGGGCAGCAGGCAGGCCCCACCCTTGGACCCTCCCTGCCCACCTTACCATTGCCAGGCCTGCTCTGCCTTCTCACCCAAATGCAAGCCAGGCGGTCACCTCCTTCCATCTCAGCGCTGTCACCGCCTCCACACACACCCTTCTCCTGGGCTCCAGGGAGCTGGCCCACCCCCTTCCCCGCCCTGGGGAAGGCAGTGGGCGGCCGGATGGGGTGGTGAGGCCAAGCCAGCCCATCCTCTCAGTCGCCCTAGGCCTCCCCCCACCGCCCCAGCTCTGCTTCTGTAACCTCAGCCAGCCTGGCCGGGCTGTGGGAACCAGGAATGTTGGAGGCAAAGCTGAGATTTGCCCTGTCTGGTATTTGGGCCGACCGGCTGACCGCAGACCCAGGGATGGGAACAGAGAGGGGCTCTGGAGCTTGGGACGCTCCCCAAGGAGCAGAGGCCAGCAGCTGGGGTCAGGGAGGCCTGGGCTCAGCCTGGGGCCCTCGGTCAGGTCACCATGTGGCCCCTCCTCCTCTCTCCAGATGGCCTCATTGGCAGCCAGACACCCAGTGCCCAGCAGCCACAGCTGCTGAGAGAAAATGACACAGAGGGGCCACCAGCCTGGTGGTTTCGGGAAGGGCTCTGTGCCACCCTGCCTGGTTTGAGCCTGGGCTCCCCTCCTCTCTGGGCCTCAGTTCCCCTCTCTATAAGGTGGAGTAATGGCCACCTTCCCTCCCAGAAGGGATGTAAACTTTAAAGAGATAACACATGAGGACCCAAGGCCACATATCTCTGACGTCACCATGGGGCAGGACTGGGTGCCTGCTGTAGCCCCCGCTACCGGTAGGATGACTGAGGCCAACTCATTTGCCTGTCTGGACCTCAAGTTTCCCACCTGGGAAACAGGGGTAACAGAAAAACCCTGCCTCGAAGGGCTGGCGGAAGCCAAACAAGGGAGTTGGGTGGAAAGGTTTTGTAGTTTGATGTTGTACTGGGGACTGAACCCAGGGTCTTCACACTGAACTACATCCCCGAGTATTTTTTGCTTGTTTGTTTTTTGTTTTGAGACAGGGTTTTGCTAAGTCACTAAATTTCCCAGGCTGGGCTCCAACTTGTGATCCTTCTGCCTCAGCCTCCCAGAGTGCTGGGGTTACAGGAGTGCACTGCCATGCCTGACAGCAAGTCCTAAGAATGGCATCTGCATTGAGGGCTCAGCTTGGCAGTAGCTGAGGCAGTGAGGGAAGGTGCAAGACTGGGCCCAGGCTAGTGTGTGAAGGAGGCTGGAGTCTCCCAGAAGCAGAGTTTGAGATGAGTTTGAATGTGCTAATCTCAGAAAACTGCTGTGGGTTTGGTGATGCCTGAAGGGAAAGCACAACAATAAACAGTGAATTATTTCACAGAGTGTTTGCGCACACTCATAGTCCTGCATTCTCAGGAGGCTGAGGCAAGAGGGTTCCACGTTCAAGGCCAGCCTGGCAACCTAGTGAGATCCTGTCTCAAAATAAAAGGGGCTGTGGTAGAGCTCCCCTGGGTTCCATCCCCAGCACCACAAAACAAACCAAAAAGACTCCAAGATGTGGAGATAATAATGGAGAGCCTCTGTTTTAACCCTTGCATCATCTACAGAGGAGGAAAGATCATTTTCTCACTTGTTCCAGGACTGGGTGACCAACCTCCTTATAGGCTAGGACAGGAGACAGCTTTTAGATCTGGCCATAAAGGAACAACACAGCCCAACCAAGCTCTCCCCATGGGACCAGCGGCCACTGGCTTGGGCAGTGGGCAGGGGCACCTTGGCCTTAGTAGAGTGATGGACCCCCTGCACTAGTCCTGACCCCAGGAAGCATCAGGACGAATTGGGAAGGACGGTTTGGGTTTCTGGCAGGCTCTTTCAACTGTGCAGGAGGAGAGCCTGAGGGAACCAGCCAATGCGAAGGTCACTCATTGTTGCTTGACTGGAAAAGGCAGTGGAATGTGTCCTTCAAGCACAGATGCAACCAGGAACTCAAATGATGCTCTCCAGGTGGCTTCTCTCTCTAGCTCTGGACTCTAAGGTGTCCCTGTGCCCTGCAATAACCCAGCCTAAACTGCAGACAACTCCCACTTCAGCAGAAAGTCCCAAGCTTGAATCTCATTGGCTTAGCTCTGGACACATGTTCACCCAGGGATAGAAGAATGTGCTGATTGGCTAGGAGCCTCATGACTCACTGGTAAATAAGCAGCAGGCCTTATCTCCTGGCAGCACATGACCCGCCCTTCACACTGCCCAGCCCTGTCCTTCCCAGCCCAACAGGAAATGGTTCTCTTTCTTAGGCTGGATTTGACTTCTCCAGTGCTGAGATTATAGGCATGTGCCAGTGTGTCAGGCTCCTGCAGGGCATTCTCTACAAAGACACTGATGAAGGACAGGCCACCAATATAACCCCAATGTCCAGCAGAGCCTGCTGTCACCAGCATTAGTACGTATTACACCTGCATGTGGCTGATAATTTCTTAACAATCTGGTCCACTCCCTAAATTACTGATATTTACCTGGACATATGGCTTCCTGGAAAAAGAACTGCATTTCCCCAGCCTCCATTTTAGCGAAATGTGGCCAAATGACTAAGTTCTAGCTGACCAGGTGTAGGCAGAAGTGGTATGCACAACTTTGAGGGAAAAGGGATGCCTTTCTACTTCCTGCTATTGAATGGTAGATGTGATTGCTGAACTCCAGCACCCATTTGGACATTGCTTTGGGAATAGAGGCCTTGAATGGTGAAGAAACAAGATAAAAGCAAAGTGGGTCCTCAGCACCAAAAAAGGACATGCCACCCTTGAACCGACTAGCATTTTGAGCACTTCCTTTTTACCCCTTTGGTGAAGGAGGGATCCTTACTTTAAATAATATGAGATGGCTGAACACAACTCCTAACACCAGACACATGAGATTGACATCAGTTTATTCTTTTTTTTTTTATTACTCTGGGAATCGAACATATCTTTGCACCGAGCAACATCCTCGGCCCTTTTATTTTTTGTTCCTTTTTGGTTGTTTGAGACAAGGTCTCACCATGTAGCTTAGGCTGGACTTGAACTTGCTATGTAGTCCAAGCTGGCCTCAAACTTGTGTCAATCCTCCTGCCTCAGCCTCTTGAGTGCTGGGATTACAGGCATGCACCACCACACCTGGCCCCTTTTATTTTTTTGAAACAGGGTCTCACTAAGTTGGCCAGGCTGCCTTGAACTTGCAATCCTCCTCCCTCGGCCTCCCACAGTGCTGAAATGATAAGTCAAAAAATAATAATAAAATAAAATTTTGCATGTGTATTTAGTGCTGAAAATGAAACTCGCACCGAGCTCTGAGCTCCATCTAAGCACTTTTTTTTTTTTTTTTTTTGAGGCAGGGTCTCACTATATAGCCCAGGCTGGCCTTAAACTTATAGAGATCCTCCTACCTCAGCCTCCTGAGTGCTAGAATTAGAGGTGTGTGCCACCACACCTGGCTTCTGCTAGCTACTTTGAAACATATAATGAGCTGCTTCCCTCCACGGTGACCCTGTTGGACTATGGAAAGTTGTGATTCCTCCCATTGAGCTGCACTTGTGTTACTGAGTCGTGCAGAACTGCAGTCCCCAAGGCTGCTGGGATAGTGAAAAAGGCACCAGACTCACAAAGGAACTGCTTGTTGCTTGGGTCTGCTAGTGAAACTCATCATCTCCTTGGCCAACACTGGTTACATGGTGCCCCTGAGGCAGGAGGATCATTGTGAGTTCGAGGCCAGCCTGGACTACTCTCAAAAAACAAAACTAAGTGAAGAAAGTGTATTGATAGAAAAACCGAGGTTCAGTGTTGAGCATGATAGCCCAGACCTGTAATCTCAGCTACTCCAGAGGCTGAGGCAGGATTGCCAGTTTGAGCCCAGCCTGGGCAACTCGGCAAGACTTTGTCTCAAAGTAAAAAATAAAAAGGGCTGGGCCTGCAGCCTAGTGTAGACTGCTTGCCTAGTATGTGCAAATCCCTGAGTTCCATCTCCAGCACTGCAAAAATACAAAAAACAACAAAAAAAGTTAGTGGTATGGGGGAAAATTGTAATTTCTAGTTCTATTTGCTTGTGTCATCCTGTCTCGGGTCTATTTTCCATGTATGGTCTGTGATTCACATGGTACACAGTGCGGTCTAAGGGCACATGTGTGCTTGCGTCATTTGTAAACCAACACACATGCACGTGAAGAGTGGGTGCTTAAACTGGGCATGGTGGTGAACGCCTGTAATCCTAGCACTCCAGAGGCTGAGGCAGGAGGACTGTCACGAGTTTGAGGTCAGCCTGGGCCACACAGTGAGTTTAAGGCCAGCCTGAATTATATAGTGAGACCCTGTCTCAAAAAAGCCAAAAAAAAAAAAAAGAAGGTGCTTACAATTGTCTTTGGGACTGTGATCCATGACCAGAAGGCATCAATGCGATACATTTCTGTGCCCTGTTGTCTCTGAAGAGTGGGGAAAGAGCCAGGTGTGGTGGTACACGCCTGTCATACCAGCACTCTGGGAGGCTTAAGCAAGAGGATCACAAAGTTATTCTAGCTTGGACAATTTAGCGAGACCCCGTCTCAAAAGTAAAAATTTTGAGGGGTTGTAGATGTAGTTCAATGGGAAGGCTGTGCTGGAACTGGTGATCCTCCCTACCTCAGCCTCCCTTCGTGCTGGGATAGCAAGTGAGCACCACCACACCCAGCTGGATCTTAGTGCTGGGTGTCTTAGAGGGCCTGGTGGATTCTAGGATGTGCTGTCTGATGCAGCTGCAACCTGGTGCATAGACGGTGACTGCATATTCGTGTGTCTTCATGTGGTGGAAAGGTCAAATGAGCTCCCACAGGCCCCCCCCCCTTTTTTTTTTTACCAGGGATCGAACTCAAGACCTTGCACTCGCAAGGCAGGTGCAGTGCCACTGAGCTAAATCCTCGGCCCATCACAGATGATTCTTCTGGCCCAGGAGCTCTTTGAACAAAACAACTTCAGCCCATCTTGGTCTCCTCTGGCCTGTGACAGTCTCTCAGTCTTTCCTTGTCTCTTGTGGAATTCATTAGTCTGACAGTCATTTTATTCCTTTCTCATGGCTGCCATAATAGATTACTACAGGCTCAGGGGCTTAAAATGCAGAAATTTATTTTCACAATTCTAGAGGCCAGAAGTCCAACATCAAGGTATTGGCAGGGTTGGTCATTTCTGGTGGCTTTGAGGAATAATTTGTTCCATGCCTCTCTGGCAGTTTCTGGTGTAAATTCACTTTCTATCCCTCCAACAAAATGTCTGAGATCATCAATTTATAATAAGGAAAGGTTTTGGTTGGGTGCAGTGATGCACATCTGAAATCTCAGCACTTGGGAAGCTGAGGCTGGAGGATTCTGAGGTTGAGGTCAGCCTAGACTACATGGTGAGACCCTGTCTCAAAAACAAAAAACAAAAATCTGGGCATGGTAGTGCAGGCCTCCAGGATTTGGGGAGGCTGAGGCAGGAAGATTGCAAATCCAACCTGGGCGAGACCCTGTCTCAAAATAAAAAATAATTTAAAAAGGCTGGGATGGATCTCAGTGTAAAGATCCTGGGTTCAATACCCAGTACTGAAAAAAAAAAAAAAAGGAAAGAATGAAAGGAAAAAGGAAAGGGCTACTTGGCTCATAGATTTTTAGGTTATGGTCAGTGATCAATTTCTAGGTCTCTGGAAGGCAGCTCACCAAGGTGGGAGCCCGTGGGGGAATAGAAGGGCTCCCCTTGTGACCCGGAAGCAAAAGAGAGAAAGAGGAGGGGGTGGGGCCCTGCTGTTCCCTTCCATGGCAGCTCCCCTGATCTAAAGACCCCCCAATGGCTGCTGCCGGCCTCTAAAGCGCAAGGACCCGAGTTCGATCTCTGGTACCAAAAAAAAAAAGGACCCCCTCTGGACCCCAAGCTGAAAGGTTCCACCAGTTCCCAATAGTGCCGTCCTCAGGACCAAGTCTTTAATCTTTTTTTGGTTTTGGTTTTGTTTTTTTGGTACCGGGAATCGAACTCAGGACCTTGCAATTACAAGGCAAGCGCCAGAACCACTGAGCTAAATCCCTGGCCCCTTTAATCTTTTTTTGTTTGTTTAAAACCGGGTTTTCTATGTAACTTTGAACTAGCAGTGATCCTCTTGCCTCAGCCTCCTTGGCGCTAGGATTACAGGTGTGTACCACTATATTTGGTTGAGGACCAAGTCTTTAACACATGGATACAGTTTAGATATGAATGAAGTGTCCTCCAGAGACTCGTGTATCAAGGGCTGGATCCCCACAGAGGTGGGCCTAGAGAGAAGACTAGGGTGTAGGGACTTTCTCAGAGCATAGAGCCATTCCATTGGTGAGGTCATAATTTGATGCCACCACTGGGAGATGGAGGAACTGAAGGTAGTGGGCTAGGACATGTGGTCTTGGGGACATTCTCTGGTCCCTAGCTCCTTCCTCTCTGCCTATTTCTTTCTCTGCTTCCTGATTGCCAAGAGGTGAGCAGATCCCCTTCCCACACCCCTGTAGCCTGATGTCTGCCTCCCTCGGGACCCAGCCAGAGGATAAGACCTTTGAAACCGTGAGCCAAAATTAGCAAAATCAGTCCTTCCTCCCCTCAGTTGTTTTTTCAGGTGTTTGGTCACAGGGCCTAAATGTCTCAGGGGACATTCAAGAGCCAAACTAAAGCACATTGGCGGCCGGCTCCTTGGCCTTCCACGGCTCATAGACACAGCGCGTCTTCTCTTCATCACTGTCACATGGCTGTCACCCCTTGTGTGCTGATGTGTCTTACCTTCATCTCAGAGGACACCAGTCATTGGAGGGTGAGAAAGCACAAGACAGCCAGGCATGGTGGCGCTGCATGCCAGTCATGTCAGCCCTCTTGGAGGCTGAGGCAGGGGGACTGTCCATTCAAACCTGGCCTGAGGAACTTAGTGACTTAGGGAGACCCTATCTTGAATAAAAAATAAAAGGCTGGGGATCAGCACAGAGTTCAGCACAGAGGCCTTGGGTTCAATCTTTAGTACTGCCAGCCGCCCTCCAATAATACCGCCCCCAAACCCAGAAAAAAACAAAGAATTACATACTTAGTTTATACTGTGGTCTGGATACGGTTTGAGTGTTTCCCAAAACTTCATGTGTTGAAATTTAATCCCTGTTGTGATGTAGTAAAGGGGTGGGAACTTAATCCAGCCAATGATGTTCAAGGCACGGCCTTTGGGCAGTGACAGATCAGATGAGGCCTAGAAGGTACAGCTGGCTTTGTAAGGAGGCAGGGAGCAGAACCGCATGTGCACACTACCTGTTTCTTGCCTGGTGACACCCTGACCCCCTGGTAACTCTGCCAGCGAGAAGGGCTGGCCCTGAACCTTCAGAACCCTGAGCTAATCCCTTTCCTTCACAAAGCCATCCAGCACCTGCTGTTTCCTTATAAGAACACAAAACAGTTTGGAGAACGCCTGCCACCACCGCTACATCTGGAGTCACAAGGGAAGTTTTTGTTTTGATTCATTTGGGATTTTGAGACAGGGTCTTGTTATGTATACCAGGCTGGCCTCTGACTCATGGTGATCCTCCTGACTCAGCCTCCTGAGTGCTGGGATTACAGACATGTGCCACCAGGCCCAGTACTTAATTTCAGTCTCACCATTTTTCCCTCTGATGTCCTTGTTCTGGTACAAGACCTCAGCCAGGACATCAGTTCGCTGTCATATTTCCTTACTCTCTGTGACTGGTGACAGTTTCTGTATTTTTCCTTATTTTTCATGTCTTTGACACCTTGGAAACACACTGCTCATGTAGTTTATGGAATGTTCTCAAAACAAGAAAAACATCCGATGTTTTCTCAAGATGAATTTGAGCCACTCACTGTGGTAACTCACACCTGTAATCCCATCGTTCAGGAGGCTGAGGCAGGGGAATCATCATGAGTTCAAGGCCAGCCTGGACTACAAAATGAGTTCAAAGCCAGCCTGAACTACACAGTGAGAATGTGTCTGAAAACAAACAAAAAAGAGAGAGAAAGAGAGAAAGATCAATTTGAGCTGTAGGATTGGGGGACAGTGTAAGAGAGGTAAAATCAGATCGATGATAACAAATATGAAACAATTGGTGGGTATATGTTTAACATTTTTAATAATTACTAATGTTTTGGAAGAGGCAATTTAAGAGGATAGGCATAGTCCTGTTTCTCCTTAAAGTTTCATACACTAATTTTAGCATGCCCAGGTATTGCCTACTACCTTTATTACTGTCCTGCCTACCTAACAATTCACTTCTCCTCTGTTCTCCTTTCCTTTCCTTTCCTGATTTCTTTACTTCCTTTACTTCTCCCCCCCCCTCTCTCTCTCTTGTTTTTTGGTACCTGGGATCAAACTTGGGTCCTTGCACTTTTGAGGCAGACGGCGGAACCAGTGAGCTAAATCCCCGACCCTCCCTTTCTCTCTTTTTGAGACAAGATCTCAATATGCTCCCCAGTCTGGCTTGAAACTTTTGGGCTCCAGTGATCTTCCTGCCTCAGCCTCCAGAGTAGCTGAGACTACTAATTAAAAACTTACCAGGCCGGGGATTTAGCTCAGTGGTTCCAGCGCCTGCCTCGCAAGCACCAGGTCCCAAGTTCGATCCCTGGTACCAAAAAAACACCAAAAAACAAAACAAAAAAAACCTACCAACAAAGAAAAACCCAGGCCCTGATGGATGTACTGCTGACTTCTACAAGAAATTTAGATTAGACCTAATGCTGCTACTTCACAAACTCTTTAATGAAACTGAAAGGGAAGCAATACTCCCAAATTCATTCCTGTAAGAAAGCCCCATGTGGGGCTCTAATGATGGTTTCCTAGTCTCCTCATTCCTTGTACATTTTACTCACTGGGTATCTTCTATAAGGTGTCTTGGTCCCTCCTTCCCCTGCTGATGTATTCAGTCAGTTACTTGTATCAGTATGGACTCGCTGGTATTTAAATTCTGGGATTACAATGATATTTTCAATCTCACATCAGTTGCCATCATTTTCCTCTAATCTTCTTGATGAGTTGCTGCATTCTGTTTGCCAGTATCTTATTGAGGATTATTGCTTCTATGTTCATTAGGAAGATTAGCCTGTAATTCTCTTTTTTGGTTGGATTCTTCTCTGGTTTGGGTATCAGGGTAATGATTGCTTCCAGGAATGAATTTGGGAGTATTGCTTCCCTTTCAATTTCACTAAAGAGTTTGAGAAGAGCATCATTAGGTCTTCTCTAAATTTCTTGTAGAAGTCAGCAGTGCATCCATCAGGGCCTGGGCTTTCCTTTGTTGGTAGGTTTTTAATTAGATCTTCAATTTCATTGACTAATATTGGTTTATTTAGAATTTTTATATCTTCTTGATTCAGCTTTGGTAATTCATATCTATCTAGAAATCTGTCCATTTCTTCTGTATTTTCCATCTTATTAGAATACAGGTTCTCAAAGTCATTAGTGATGATCTTCTGGATTTCTACAGGATCTGTTGTGATTTCACCTTTTTCATTCCTACTTGCATGGTTTGAGTCTTTTCTTTCCTTTTTTGGATAAGGTTGGCTAAGGTTGCTTGTAAATTGCTTATGGTGAGTAGCTTTATTGCTGGTATTCACAACCCCTAGGAAATTACTATTTCTCAGAGATATCTTCTAGGTGTAGCTAGCTCTTGGGTTTTGAGTCTGTTGCAAGATCCTACCCCTTTAATTTATTGGGGTTTTTTAAGTGGGGGGATCAAACTCAGGACCTTGTGCTTGCCAGGCAGTGCTGCACTGCTGAGCTACATCCCCAGCACCCTCTTTAATTTATTGGGAATGAGAAGTTGCTGCCTATTTGGCCTAGGCCCTGGTTCTTTGGCACTGGCCTATAGTATTGTTTATGACCCTTAGGCAATCTCAGTCTTGGCATACCAGGAAGAACAATTGATTAGCACAATTATGTCACCTTGGCTAAAGCAGTACAATCAGCAACAACAATAGCATCAAATACAGCCTAGAAAAATGACAAATCTTGTCAGCACTAATTTGCCACCTTAAACCCTATGAGCTAGCTTTTTGGTTATATAACAAAATCTGAAACAAACCAGAAAATGTATACAGTAAATACGGCCTCAATATGGTGATTTTACACTAGGGGGAGAAAATTTATAAGAGGTTAGGTGGAAAAAATAGAGGAATAGAAGAACAGGAAGAGATTAGAAGCAAGGCTGGAGAACAAAGGAAGATCATACAAACTTTGGGAAACTGGTGAAGATGACAGGAAGGAAATATAGAATGAAGAAATAAAAACAAGAATAGAACAGAACAACAACAGTAACAACAGCAACAAAAACTAGAAATAAGTGGCATTGCACCTGCCTCCCAAGTGCAAGGTCCTGAGGTCAATCCCCAGTACTACAAAAAAACCCAAACCAAACCAAAACAAAAAACTAGAAACAATGTTCACACTTATATAAAAAGAAGAACAAAACAAAACAAAAACAAGAAAAGAAAAAAAGAAGAAAATAAGAGGAAAAAAGTCCACTTCAAGGCATATCTCTGTTGTCACTGGTAGACAAAGTGGGCAGACAAAGCCCAGATATATGTTGATTAATCCTAACAAGGCAGCTGCAGATTTATAGCAGGGTAATGGGTAATCCCAGCAAGCCTGCATCTTTAGTTCTGTAGCTTAGGCTAGTTTCTGGCTGTGAAGCTGGAAGCCGTTTTGATCAGCTTGAAGCACTGTGTGCCCCCTGACGGCTTGAACTTGGCTCCTTGACCTCCTGCCTACCCAAACTCTGGTCCGTCTCACCCTGATGCAGTCAGCCCATAGCTGCTGAGTTCAGAGCTGAGTTGGACCCTCTTCAAGATGGCTAGCAGCCAATCACCCTCTCTTAGGGGACATCTGAACCTGAATAACTCACCAGCCACGCAGTCCACTGCATCCACTGCTCTGTTCCACTGGTATGTTTCTTTGTGGAGGCCTCTGGAGTCACCAATAGACACAGTGTGTCTGCAGGTTGGAGTTGCTCTTCCCACAGTGAGTGAGGGCTCAGGGAGAGAGTGCCACTTGCTGCCTCCTTCTTCTTTGAAGTCTCTCTCCTTGTGGGCTTCAATTCTTGATTCAGATCCTTGATAGATCCCAGGGATCCACTTCCTCCTTCTCTTCCTCACATCTCTCTATTCCAGCATCCAGACTCCAAATCGCAGAGAGGCTGTTTCCCTACTGTTCACCACTCTGCCATCTTCCCAGAAATCTCATTTTCCTTTGAAAACCTCCAAAAAACTTCACTTTATGCTTAAGAGTAAAATCTAAGTACTTTACTTATCTATGAGA
>NW_004624901.1:1223401-1261700 GCF_000247695.1 Heterocephalus glaber
CCCCGGAGCCGCTGGCGGATCCGGAGGAGGGTCGCGATCCGGGTTTGGACCAGGCTTTCAGAGCCCTGCTCCCCTGGCCCCTCGGCGATGTAGCCTTTCCACCAGCTTGTGGCTTCTCCGACCGCCCCTTAGCTAGGAGGTTCTGGTCCCGGGCCGCCACCTCTATATTGAATGGAAGGGTCCTCTCCTGATAGGTCCAGGTCGTCCCCGATACAGGCTGTGTCTTCCCCATCAGACCCAGATCCCGCGGGTGTCTCCCCCGACCGGTGGGGAACTCTACGTGGGAGTAGGGGTCGGAATCTGCTGGTAGCAGGGGAGCAGCTGGGGCAAGACTGTTTCCTTGGACGGGGATCGAGCCTGCTCCGCGAGGCCAGCAGCCCTGTGAGGGCAGGGCTGAGCCTCCCGCAATAGACTGGGATCTACGGAGTAGTCCGCCCTCAGCCTGGAGCTCCTTGGGCTGGGCAGTGGTTCCGCCCTCAGCCTGGGAGCTGGCTGGGCAAGGATTGTCTCTCCCATCAATCAGGGCTCCTCGACAGGGCTGTGTCCTCATCAGACTGGGATGTTCCTGAGGGCAGGCGGCCCTGTCCCCTCAGGGAGTCCTCAGGACAGGACTGTTTCCCATCAGACAGGGTGGCCCTGGTACCCTAGAATGTCCCATCAGGGGAGGTCCTATGGTGGCATGTTTGGGATGTAGGAGTCTGTTGGAAGGTGAAATTTGAGAAGAGAGGACCAGGCAGTAATTCAGTCGCTGGCTGGGAGCACAATAGAGTCCCAGCTAAGAGCAGACTTGCCCCAAGGGATCCCCATGTAGGCTGGGGGTTAGCAACAGGTGAGAACATGGCCCTCATCCCACCCTCCTTTGGGTAGAGGACATTCACAGCATAGTGGCCCATGGCAGCTTTCAGAAAGAGACTCGGGTGGCCCAGTATGGGCCAGGGTGACTGAGGCACCGTCCTGGGGGAAGTGACCCCGGGCTTGGGCCTGAGGGAACCTGAGGCTGCAGTGTGTGGGTCCCTGGTGGAGGGAGCCTACCTGGACTCCGTGTCCCCTGTCTGTCCCACTTGTTTCCCCTGCCATAGCTGGGGCCAGTGGGGCCTTGATGGTGGCCAGGGAGCTGGCTTATGTGTGGGGCTGGCTCCCTGGTGTGTGCTGCTGTCCCTCTCTTCGTGGTAAGGGGCTTGGGGCTGCACCAGGATGGGTGCCTGAGGAGCCCAGCCACCCTTTCCCAGATCAGTGGGCAGCTCTCGCCTCGCCTCTTCCGGAAGCTGCCGCCGAGGGTCTGTGTGTCACTCAAGAACATCGTGGACGAGGATTTCCTTTACGCAGGGTAAGGCCAGGGCAGCTATGTGGTGGCGGGGCAGGGGCCTCGGGCTTGCCCTGACCTGGCCCTGCTCTGTGTCCCACAGGCACATCTTCCTGGGCTTTTCCAAGTGCGGCCGCTATGTGCTGTCCTACACCAGCAGCAGCGGGGATGACGACTTCTCCTTCTACATCTACCACCTCTACTGGTGGGAGTTCAACGTACACAGCAAGCTGAAGCTGGTAGGGCCAGGCCCTCCCAAGGCTTACAGTAGACCCAAGCAGGCCACAGCCAACCCCCCCGCCCCCCAAACCTCAGACCTTTCCTTGGGTGGAATATCCCAGATATCCCAGGCTGTTAAATTGAACCATGTGACGTTGCCAGATGGGTAAATAGTAGCAATTTCATTAGATTCAACTTGGCATTGAAAGCCTGTGCTATCTGGGAAGCTGAAGCAGGAGGATGGCAAGTTTTAACCCAGCCTGGGCAAACTAGTGACTTAGCAAGACCTGGTCTCAAAATAAAATAGAAAAAAGGACTGAAGATGGAGCTCAGTGTGAAGTCCCTGGGTTCAACCCTAAGTACTGCCCAAAATGAAAGAAGTCTGTGATACCCTCTTTTGAATTAAGTAGCAGACAGTTCTGGGAGAACCACATAGGGTGCTGCCCTGGCTTTAGCCTTGACCCTTGACCTCTCACCCCACCTCAGCTGGGTGCTGTTACCTCTGTTCACACTGGAGGCCACAGCAGTGTAGGATTCCACCCAGGGGAGCGGGGCTTAGGTCCCTATTTCCTACCATAGCCCCTCCACCTGCAGGGCTCCCATTGGCTTTGCTGTGTCGGGGCTGGCTTTCGTACTATGAGGGATGCTGCCTGCCTGTGCTGGGGGAAGGCTTCAGGGTGCTCTGCTGGCTTGGGTCCCTCCTGACCCTGACCCTGACCCTGACCCCGACCCCTACCCCTGAATGGGCCACTCAGGTCCGGCAGGTGCGGCTCTTCCAGGATGAGGAGATCTACAGTGACCTGTACCTAACCGTGTGTGAATGGCCCAGTGATGCCTCCAAGGTCATCGTCTTTGGCTTCAAGTGAGGCGGGGGACAGAAGGGCAGGGGAGGTATGGAAGGGGGCTGGCCAGGCCAGGGGTGGCTAAGCAGGCTGTACTGGCCCCCAGCACCCGCTCACCCAACGGCATGCTCATGAACATGATGATGATGAGTGATGAGAACCACCGTGACATCTACATCAGTACCGTGGCTGTGCCACCACCTGGCCGCTGTGCTGCCTGTCAGGACGCCAGCCGGGCGCACCCAGGGGACCCAAGTGCACAGTGCCTGCGACATGGCTTCATGCTGCACACCAAGTACCAGGTGGTCTACCCGTTCCCCACCTTCCAGCCTGCCTTTCAGCTCAAGAAAGACCAGGTGGTGCTGTTGAACACCAGCTACTCCCTGGTGGCCTGCGCCGTCTCCGTGCATGCAGCAGGTAGGCCTGGCCTACGCCTGTCCCTGGGAACACTCTGTCCCCTAGCTGTGGGTCCCCCGAGACTTCCAGTGGGCACTGCAAGGGGGCTCATATGACCCAGGAACCGAAGTTCTAATTTTATGTCATTGTAGTTACTTTTAGTTCATATAGCCACATGTGGCTAGCAGTGACCTGGCTGAAAGAACAGAGCAATACTCCCGTTTAAGCCCATTTCCCATTTTTAGAAGAAAACAGAGCAGCTTGCTGCTGTGTCCATTTAATTTTCAGTGACTGAGAAGTTGTGTGTATTGAAAATTACGATATTTTGTAAATGGAAATGCTGCTACTAGAAACAGAATGCTATAAATAGAACAATGCCTTTTGTTTCCAAAGACTATCCATATACTGGAGCAATGTGAAAATGATAATAAAAGTGAGATATTTCATGGGGAAGTTTTGAGGGTAGGGTTAGGACTGCAATCCACAAGTTATCTCAGGGTGAACAAACACTGCACCTAAAAACATTGCGGGAGAATTTTCAGGGCAAACAAGAAATGGGTTAGAGGTGCAAGCTGGGCACAGTGGTGCACACCTGTAATCCCAGCACTCTGGGAGGCTGAGGAAGAGGATGGCAAGTTCAAACCCCAATTACCTAGGGAGTAACTTAGTAAGACCTTGTCTCAAAATTAAAAATACAAAGGGGCTGGAGATAGGATTTAACTCCGTCCAAAGGCCCTGGGTTCAATTTCCCAGTACCGCAGAAAAAAAGACAGATGCTAGAGGCTGGGGTGCAGCTCAGTGGTAGCACACTTGCGTAGCATGTATGAAGCCCTGGGATTTATCCCCAGCACTGAAGAAGGAAAGGAAGAAGCAGGGGAGGAAGGAAGGAAGAAAGAAAAGCTAATGCAGTACTCGTGGTTCGTGTTCTGAGAGTCCATTGTGGGCTGACGGTACTGAGCAGCCTCCCACACACCTGCTGGGCCATACATGGCGGACCCTGCCGCATAAGTATCCCTCACTGAGGAAGTGTCATTATGCATCGAGTGGCTGTCTTAGGGAACAATAAATGGACACATTGCTCTTACACATCTCTGGTATCTGAGAAATGCCAGTGAAAATCACAAGATGTCCTTCGACAGAGTGATGTGTGAGGAACCAGGTTGATGCCACTGGCTGGGGTGAGGTCCTGGGGCTGCATGGCCATGGTGGCTTATTGTGACCAGCAGCTCTGCCCTGCACCTGGGCCCTTCTCTGGGAGCTTCCCTCTGAGTCTCAGCTGAGGAAGGAGAGTTAGGGCCACCTGGCGTCCTTCCTTGAGGACCGGGGAGGTAGGTGGCCATGGTATCCCTTTGGTCACCAGCAGGAGTCCCATAGGGCACACCACAGAGCGGGTGGCAAATCCGTAACCAGACACAGCCACATAGATGTTAAATGTACATTTTAATTTTGTGAGAATTCCGTCACATCAAAACATACCCTTTTTTTTTTTCGGTGGTACTGGGGATTGAATCCAGGGCCTTCATACTGAGCTACACCCGCAGGCCTTTTTACTTTCTGCTTTGAGACGATCTCACTGAGTTGGTTAAGTTCCCTGCTCTGGCCTTGAAGTTGCAGTCCTCCTGTCTCAGCCTCCCAAGTAGCTGGGTTACAGGTGTGTACTGCCATACCCAGCAAAATGTATCCATGTAAATACCCGTTAAGATGGGTGCTTCTGGGGAAGGAGGAATGAAGGGCAGGGCCAGTGTATGTAACTGAGCCTGAGAACAAGCAAGCCCCTTTGTGCCAGGCCTCAGTAGGAGGAGGCCCTGCCCTTGAGGCCGTGGTTTGTGTCAGGAAAGTCTGTCAGATGATTCAGTTCCAGGTCTGGACAAGGGTAGTCCTGGTCACTGATGTTTAACTCCTACCCCAGGGGACTACTCTTCGCAGAGGGCTGCTTCCTCCTCAGCCCTCTCAGCCCTTGTCCCTTGCCCCCTGCACAGTTCCAGTGCGCTATGGGCAGGAGCCCACATCACATGACCCTGTGGTGTGACTCAGTGAGTTTGTCAGGTTCCTCCCTGAGCCTCAAACACAGGCCCCTCTCAGGCTGCTGTGGGGGCCCAGCGCTCCGCAGGGGTCTGGTCTCTGGACAGGTGGAGAGTTAGAGGCCCTGGGCTGGCAAAACACTGGCTGGGTGGTAAACGCTCCAGCTTACCGATGGGGCTTTCATAAATCCTCTCTGCCGCTTGACAGCTGTCCACGGGTGGGGTCTCTGTGAGTCTCCCCCATGCCTGTGTCCTCCCTGTGGCACACAACAGATATACAAGGATGAGGTTTGAGCTGGGTGTGGCAGCACACACCTGTCATCCCGGAACTCTGGTAGGCTGAAGCAGGAGGATCTGGAGTTCCAGCCTAGCCAGGGCAACTTAGTGACTTTGCCTGGTGTGCCTAGTGAGACCCAGCTCAAAGTAAAAAATTAAAAAAGGGCTGGGGATGTAGCTTGATGTGCGGGCCCTGGGTTCAATCCCCAGAACAACAGAAAAAAGGGGGTCGGATAAATGTGTCTGTGCCTGTTTGTATGGACGTGTCTGTGCACACATGTGTGTTGCCCTCCCATCCTGGTGCTTCACACGGATCTCAGGGTCTGCAAGTCTAGAAAGGTCTCAGTGAGGTGGATGCTAGGCCTCCATGGGGGCAGTGATGCAGGTCAGGAGAGCGTTCTGCCCTGAAGCCCGGTATTGAGTCTCTGTCCCTCCTGTTGCAGGTGACAGTGGCTTCTGTCAGATCCTGTATGACCACACAGCCTCTCCGCTGCCCCCGTCCAGCCCCCCGGGACCCTGCAGCCCTGAGACACCCCCCACCCTCCCCAACCTCTGCCCAGAGGCTGCCCCAGCCTGTCCCTCAGGGGCCTCTGAGCCCTCACCTGCCATCGCCAGAGCCAAGGAGTTTGTGGCTGACATCTTCCGCAGGGCCAAGGAGGCAAAGGGCGGGACTGCTGAGGACACCCGGCTTCCTCCCTGCCCTGGGCCCTCAGGCAGCCGGTGCCGGCTGTCCTCAGAGCTCCCGGGCCTCTGTGGTGAGGCAGCACCCAGGGACAGTCCTGCCGCAGCACCTGCCCTGGAGCCTGGCTATGTCAACTACACCAAGCTGTACTACGTGCTGGAGGCCAGTGAAGGGGCAGAGCCTGAGGATGGTGAGGGAGTGGGCAGGGCCTGGGGCTGGGCTGCCGAGGCCCTGGGACCCCCACCTCCCCCACATGCCACCCTCTGCCTCCCCAGAGTTCGAGGACGACAAGATCTCCTTGCCCTTTGTGGTAACTGACCTCCGAGGCCGAAACCTTCGTCCCATGCGGGAGCGAACCGCCATCCAGGTATGTGGGATGCTGGGAAGGTGAGGGTGTTGGGCCTGTGGTGGTGGTAGCAACATTGTCCCTTGCCGTCTGCCTTGCCCAGAGCCAGTACCTGACGGTGGAGCAACTCACACTGGACTTTGAGTACGTCATCAACGAGGTCATCCGCCACGATGCCACGTGGGGCCACCAGTTCTGCTCTTTCAGTGACTATGACATCGTCATTCTGGAGGTGGGGAGGTTGGGTGGGCAGAGCTATCAAAGTTGGGGATCACCCTCCCAAGCTGGGGGTCACCCTCCACAGCTGTTTCTGTGCATACCCAGGTCTGCCCAGAGACCAACCACGTCCTCATCAACATTGGCCTGCTGCTGCTGGCCTTCCCGTCCCCCACGGAGGAGGGCCAGCTCCGGTGAGTGGGCGGGGACTTTCTGTGACAGACCCCACCATTGGTGCAGCCTAGGTCTCTGTGCTGGACCTGTTAGCATCTCCCTTGTCTTGTCTCCCTCCCGCCCTGCTGCAGACCAAAGACCTATCACACCAGCCTCAAGGTGGCATGGGACCTCAACACGGGCATCTTTGAGACAGTCAGCGTGGGTGACCTCACCGAGGTCAAGGGGCAGACGAGGTGAGGCAGGCAGGGGAGGGATGGGCGGGGACAGCAGGGCCACCAGAGCCACTCACTGCCCAGCCCCCTCAGTGGCAGTGTCTGGAGCTCATATCGCAAGGGCTGCGTGGACATGGTCATGAAGTGGCTGGTGCCTGAGAGCAGCGGCCGCTATGTCAACAGGATGACCAACGAGTCACTGCACAAAGGTAGGGCTTGGGAACCTGGTGGCGTGAGGGGGCTCCAGAGCCAGGAGATATTCTTGGGGGCTGAGGTGGAGGCTGTCAGGGCGCCCCCTTCTCAAACTGCCTGTCCCTTGATTCTTTGTGGCTAGTGAGGCAGTGGCTCATGGCCAGGTCTCCTTCCCCACAGGATGCTCGCTGAAGGTGCTGGCGGACAGTGAGCGGTACACATGGATCGTGCTGTGAGGGCCCAGCTGCCCAGACACTGACGCCAACTACCTCCGCAGCTGGAGCTGGCCGCCCCTGTGCCGGCCTCTGCCCGACTGGTGGCCCAAGACGTTGACAGTAGTGTTGGGCTGCAGGAAGGGCTGGGCAGTCAGCCCAGCAGCCGGAGAGTCTGGACGCTTTTTTTATTTATGCGTATTTAAGTTGGGAAGGGGCAGAGGGGGAGCCCTGCCCCCCCAGCCTGGAGTGCCCCCCTTCCTGCCGTGGGCCCGGACCTAGTCTGCATTTGCCCCTTTCCTGGGCACTGCTGCCAGTGGGACCCTCGGGGAGATGAATAAGTCCTGGCTTCCCCTGCCCTGCCCACCCAGCCTCACCGCGCTGCAGGTGGTGGGGAGCCCATGAGCACCCCACTTTGTCCCTCTTCATGTAATAAATGCTTTATTTCCAAACCCACCTGAGGTGCCATCATTGTGTCACAGGGCCAAACCCTGCACAAAGTCCGGCGAGGTAGCAGTAGACAATTATCACAGCGGAATTTATTGTTTTAAGAAAGACTACAAAAAGGTAGAAAACAGCTTGGCACACTAAACTACCACACTCGTGGACACTTTCACCGCTGGGAGAGGGAGGCCCCATGGGTATCGGGGAAGTGGGCAGGGCCACCCCAAAAGCTGTAACACGCGGAGCACACAAAATAGTGATTTTTTTATACAATAGGTTAGATTTTCCTGTTTTTTGTGATTTTTTTTTTTTCTTTTTTTGCCATAAACATCTATCTCACAGGTTGAAAACACTTGAGAAAACTGGAACAGATAAGGCCATGATGGTTGGAAAAAAACCCAACAAGTTACCAACTCCGCTCACGCGGCTCACAAATCGCACAATAGTCAGGGTCCACGGGGAGCAGGAGAGTCTCCGGCTGAGCTTCTCTAAGCCGGGCAGGGCGCTTCCACCCCACAGCCCTGCTGCTTTGGACTGGGAGGCCGAGGCCGGCCGGCCGCCCTCTCAGGTTGCAGGGCCAGGGAGCGAGTCAGAGTCAGGGCTCAGCTCTGGAGAAGACGCGACGCCCACAGCTTTAATTGCACTTATACCAAGGGGGAGAAGCAGTGGGGTGCTGGGGAGGGGTCCCGGGCTGTGCCCCTGCGCCGCCCGCCAGAGTGGGGAGCCCGGGCAGCTGTGCAAAGCCGGCGGCGAGCAGAATAAGTTAACGTTTCGTGGGGAGGGACCTGCCTACTGCCCGGAGCCGGCGGGGCGGGGCGGGCCGGCGGGCTGCCTGGGCACCGGGGTTCCTTAAGGCACGTGGATCGGGTCAGTTTGCAGCGGCGGCGGCCCCGGCCCCATGATTGTGCCGCCTGATGGCATGGGCACCCACGGGCAGCTTAACTGGACGGCAGCGCCTGCACGAAGAGGCCGCGCGCATCCGTGCGCGCCAGCTTGGCCGGCGGCTCCAGCGACTCAGGGCCCAGCGCGGGCGACTCGCCGCCGGCTGCCAGCGCGATGTCCTGTGGCAGCTCGTCCTCGCTCTCCTCCTCCTCCTCCTCCTCTTCGTCTGGGGCACACGGACCAGGCCGCTCAGCACATGGCCGGCGCCCACACCCCAGCCCTGCCGCCGCCCCTGGGCCCAGCCCTACTGGGGACGTGACTTGCCTACCTTTGTCTGCATCCAAGGGGTTCAGCGAGGTGGCCAGGTTGGCAAACTGTGGGGACAAGAGCACAGATGAGGGCCCGCCGCCAGCAGCGCCGCGCCCCCTGCGCCCATGGCCCCACGCACCTCGCCCATGACAGCAATCGGGGTCTCCCCCTTGGCCTGCGCCACGCGGTGCTCGATCAAATAGTACATGTACTCGTCGTACAGCAGCCGGATGAGGTGGAAGGAGCCGAAGCTGGCAGCGCTGCGCAGGGTCAGGTCCCGGATCACCATGGAGCTACAAGCGCCGAGGGAGAGGGAGAGCCGTTAGTCCTGGGGCCGAGGGAAGCCCCACTGGTTTCCCTGGGGCACCATCGTGGAATGCAGAGGGTTGAATCCTCCAGGGGTGGGGCCTTCTAGAGCATCTCCTACCTACCTGGAGGAGGAGCTTTGCTCCTCCCTAGCCGCCAGTTGTGGAGAGGCGGGGCCTTCTGTCCCCACCCACTCTTGGGGGGGAGCCGATTCCAGCAATGGCCCTATGGGCGTGGCCTTATCTTCCCCCGCCCACTCCCGGGAGGAGGTGCTCTTTTCGGCTCCACCACGGGCCCACTCCCCCGTGGGGGCGGGGCCTCCTCTGGTGCCGGCACAAACCTGTAGAAGGACCACTTGAGGAGGAAGAGTTTGGCGGCCTTGGGGAAGCCGGAGCTGCCCTGGTAGGGCTTGAGCACCTGGCTGACGACGCCGTCCAGCCAGGCAGCCCACTGTTCTAGGGAGTTCTGCTGCTGCAGTGTCACCTTGAAGTCCTGCTCCAGGCGCTGCACCACGCGGTCCTCGCAGCGGCACACCCATGAGGCCTGCTCCTGGGGACGATGGGCAGGGCCCTGCCTCAGGCTCTGGCTCCGTCCCACCCGGCGCTGCGTCCTGCCCTTCCGGGCCCGCCCTGGTCACCTGCACGTTGGCAAAGTCCACGCGGTTGAGGTCGCTGAGCATCTGGTTGATTTGCGCGGTGTTCTGCAGCACGGCACGCGCTGCTTGCGCCAGGTGGTTGAGTGACGTGTAGCGCCGCAGGGTCTGCGCGAAGGCACCTGCCGCCGCCACCTGCACCAGACCACAGAGGGCACAAGGCTGCGGGGGTGGAACCACTCGCCCGGCCCCACCCCGCCACTGCAGCCTTCCCAAGCCTCAGTCCCCCCCTTTCTTTTGGTATTGGGGATCGAACTCGGGTCCTTGCACTTAAGAGGCAGGCGGCAGAACCGCTGAGCCTAAGTCCCCAGCCCCACAGTG
This sequence comes from Heterocephalus glaber, assembly GCF_000247695.1. The sequence goes on from NW_004624901.1 coordinate 1,233,410, forward strand.
CCTTTTCTTAAAACAGCAAGGTTGCACCCTGGTGCTTTGCTTGGGAGGCCAAGGGGTTCGGCTTGTCAAATGCGGGGCATCCACTTAACAGATGCATCAAAAACTCCATTTGCTGTGCTCTGACCAGCACTGTTGTTGTTTTTGTGGTGTTGGGGACCAAACTCAGCCACGAACATACCAGGCAGGGGCTCTACCACTGAGCCACACCCAGCCCACAACTTTATGATCATTTGGGTTGAACCTAGCGCCTCTGGGCTGACCTACATCCCCAGCCTTTATTTTACATTATTATTTTTTTTAAGACAGGCTCTCCCTAAGAAGCTAAGTTGTCCAGGATGGGGTGGAACTTGGATCCTCCTGTCTCAGCCTCCCAGAGTGCTCGGATGACAGGTGTGTGCCACCATACCTGCCTGGCACTATTATTACTTTTTTGGGAGGCGGGTACTGGGGATCGAACTCAGGACCTTGCGCTTACCAGGCAGGCGCCGGAACCACTGAGCTACATCCCTGGCCCCTACTATTATTACTTTCAACAAAAGAATAGAACATATGGAGGGCACTTCTTTGATGAACTTCTATATTGTTTCTATTATTGTACCCTTAAGTGTCAGCTGCATGAGGGCATGGATTTTGTTCCTCTTGTTCATTATTGTGCTTCCAGCACTAAGAACCATGCTGGATATCCATTAGGTGCTCAATAAACACATACTGAATGAACAAATGAATCCATGAGTCTTGCTAGCCCTTCTGTATTAAACTTCTCTCCCTCACCTGTCTGCCCTGTGTCCTACCCACCCATTCCAGACTGGGGTAGAGCATTTGCCTAGCATGCATGAGGCCCTGGGTTCCAGCACTGCCAAAAAACAAAAACAAAAACAAAACAAAACAAACCCAATGAAGCCCTCACATCTAGGTAGAATGCAGCAGGATAGAAGGGCAGGGCTGTTACTCTATTTCCTTATAGATGTCATCTTGTTAACAAAAGTTTTATCTATTGCTGAACACCTATAAAGACAATGCAGGTTGGCACAGGGCTGCATTTCAGAAATGGGCACCAAGGAACTTGCTCTGCCAGACAACATCTGAGCCCTCTCCTCTCTGCAGCTCCCTCCCACCCACCCAGGCGCAGGCCTGTCATCCAGGCCTGTCATCAGGGACTTGTGGGAGGTGCCACCCTCTGGCCTCACCTTTACCCGCAGCATCTCCTCGGGGATGTTCACCATGGCGTGGGTGAGCCAGCTCTCCAGACTCTTGGCAAAGTTCCGGATCGCTTGGGTCAAGGCACCTGTGGGCAGCGGGGGGGGGCGGGGAGGGGAGGGGATCAGGGTGGATGGTAATATATGGGGGCGGAGGGGTGGCCGAGCACTCACTGGGGATGGGCCGCAGCACGTCAGGGATGAGGATCTCCACCAGGCCCTGGTATAACACGTTGTCACAGTGCTTGGTCCACTGGAGCACGGGCTCAAACTTGGAGAGGAGCACCAGGCTGGCCTTGGGCAGCCGCTTCTCAGCCTCATCGTGCCTGGGGGTGTGCCCCAAATCCCACGGTCACAGGGGGGCTCCATGGTCCTGCACCCAGAGTCAGAAGGGCCAGGCACCCAACACACACTGCCACTAGGGAGTCAGGATGCTACTCCCACCTCCTGTGGGCCCAAGGCCCCAGAGCTCAAGTGGGGACCCTGCACTGCCCTCCAGGGCAGGCACAGTGCTCTCAGCATCAGTGGATATACATGCACACTCAGGGGTCAAGGGCATGTGGCCCCATGGATGGCCAAGGTGGTGCAGGTGCCCTGTGGACTCACACGGCCAATGGTGGTGCCTCGCTGGGCTGGCTGAGGTTGTACCTCCAGAAGGTCTTCCACAGCGTTTCCACCAGTGTGAACTGCAGGTTTACCATGACATCCACGATGGCCTGGAGGGGAAGCCATGCACTCAGGACCAAGGGGCAGCTGCTTGGGCCTACCCTAGCAGGGCCGAGCCCTGCCTGCCCACTCCCTGGCCTGCCTGCCCATCCTACCTCACAGTGTTCCCGGTACAGGACCTGGAAAGCCTTGATGTCCCCTGGTCCAACACCCTCGGGAAGCACTTTGCCCTGGAGGTCGAGCTCCGTGAAGTCAGGGAGGCTACGGGATGCATCTGGGGGTGGGGGCACCATGAAGCTTTCGTCCTCCACCCGCCTGCCACACCTAGTCTGCCCATGGGATCCCACCCAGCATAGGTTTCCCAAGTGTAGAGGGGGTGATGAGGCCCTGGGAGGCCCCATGACCCACCCATGACACAGAATATCACCCTGGTTCACTTGCTACATGGTGGCCCTGGGCCAGCCCTGGGGAGGTGGGACAGTGGGTAGAGGCAACTTAGCCCCCAAGGCCCAGGGTTCTCAGGGACACTGTGCAGACCCTACAGGCCCTGAGGTGGACCCAGCCCTGGAGAGTCACCCCCACACCTTTGGTTCTACTCCAAGTGTCACATCCCACCCCCCACCTCCCTCAGTGCCTCAGGAACCTATGGGCCACACAGCAGGCAAGCTCCAGGAGGAAGCCACCCTGAAGAGGCAGGGGGGAAGGAAATGTCCCTATGCTCAGATAGTGCTGTCCTGTCCACCTCTCCGGCGAGCCACCCCTGTGCAACCTCTCTGGCTGGTGCTCACCCAGGAACTGCTGGTACTGTTGGACCTGCGCGCTGATGTCTGACAGCCCTGCAGGCTGCTGCTGCCCCACGGCCACACCATTGGTCATGCCCTCCATCTTCTGGATGGGCTTGAGCCTGCAGGGGAAGGGGCAGCTAGCAGCAGACTGGAGTGGAGGCACGGCCCAGGGCACTCCACTCCGCACTGCCCCTACCTCTGCTTCGGGGAAAAGGGCTGACCCCGCATGGCCATGTGTTGCTGGTCCTCCATGAGCCGCAGCAGGGGTGAGCTAGCCTTGATTCGCAGGCCATAGTAGTGGTACTTGGAGTTGCCCCTGGGGGAAAGTGGGGGTAAGGGCCAGGCAGGGTCCTGAGGCCTCACTCCACACCGCTTCCCTGGGAGGGAGCTGAAGGAGAAGCCAGGGGCTGCTCTACTGCACACCCCAATTCTAGTGAGGAGCAGGCACAGGAAACCATTCTGCCTAAGCCTCCCCTGTGAAGGGTGCTCCTAATATTATCCCAGTGGGCAGATGAGGAAGCCAGGCCCATGGAGATCCAGGACTTTGCCCAAGGTGATGCATGAATGAATGAATGAACAAGGTGGTGACACCACTGGGAACCAGAACTGGGAGTTGAAAGGGGGAGGAGGGGCTGGGATTCATGGAAGGTGAGAAGGTAGAAGCCACTGACCCACAGGCCCTGATTAAGCACCAACTGTGCAGCCCTGACAGCATCAGGGTAAGTCTGTTCCATACAGAGCAGAAGAGGGATAAGCAACATGAAAGGTGAGCTGGGGAGTGGGTGCTAGATGCTAAGGAGAAAAACTAACCAGAGTAGGAAGGCGGGGTGGCAAGGACGGAGGAGCCAGGGAAAGAGCACAGGCAGAAGGTACGTTCTGCACAAAGCCCCTAGGGTAAGAGCATGGGGCGCATCAGAGGAGCTAAAGCCAGGACAGCCTGGGGTTGGGGTTGGGCCAAGAGGTCAAGGGTGGGTTGCGCACCTGGTGCCAAGGCGGCGCGTCCGCAGACCCATAAAGACAGAGCGGATGAGCTTGCCGAAGGAGGCAGCGTTAACGGGCTCCAGCTTCTGCTCCTGGCAGTGCAGCAGGTAGTGGCAGTAGAGGGTGCTGCGTGGCAGGCTCACGCCCTCCGCCGTCTCATAGTTGTCCAGGAGCCACTGGACCTGGGGGGCAGGAGGTGGGGGGGGCAGCAAAGCGCCACCAACATTGTAGCCACTTCCCATGGGGATGGTCACTGCACAGGGTACATGTTGTATCCCATCCTCCCTGGGAAAAGTACCCATGCCCGCCCATATTGTGCACAATTTTTTAGAGATGCGCTGGCCACCACACAGCTATTTAAATACAAATTTACACCCAGAAGTGGTGGTGCTCGCCAGTAATCCTGGAACTCTGGGAGGCTGAGGCAGGAGGATCACAAGTTCAAGCCCAGCCTGGGCTGGAGCTGTAGCTCAGTGTGAAGAATCTGGGTTCCATGTCCAGTACCAAAAGAGAAAAGTATGTTAATTTATGCAGAGTGGAAAAAAAAAATCTCCCAAGATCAAGGATGTGAGCCTATCTGTAGAACTTCTTCTTCTTTTTTTTTTTTTTTTGGTACCAGGGATTGAACTAGGGTCCTTGTGCTTGTGAAGCAGGCGGTGAAACCACTGAGCTAAATCCCCAGCCCAAAACTTCTTTTTTTTTGAGACAGGGTTTTGCTATGTAGTCCAGGCTGGCCTTAAACTCTCAGCAATGCTCCTGCCTCAGCTTCCCGAGGGGTGGGATTACAGGCATGTGACACCGTGCCCAGCTGTAGAACATTCCTGAAAGGATAACATCACAGAGATGGGAAGTAGTGACTGCGGGGTTGGGTGGGGTGACAGGAAGGAGAGGGATAAGCTCCACTTTTTCCAGTGCTGAAGAAGGAACCCAGGCCTCGCACATGCCAGGGAACCACGCGCCACCCAACACTGGCCCAGCCTTGGTTCTGCACCCTGATGGTGGCAATAGTCTCTCAAGAGCCACCACACAGTGGACACAGAAGTCACAGGCGTGTGGGACAGCATCAGTCTCCTGGCCTGCCTGAGGTGCTAGAGGTGTGGAAAAGGACCAGGCAGGAGACCTGGATGAAGGGTCCACAAGCATCTCAGTGACTTTTCTGCAGAAGTTTCTTGTGAATCTATAATTATTTCCAAACAAATAATTTTTTAAAAACCCTCAGTCACTGAGTGCCCCAGCCAATCCGAAGGGCTCAAAGCTACCCGGAGCAGCCCAGAGAGCACCTGTGTTCCTTACTGGAGAATGCCCTATCACCTAGCTGGTGCAGCGTGCTTCTGAGCAGGTGAGGACCCTGCAATAGCATGAAATAAGCTAGGTGGGTCACGATTGGTATTTTATAAACCAGACAAAAAAAAAAAAAAAGAAAAAACAAAAGGGCAGAAGCTAGGTCAATCACTGTCAGGGTGCCACCTAGAACTCGTGTCCTGACCCACTCCTGGGCCACATGTTGGCCATGGCCTGAGAGGAACTGGAACTCAGGGGCCCCAGGTGATTCCCTAGCTGCTCCAGTCCAGAAGGAGGGCGTTCAGTGCCTGCTCTGTTTACCATCCCTCCTCTCCCGTCAGTTACAACCAGATTAAACGACATATCTCAGGCACTATTGCAAAAGCTTCATAAAAATCAGAAGGTGCTCGGAGAGGCTAGGCTACCTGCAGAAGGCCACAGTTAGGGTTTCATCCTATCTGCCTGTGAGTACTGAGAGCTGGGTTTCATGGGCTCTTGCTGGTGGTGGCCAGTGACCACTACCAGGCACTAGCTTCTGGTCCCCACTATTTGCCACCCACCTCCCTACTGCCTGCTCTGGGGCTCGGCTGGGCACTTACGGTGGCTGGTGAGGCACGGGTGGTGTGGGAATAAGACTGGCTGGTGCTGCCCAGCATGTAGCCGCCTTGGATCACGTAGGTGCCCGCTCCGCCGCTGCTGCCACTGCCATTCCCGCTGCCACTGCCATTGCCAGTGCCTCCCCCGCTGCCACCACTGCCTCCACCACCACTGCTGGCCCCACCAGCACTGCTGGTCGAGCTGGCGACGATTGGGCTGCCGGATGCATACATGGGCACAGAAGCGCTGCTGGCCCCCGTCTGTGAGGTGGCGGGTGTGCTAACCTGGGCAGTCGTGCCCGCGGCCTCATAGTAGCTGGTGCCCCCTGTCTGTGTGTACAGCGGCGTCTCGGGGTACGGGTACGTGCTGGAGCGGCTGGGGGAGAGAAGAGTGGTGGGCCAACAGTCAGGGCAGAAAGAACAGAGTGGCCCAGGTGTGAGACTTTCGCGAGTCCTGCAGGGAGGGGACAGCTAGGGCGACGGGGCAGCCCTGCCCTTCGGGCAGCTTCCGTTTGCCTTCAACAGATCTGGTACCCACCTAGGTGCTTGATGGGCAACTTTTCTCTTTCTTTTCTTTTTTGTTGTTTTTGTTTTGTTTGTTTTTGGTGCCAGGGATCGAACTTGGGACCTTGCGCTTGCAAGGCAGGCGGCAGCACCACTGAGCTAAATCCCCGGCCCTTTTCTGTTTTTTTGAGACAGGGTCTCGCTATGTAGCCCAGGCCTTGAATTCACTATGAAGCCTAAATTGCCCTCAAACTAGTAGTGATCTTCCTGCCTCAGCCTCCCAAGTGCTAGGATGACAAGAGTGTGGTATTGAGCCTGGGTGGCTTCATGGGCAACTTTTCATGGAATAATCAATGCAGCCCTGTGGCACAGGAGTCACTTTTTCCCTTCTCCTTGCCAGGAGACTAAGATGGAAGGGTTGGGTAACTTGTGATAGGCTATACTTCCCCCGGTCAAAAACCCAACCGAAGAAGATATTTATAACCCTGGGCTTGATCCCTAGCACCACAAAACAAAAAGAAAAACAAACAATCCTGCCATCTTGCATGCCTGCAATCCTAGCTACATTCCAGAGGCTGAGGCAGGAGGATCGCAAAGTTGAAGACAGCCTGGGCAATTTAGTGAGACCCTGCCTCAAAATAAAAACTAAAAGGGCCAGGGATTTAGCTCAGTGGTGCCGCCACCTGTGTCAAAAGTCCAAGGTCCTGAGTTTGATCCCCACACCAAAAGAATAAATAAATAAATAAATAAATAAATAAATAAACTAAAAAGGGCTAGGGGTGCAGCTCAGTGACAGGGTGCTTGCCTAGCATGTGCAAGGCCCATCCCCAACAACCAAAGGTGGTCACACATGCGCGGACGAACAAGCCTATTGTGTGCTGGTCACTGTGCAGGAAGAACCCCTGGAGCAGATCCCTGAACGAGAAGGTGAGGGTGAGGGACGGACTTGAAGGGGACCTGGTGGGATACCTGGAGGCACGGTTACATGATCTGCTCACTGGGTACCAGGATCTGACTGGGGACCATCAAGGCATCCTCCACCATATGCAGTGACACCAAGAGCACGTGACCCGAGTAGATGACCTGAGCACACACCCTCTTCTCCCACGGCCAGTGCCAGAGCCAGCTCGCCCCTCCACAGGGCCCAGGATGCAACTCCTATCTCAAAACCGGAGACTCAAGCTGGGTGTCCCTCTGCAGCGAGCGCCTGCCTGGCATGGGAAAGTAGCACATGTTGCCCAGTGCCACATAAAAAACAAAATAGAAAGGTTGTTCAGTAGGTTATTTGCTAAATGAACAAATAAGAGTGTCTGTGGATGTACCCTGGATAAAGCCAAGAATGGAGGCCCAGGGGTGGTGTGGTTTGGGCCAGGGTTGGGCCCACACAGGCCAAGGGTTGGGAACCCTGTAATAGTCCACCAAGAGGGAGGAACAGAAAATACAACCGACAGCAACACTGGCCCTGAAGAACCTCAGGGAATAAAGAACTGGCCAGAAATGACAACCTAAATGTGTGCCCTCCTACGGGACAGCCACAGAGGGCATAGGTGGAAGCTCCAGGGATGGCAGAAGAAGCCAGCTGGGCTCTGATTCAGCTGTGTCCCTGGGGGGGTGAGGCCTCTTTGGAAATGAATCAGTGACAATTCGGATGCCAGGACCACACTCCTCAGGGTCAGTCAGAGCGTCCTGACCCAAAGACAGAGCCATTCTCTGAGCTAATCCAACTCCAGCACTGTGCCCACAAGGACAGGTGGCAGGGATGAAAGAAAAAAATTAGACACACAACAAAGTGGAAATTCTAGAAACTAAAACAGTAGCAACCACCATGCTAGAATCTCTGCTGGGAGGATGGACAGGCACAGTGGCATGGGCCTTGGCATTACTTCACCCTGGGAGGTTAGTGTGCAGGACCAGGGCAGGGACCACTTGTGTGTCACCACATTGGGCCAGGCAGTATCATCACACAGTAGTTAGAGAGAGGGACAGGGGTCATGGGGACTAACAGGAAATCTGAGCGATCCATGGCTGGGAGGAGAAATACGGGATGGAGTACACAGCCTCTATTTCTGAACGAAGAAAGGGGATAGTTTCTATTTTCAGAGCGTTGTTGGGAGGAAACGGGTCATAGTGTCCCCTCCAGTGAAAGAGCTGCTTTTCCACTGTTTAACATTTCCTATTGTGTAGAAATCTAATTTTACCTTTTTTTTTTTTTTTTTTTTGGTACCAGGGATCGAACTTGGGACCTTGCACTTTTGAGGCAAGCACCAGAACCACTGAGCTAAATCCCTGGCCCTCTAATTTTATCTTGTAAAAATTTAAACATCTGTCTACCTATCTATCTATATCCCCCCCACCAAAAAAAACCCCAGGCCCATGTGATTGCAAAGCCCTAAACTATGCTGGGTGCCTTTCCCAGCCGTAAGTGTCCTCTTCACCATTCCTTGGGGCTTCTGGCTGCTCCGTGGGTGATGCCTGAGGCTTTACGATGGGGGTGGGGTGGGGGTGGGGGTGGGGAGAGGCCCTGCATGCCCCACTTACATGGCACTGGCCGTGTAGCTGGCGTCGCCACCCTCCACATACTGTACTTGGCTGGAGTACACATGTGGCACGGGCACCTGCTGGAGCTGCTGCACCTGGGCAGGAGGAAGGGTGGCCGGAGTCAGGCCGAGTCCCCTGGCTCTCCCCGGGCCTGGCAGGGTCACTGCGGGGTTCTCCTGATCAGGCCTGGGGTCCTCAGCTGGGGCTTGGGAGTGAGGAAGAGCTATCAGGTAAGGATGGTGCAGGCCTCTGTGGGTCAGCCAGCAGACTGGGGCCTGACGGGACAGAGCCCAGGGGCAAGGCTTAGATACCTGGCACAGGATGACAGGGGTGGAGCCTGGAATGATAGATAGGACACAGGGGCGGGGCCTGGACACCAGACTCCTTGTGTTGTGGGCGGAGCCTGAGATGGCTGGTTCCTAGGGGCGGGGCTGCATACCCCAACTCCACCCCCACCCTTCTGCAGGGGCGGAGTCAGAGCCCTGGACCGGGTGGCTGGGGACGGGCCCCCCCTGCATCCGCCACCTACTTTGAGGGCCGTGGCGGCCATGGCCAACACTAGCACCTGGGGGACTTTCTGAATCCTGACTCTGGTCGGGGCCAGCCTGGGCCAGGAGCCCGGGCAGCGGCTCGAGCACCACCCTCTGCGGCGGCGGCAGGAGCAGGCGTGGGGGCAGCACGCCCACCAGCTCTGCCCGAAGCCTGGTGCGGAACTTGCCGCGGAGCGCTCGCTGATCTGCCTTCCTAGCGGGGCACTGCCTGCCTGAGCTCTGGAGGACAAACAGAGACACTAGGGGGTCACCAAGCAGTCTCCGGCCCATCCCAGACGGAGATCCCACCTGATGTCTAAGGAAGGAGAGAGGCAGGGAGGGAGGGAGGACATGACCCTCCCAGCCAGAAAGCAGTGGGATTGAACCCAGGTCTCAAAAAAGCCTGGGCCCTGGGCTCCCAAGTGCTGCCAGAGGGGAGGAGCCATGTCCAGGCCAGCAGCCCACAGTATGAGGCTGAACTCTACCTGGCTCAGCCTCCAGGGACCTCCGGATGGGGGCTGTAATCCTTCCCTACCCCCAGCCCCAGCTCGCCTGTGGGGTCATGAGAGACACACACCTCTTGGACCACGTGGACTGGCTGGAGCCCCTGGACACTCAGCTGCTGCACCGGGCTTGCTTTGGGCGCCTGTGGGGTGGCCTGGACCACCGACCTCTGGAAAGGAAAGGAGCATAAGGGTGGCGCTACAGTAACCACTGCAACAGTGGCGGCAGTAAGCCCCACATAAGCACCTGTCCTCAGTTCCAGAACAGCTCTCCAGGAAAAAGGCTGCCCTTCCCCACCAAGAGAGAGCAGCACAGGGGGCCTTCAGGGTCCCTGCACCTACTTCCAGGTGCTGAGCTGCCAGAGCCACGCCCTCCCCTCCAGGCTCCGGCAAGAGTACAGAGAACTGGCAGGGGTGTGCCATGAGTTATCTTGGGTACCCACACTTCTGGGGCAACAGTCCTCACTGCAATGATCCAGCAGGGATGCCGGGCTCTCCTAAGGGCACAGTGGCCTGACTTGAACTGGACCCAACTGTGAGGTTCTGAGGGGCTCTGGCCCTGGGTAGACAACATTTATGGATCCTCTGGGATGGGATTTCTGTGTTCCTTTTGGGAAGTGTCTATGGTTATGTTGCCCAGGCTGGATCCAATAATCTTCCTGTCTTGGCCTCCCCAGTAGCTGGGACTACAGCCACATGCTACCGTGCCTGGCTCCATCTGGTTCTCTGAGGGACCAGGAATCCCCCAACTTGAGCAGTTAACAACCAGGGCGAGGACAGCCCTTTCCTCTTAACCTGCTCTGGGCACTGGCTGAGGGTTTAGAGTGCCAGCTCCCTCTACTCTTGGGGTACACTGTGTCCTGACCTGGGGGTTTTCTCCCAGCATGCCAGCCTGCAGCAGCCACAGTGGGTTCTACAGGCAGCTTCAGGGCCAACTCTGTATCCAGCCCTTCCCTGGGGTCTGCACTTCCTCCCCACAGCAGCCCCCACCCTGGCAACCCAAGTGGAGAGGCTGCCAGGGGCCTGGGTGGCAGGCAGGGGTTGGACCCATCTGTTCCACTTGAACCAACCAGAGGCCACCTGGCCCAGCCCCTCTGCCTCAGCCATAGCCCACCCTGGCCAGGCACCTCTTGGGATACAGAGACGCTCTGCTGGATGCCATGGACCTGCAGCGGCTGTGGCACTGTGCCCGAGGGGGTCCCGGCCGTCTTGCTGGAGGAGCTGTTGGCCTGCACCGGTGACCGCTGCAAGAAAGGAGAGGCAGATCCAAATCAGGGCTGGCTGGAGGCCCTGTCCCAACCACCTAGGCTGGTAACAGGCCAAATGCCTGTTTCTGGCAATAGCCTGGTCACCCCCAGGCCCAGAGGTGGCTCAGGGGCCTCATGCTACCCCATCGTCAGAGGAGAGCTGCCTGAGATGAGGGGGCAGGCTGGGGGCAGCGCTGAGAGAACCCCGCTAAGCTCTTCCCGGGCAGATGCTCAGAGTCTATAGTGATGACAACAGCAGTATGAGGTCCCGCTGGCTCCCACCAGGTGCAGCTCAGCACTCTGTGTTCACTCAGTGGGGTTCATGCTGACCTGGGGCCACTAACCCCACCCCTGTGCTCCAGGACAGCTGTGGCCCACCTGCCTCCAACACTCTCGCTGCTGTCTGTGGGTTCCCAGAGTCCACTGCGTGGCCCAGGGCTCCCAGGGAGGGATCCACCCACTCTGTATCCAGGATGCAGCTCCCTGAGTTGGAACTGACCACTACCTAGGCCTGGGGTGGAGCTGCCCCCTCCTCTGGGACCAAGGCTCTCAACTGCTTGGCTGGAGTGCTTACCAAGCAGGCAGGCAGGCAAGTCATCCCTGCCTCCTGGACCAGGGCAGGGGACTCAGGAGTGGGCTGGGCAGGCAGCTCCCAGTGTGCTATGGGGGAACAGACAGACCCCACAGAGGACCAGAGGACAGGGTGGGTGTCCAGCAGGCCCCACCTACCTCTGGGGGCGAGTGCACCTGCTGAGTTCCGTGCACTGTCAAGGAGACCTGGCTGCCCTTGCTGCCAGGTGCCGCACTCTGTACCACCAGACGCTGTGTGGGGAGAACCTGGAGCCGGGCAGAAGAGGGGCATCATCACCTAGACAGCTGGGTGCCAGGCTGCATTCTTGGAGCTCACCCCCATCAGGTCTTGTGCAGCACAGTCATTAACCCACTTCACCACAGGCGACACCCAGGCTAGGGGAACAAGAGCTCTTGTCCAAGTCCTGGGGCCAGGAAGTGGCACAGACAGGTTTTGTGTCTAGAGAGCCTCAAGGAGAGGAAGTCACTGGATGGAGTTGTGTCCTCAATTATGGCAAGGACACATCCAAGCCAGGCTCGATGGCATACACCTTAATCCCAGTACTCTGGGAGCTGAGGCAGGAGGACTGCAAGTCTGAGCCCAGTCTAGGGAACTCAGTGATTTAGCAAGACACTATCTCAAAGTAAAAACTAAATAGAAAATTAAAATTAAAGGACTAAAGATGTAGCTCAGTGTAAAGAAAGCCCCTGGTTCAACTCCTAGTACTGCCAACCCCCCCCCCCAAACCCAAAAAAGACATCAAAGCAGCCTCAGGGGCTTTGGTTCCCTAGCCTAGGTAGGGGTGTGGCCCAGAGTCCAAGCCTTACCTGCTGGGGCACCTGGATGTTGGTGAGCTGGAGCGGGGACACATGGCCTGGCTTGGCCTGCACGCTCTGGACCAGCAGCTGCTGGAGGGCAGAAGGCACAGGCCCTGAGCCAGGCAGGCCTCTCTGTGCATCTTGATAAGCACAGGTGAGCAGGTTGCCCTGGAGGGGGGACAGGAAGGAGGAGAGGCCCCCTACATGCCCGCCCTGCCTGCTGCCCAGGGAGGGCTGCATCCTACCTGCTGGGTGCCCTGCACCTGCTGCACCACCTGGGTGGGGACGCCGGTCTGGCTGGCCGTGGCACCTGGGCTGGCCTCTGACACAGTCTCGCTGGCCCGCATGGCACCTTCTGTGGGGAGGGGTCGCTAGGTCAGCTCTGCCAGCCACCTCTTCCTCCCTGAGCCCCAGCCCACCTGGAGCAGATGCTGGGGGACAGGGTGACCTCAGACAGGGCCTGGCCTCTTAAAAGATGCCATCAGGGGTCCCCAGGGCAGGGGAGAAGACCCAGGATCCCTAACATCTGGAATCACCCCCCAGCCCTCCTTGTCCTGAAGTGATGATACCAATGAGGTGGTAAGCTGAACGCCTTTAGCCAACAGACAGGCCCTGCCCAAGAGGCCTGGCAGCTAGGAAGGACGAGGGGCTGGGCCTCCTTCCTGGGTGTGATCTTTCGCTTCCCCAGCCAGAGCAGTGGCTCCAGAAAGGCTCAGTGGCCTGTAACAAGATGTCCCCTTCCAGCTATCCTATCTTTGGTGGGCTGGAGCAGTGTTGGGAACCCATGTCTTCTACAAAGGGCTTGCAGCTGGGCAGTGGGTACTCACGCTGGCAGGCAGCCAAGAAGAGGCAATCATAGAACATGGTGCCCTCCTGCCTGCTCCCCTGCCCACCGTCTGTCCGTCCACGGTGCCCGCTAGTCCTCCTCGCTTCCGCCCACCTTTGCACAGGCGGCTTTATACCCGCAACCTTGGGGAGCTAATCCCCCAGCGCAGGCACAGCTCCTGTGCACCCTCTGGGATAAGCAGCCCCGGGCGGGGGCTGCATGGAGCAGGAGGCTGGTGCCCAGAGATGCTATCAGGTGTGTGTGCGGGTCAGGTTTCATGCACATCTTGCTGAGTGATTAGCAGGGGTGGCAAGGGGGCAGGGAAGGACAGCATCCCCAGAGGCACTGGCCAGGAGACCCTGACCCCAGCAGGGATGCCCTCTGTCTCGCCTCCTCTCTGTGGCCTGCTCTGTGCCTTGCAGTTCTAAGGCTGAGGCTGGATGGGGCAGACATATGCCTGTTCTCGCTGGGCTGCCAGGAGGAGCTGAGGCCCCAGCCCCAGCTTCCTGGGGGAATTTCCCTGAGGGGCTTAGAGGGGTTTCCTGCCCACAGCAAGACTTCGATCGAGGTGGTGGTGTTGGAGGTGCTGATATTGCTTCCAGCTGCATGGGACTATCCTGGATAGCCCAGTGGAACATCCTTCCTGCCTGTTTTCAGATTAGGCAAGAGACTATCAGAGGGGGAGGGATTTGCTCAAGGTCACCCAGCTGGGAGCCCGTGGGCCAGAAGGCATGGTCCTGCTGGGCTGAGACCCAAGAGCAGCGGGTGCAGACTCACACAGGGAAAACCCAAGTTCAGAGCATCCTGGGGTGGGTCAGCCACAGGTGCACAAGGGACACAGAAGAGGGCCTTGGCTTGGCAGGAGGACAGCCTCGGGCAGGGCTAGGACCTCAGGCCAAGTGCAAGGCAGAGAACATTAGTGTGCAAGTGCACTTGGGTTGAGGACAGGGAGGAGGTGTCAGGGAAGTGGCTACATGTGGGTCTGGCACTGGGATAGTTCTGGGCCCGCTTGGCCAGCTGCTGTACACTAATTCCAGGGAGCACTAACTCCTACCCAGCTGAAGTCCTCCCTCAACTGGCTGGAGTCAGCCCTCAGGGAGAAACCCAAGATAGCCTGGAGTCATGTGAGGCCCAATGCACCTGGATGGCATGGGGCACAGTTACCTGCCTTTACTCCTCCACCTAGGGCCCATTCTGGAGTGAGGCCCTAGCAGTGGGAGGCCAGGGACCATGCTGTGCTGGGAAGTGGTCCTGTCCCCCATCTCCTGTCTCTCTGGTGGCTCTGGAGGCCAGCATGAGGAAGAGTGGGTGAGTCTGCTCTTGGGACGAAGGGCTTCCTGTCTGTGTGTGTCCCTTGTCACTTCTGGGTCACCTTTGCTGTTTCAGGGAGGGAAAGCAGAGGGGGCATCTGCTGGGTAGCAACAGCACCTGTCTGTCTATGGCTGTCATCCTGGGGCACCCGCAGAGGACAGAAGGGCCTGCCCAGGTGCGAGGCAGGAAGCAGGGACCATTTCCTGTCTTTTACCTGGTGGCAGCTGTGATGTGTAGACTGCCCCTCACTTCCTGTCTAGATTTACTAACACTTCCACTGGAAAAGGTAGGGAGTCGCTGGAGGTGGGAGGTGTTCTAGGCCCCTGCTGCCCTGGCCAGGTCCAGGTCTCCTTGTCTACTTGGACCTCAGTTTACCCATCTCCACATAGGGTGTTGACAAACACTCCACCTCCCTGCTCTAGATACAACCCTTCTCTGACTGCCAAGGGGAGTAGAGAGGTATGGCAGCCACCAGGGCCCCAGCAACTTCCACTGCCTTACAACTTGGATGAGAGTCTGGTGGTCTCGGAGGATGGGGTTAGGGATCAGTATTGTTCCTTACCAGGGAAACTTGTGCTTCCTTCCTGTCACCTCCAAAGCCACACCGGGCCCAGGCTGGACAGGCCTTATGATGCCATCTGCCTGCTTTGGCTGGGGCTCCAGGTCCAGGTGCACCCGACCCAGGACTCCTAGGGCTCCTGGGCAGCTCCAACTGACCCAGGTGCCTCCCTGTCCTAACCACATTACAGTATCAGTTTCCCTTCCCTGGGGGATATTGCACAAGGCCCAGGCTGTCCAAGATAGAGGGGCACTAAGCTGGGAGGGCACGAGCCCTCCTCTCCTTCCTCAGGACAAACCCAGGAAGTGCTGCCTGGTGGCCTTTCCAGGGACCGACCCTGACTAGCAAGGAAATGAATTTCCGAGGGCCACTTTGACTGGTGTCAAAGCCACCACCGGGCCAGAGAAGCTGGCCTGGGAGTTACATGGACAGCTGGTTGGCTACAGCCCACCGTGGTGGGTACAGAGCCCCCCACCATGGCATGTCCCCAGGGTGGCAGGATGGTGGCCACCACCCCAATGGTAGCCCACAGGGAGTGAGAATCCTGCCTGAGTCTGTGGGACACAGAAACCATGCAGTGGCCTTGATCTCTGAGCACTGGGCCTCCCTGGGGCGTGCAGAGAAGGGCAGCATGAGCCAAGGCAGAGAGGACGGACTTGAGGTGTTTGGGGGCCAGGAGAAGGTTGCCTACCCCAGACCCCACACTCCTAAGTCATGAGAAACTCACACGCCAAAGGCCCAGGGCCAACAGGACGCCCCAGGTCTGTGACGGGGATAGGAGGTGTTCTCCCCAGGGCTATTCTGGGCCAGGCCCACACTCACTGGCCACCCACAGAGCTTCGAGAGACCAAGCCCTGGCCCACGGGTAACACGGACAGGCATCAGCATCATCCCTCCGGTGGCGATGAGTGTCAAGAGAGTAAGTCAAGCCCGGTGCTGTGGTGCAGGCCTATCATCCCACCACTCTGGGAGGCTGAAGTAGGAAGATCACAAATTTGAGCAAAGCCTGGGCAACTCAGTGACTAAGTGAGACTATATCTCAAAATAAAAAATAAAAAGGGACTTGGAGTGGAGCTTGGTGTGAAGGACCTGAGTTCAATCTCCAGTGCTACCAAAAAAAGAGAGAGAGAGAGAAAGGTGAAAGGAGAAGACAGTGAACACCAAGTGGTGAGGAGTGGGTAGGCCAGGGAAGTGGCCTCTGAGGAGGGCAGGGGATAAGTGCCAAGAGGCAGGGGGCTGGGCAGGGAGCCCTGGGCATCGGGCACAGGGTGTGCCAAGGCCAGGAGGAGGGCCAGGGCCTGGTGATTTGCAGAGCTGTGGGAAACCTGGGGCCGAGTAGGGTAAGGCTCAGCATTTGTGAGAGAGGGTCCAGGCCACAGGGAGCTTCTTTTCCCTCCTTTTGTGGTGCCTGGGCTGCAACCTGGGAGCGCCCCATCACTGCCAACTTTTTTACTTTTGTAAGACTAGGTCTCTCGCTATAGCCCAGGCTTGCCACAAGTGCCATCCTCCTGCCTCAGCCTGCTGAAGAACAGGCGTATGACACTGTACTGCAGTTATGGGGAGCTTTTAAGCCCTTGTTTTACGGAGGGCGAGGCAAGGGACCGGTTCTCTCATGGTGGACAAGGCAGAGGTTCTAAGGCACACTGGCCCCAGAGTCACTGGGCTGAGCAGGACCTGAGAAGACTGTACTGACCTGTGTAGACAGTGGCTCCGCTGCTGGAAGGGGCAGAGTGGACAGCTGGGTCCATGGGGCTGGAGGAAGACAGGGGTCAGGGCTGCCCCTGGGCCTGGAAGGAGAAGGGCACATCGCAAAGGAGGGGAGAGGGAGTTCAGGATTCCTCAGGCTGTGCTGCTGGACATGGGGCCCTGGGGCTCAGGGTGGAGACATCAAGGTGGCCATCAAAAGCTATGATACAGGACCGGGGATTTAGCTCAGTGGTTCTGCCGCCTGCCTTGCAGGCGCAAGGACCCGAGTTCGATCGCCGGTACCAAAAAAAAAAAAAGCTATGACATAGGATGAGGCCACCACGAGGGAGCTCCTGGAAGGAGAGGGGCTCCAGGCCTGATTCTGGGAGACTCTGGGATGCACCCCCTTGCTACTGAGGTCTGGAAGGGGAGGGGAGGGGACAGAGGGAGGTAGCAGGGGGTGGGTGGAGCCCCAGGCAGTTGCAAGGACAGCATCTTAGGGGAAGGAGACCACAGCCAGGCACCAGCCCGAGGCCCTGCGACTGAGAGTCTGACAAGATGGGGCCGAGAGAGGCCCAGTGCAGTAATGGGAAAGAAGGGCACACGTAGCTGAGGACAGAGCTCGATGAGGACTCAGAGGCGAAATCTGAGGGAAGAGGGAAGCAAAGAAGCAGGCGAGAGTTCTGGTTTAAATAGGGGCTGATTCTTTTTTCTTTTGGTGGTAGTGGGCATCAAACCCCAGCTACATCTCCAGCCCATTTTTATTTCTTATTTTGAGACAAGCTCTTGCTAAGTTGCCTGGACTGGCCTTGCACATGCGCTCTTCCTGCCTCCGCCTCCATAGGGGTTCTTTGGTCTTTATCGTCTGGAGGGAAAGATTTGCAGGAGGGACAGAGAGATGAGGTGAGGGCCAGCAGGACAAGTCCTGGGGGGAGTGGGCAGACTGGCAGGTCGGCTGGGCTCTCTGTGGGAACCTTGTCCCCTGCAGGTCAGCTGCAGGCCTGGGCCAGAGGTGAGGCACAGATGAGGGGCGAGAGGAGCCTGACGATCCTATCCTCATCCCTGGCCTGACCTCACCAGGCCAGGCCACGTGAACAAAGGTTAGATGTGCTGTGCTTGGCTTTTGTGCCAGCCCACAATCAGAGCCAACTCCCTGGGCCCCTGGGTGTCCCTGCCCCCAGCTGTGCCCAGGAACCCTGGACCTCCCATGTAGACACTGGCAGAAGCCCCGGGGGCCTCGGCCACATGTATTCTGGGCCCCCGGGACTACACTGAGGGCTGTGTATTTGACACTCTGTGGACCCGTGGTCCCCAACCTAACCCAGGCTGTCCTAGCCACACCCTGACAGGATGCCCCTGAGCAGGAGCTGGCCACCTCACCTGCTCATGGCCAAGGACAGCAGCCTTACCTACTACAGTGACCAGCTCTAGAGCCAGCTCCGTGTCACAGTGCTCTGTCAACAGCACTAAGGCACCCAGCCCACGCTCAGAGCCCCCTCCCTGCCACATCCTCCGGAGGAGCTTGGCAGGAGACCCATCGAGGGTCACAGCACCCTGGGAACACATGACCCACCTTCTTGGCCATTTCCACAGGGAGGTAGAAGTGGCCCTCACCCAGCCAACCGTCAGAAAGGACAGGGCTGCTTTCCTGGAAGAAGGAACACTTTGGGGGCCCCAGCCAGTCTCTCTTAAGGCCTTGGATGGGACCAGCTGGGAGTGCGCACAACCCTGAGAGTGAAAGGCTACGATGACCCCTTACCGGTGGGGAAACCATGGCAGGGAGGCCAAGGGGCTGGGAATCAGCCTGGCTGCCCCAGTTGTTTGTAAAATGAACTCCATCACCCAGTCCTCCTTTCTGGCGACAGAGATAAGAACACATCTAACCGCTGCCTGGTGGGACAGAGTTTGGGGGCCACACAGGCCTCCTGCTTAGCCTAACTACGCTTTCTCCAGAGGCCCCCAAATTACCACCAAAAGCCTAGTGGGTGGGGGTCACCCAGGATGCTGGCCTCCCACGAACTCCTCTCTGAGCTGCCCCTGAGCCCCCACTCTGAGTGCACGTGCTCACTTACCCGAGACGGTGACCACGATGTATTGCTGTGACGTGGGGGCCGAGGTGGGTGCTCCGGCTGGCTGCGAGGGCTCAGGGGCAGTTGGGAGCTCAGTCACATACTGCTTCTGGCCACCTGGGGGCTGTGCCTGCGGCTGGGGGCTCTGCAGTTCGGTGACATACTGGGGCTGGGGGGTGGTGGCAGCAGTGGGCGGCTGGGAGGGCTGGGGTGCTGCTGGGGGTGGTGGGGGTGGCGGCTGGGGCTGGGCCTGGGGTGGGGCCTGAGGTGGCTGCGATGCTTTCGAGGCTGCCTGTAGCTCTGTAACGTATGCCTGGGTTGCCATGCCAACAGTGGGGAAAATGATAATAAATAAGACTTTTTTTCTTCTCTTCCTTGGGAAGAAAAAAGAGGAGAGGGGAGAAGAAAGGAAAAAAAAAAAAAGAAGGAAAAACAAGAATTAATCTACAAGCAGAGGAAGTCAGGGACAGCTCTGGCTCTGTGGAGATGCGTTTGGGTTTGTCACTAACTTAATTAAATCCCGAGGCTGGCGGCCAGATAAAGGTGACCTGCAGGGGACATGGGCACAGACAGAGGCTGAGCCTCTCTGCTCCCTCCTTCCAGCCCCTGGCACTTGGGAACCCCCACAGGCCTGGGGTCATGCATCCTGAGCCAGGGGGACCCTGGGCCAACCTGGTGGCTCTGTGTCCTCGCCCAGGGACAAATGGGCCAGGTCTCACAGGTCAGGCTCAAAGGCCATGGCTGCCCCTCCTCTGCCCCCTTCCTAGACTGAGCTCCCCAGGTCGTCTCTCCTGCTGGTTGACATTGTGCATTGCACACTGGGCAGCAACCCTGTAGGGCTTGGGCTGGGGTAGCCAGAGGAGGAGCCACAGCTCAGAGAGGTCCAGTGCCTGCCCTGGGCCACACAGCAGGGAAGTGGCAGAGCCATCTGAACCCGGCATCCTGAGTCCTAGGGGAGTCAGCTCTGGCTGAAAAGGCAAGCTGGCGGGGGAAAGCTGTTCCCTGGCGGCCACCGCCATCTGGGCTGAGTTCTGGGCCAGCCTTGTTCCCAGTGCGGTGCCAGACACAAGAAGGTGTTGGGAGTCCACCCCCTCCCTGGGGCTCCTGTGGCCTCAGAGGCTGTGGGACCTCTACCCAGGGGCAGGTGCAGCTCTGTGAGCCCACAGTGGGGACGGTCAGGTCGGCAGGCAGAACAGTGACTGCGGGTGGCTCTCTGCCTGTGGAAGGCCTTGCTCCCTGCCCAGGGTGATGGCCAAGTGCCAGCCTTTCTCCCCTTGTCCTCATCTCAGCAGGGAGTTCGGGGGCTTCTGCACTAACAGGCCCCATCTCAGCTCCAGGGCACGCGGGGGACAGTGGAACAAACCAGTGACAGACACTGAAGCCCTGCACTTTTGGGGGTCCTGAGTCTGAGTGCCTTGTCTGTAGCTGGCCACCACCCTGACCCACTTGTGCCCCAGAGGCTGGCAGCTGACCCCTGGCATCTGTGTGCTAAGCATAGCAGGCAGCCCTCCAGGCCAGGGTGATCTGGGCAGGGTTTCCAAGGGAGACGAGGACAAGCCAGGAGCCTAGAGCCCAGGGCTGGTTGCCTCCTCCTCGTACCCCTGGGGTGGGGGGACTGTGCCCCCAGATGCCCATTCTTGGGCCCCAGCCCACCTCGGGATGCCAGGCATGGTCCTCATCTACTCCTCTCCATCAGCAGACAGCACCTCCCTGTCCTGCCTGTGGGGGAGACTCCAGTGCCACCCCAAGCTCACACCCCAGGGAGGGCATCAGCTGGGAAGCAGTGGGCACCCCAGGAGGCTCCAGGGCTGCCCTGAGTTTCCCCTGTTCATCCTACCTCTTTGTCCCTTCCTCTCCGGGACATGGGCTCTGGCCTTTGATGCCAAACTCAAGAGGTGGCAGGTAGGTGATGGGAACCCAGCCCTGGGCAGGGCCAAGTGTAACTTGAATATGGCCTCCTCCTGGCTGGGTGGCTTTTGGGGAGGGCCTCGCTGGGAACCTGTGGGCTGGGGTCTCTGTGTGACCAAGGGGACAGTGCTGGCGAGGTACATGGCACACTGGCCATACCTGGGGTGCACAGAGGTGGGCAGCCCTCAGGAGGTGCTGAATGGGAACCCAAGTTTAATCCTCGTCGTTATCTAGGAGCTGATTCCTGGGGCCCACTGTTCGGTCTGAGATGCTCCCCCAAATCCCCAGATGGTGGTTCTGGGGCCACTGTTTGAGAGAGCCTGGCCCTGGCCTTCTCAGCCCTAGGAAAGCTGGCTCCGCCTTCTCCCTTCCCCCAAGGAAAGGGCCTCTCCCTCCCTCCTTCCTTCCTTTTCTTTTTCTTCTTCTTTTTTTTTTTTTTCTTTGGCAGTGCTGGGGATCAAACACAGGGTCTCCAACACTGAGCCCTTCTTTTTGAATTCTGACACAAGGTCTAAGTGGCCCAAGCTGGGCTTGAATTTATGATCCTCCTGCCTCAGCTTCCCAGAGTGCTGGGATGTACCACCATACCTGACTAGGCAAAGGGCTTTAAAAGCTCCACCCTGGCTGGTGCTGTCTCCTAAGTACACCAAGCCTGGAGGCTGCAAGCCTCTTGCTCAGGGGCATGGACAGGAGGTGGTGATGGGCTGAGAGCTGCTGTGCCCTTTACAGACCTTGAATCACACATGTCTGTCTACACAGCACATGGGTTCTGGGGTATCTGAGCACAGAGCACACAGAACAAGAGAACTGCTGGATAAGCTTGTTCCCTGGCAACGAATCTGCCAAGAAAAGCCCTAGTGGCTGCACCTCACTCCACAGCCAACAGCTAGTTTCTAGAGAAGGCCTGAACCAATGACTTCAGATGGAGGCTAGCAAATTGACAAAAAGCGCTGGATGGTAAGTATGTCTGGTGTAGTGGGCAGACCGTGTGTGTTATGTGTGCTGAACTCTTCCATGTGGTATGAACAAATCCACAGACAACATGTAAACAAATGGGCAGGCTGGTAAAACTTTGTTTCCAGACACAAATTTGAGTTCTATAAAATTTTCACATGTCAGGCTGGGGATTTAGCTCAGTGGTTCCGCCGCCTGCCTCGCAAGTGCAAGGTCCCAAGTTCGATCCCCGGTACCAAAAAAAAAAAATTCACATGTCATGAGATATGATTCATATCACAAAATAGCATTCTTTTCTTCTTTTCCAAAATTTTTTTTTTTGAGATGGGATCTTACTATGTAATCCAGGCTAGGCTTGAACCTATTATGCAGCCCAGGCTGTCCCCAAACTTGCAGAGACCCTCCTGCGTCAGCCTCCCAAGTGCTGGGAAATCAGATGTGTACTACCACGCCCAGGTTTCCAATCATTTATAAATATAAAAATCACTCTTAGGTCAGAGATATACAAAAACAGGCAAGGGGCTGTACTTAGCTGAGCTGTTATAGATGCCAGGTTCTATAACCAAAAGGTTCCCATCATGGTCAGGGCCTCCTAGGGAAGTGGGAAAAAACTCACTCTCCTCATCTGTAGAATGGGTTCACTAAACTTAAATGCAATGACATGTGCTTCCCTCACTCTGTTTCTAATTAGTTCATAAGACTTATTGTTCATTTCTCCAAAATATAACCCTGTGGCTGGGTACTTCTCTCTGCATCCATCCCCAGTGCTGTCAGAGAGGCCATCAGTCCCGAAGCTCTGGTCCCTGCTCCTGCCTACAGACTGCAAGGCCCTTTGAAAACAGCTCCTGACGTGGTGTCACAGCTCAGCCCAGAGCCACCATAGCTCCCATCACAGTGAGGAAAGAAAACCTGGCATCCTCCTCATGACCCTAAGTCCTGCAGGCCCTGGCCCACCTATCCCTGCCTTTCACACTCCAGGTGTCCCAGCACGTGGCCCAAGATGTCCCCGGCCCTTCCTGCCTTGGGGCCTTTGCACCTCGGCTTCTTCTTGCCTGCCAGCCCCACTTGCTCTGCTGGCTCCTTCTTACTGCTCAGGTCTCGGCTGGCATGTTGCATCCTGGTCTTGGGCACCCTGCCCGTCTGGCAGGCACACAGTCCAGTTTGATTTTCTTTTCAGCAGTGTATTTCCCTGTTTGTTTACTCTCTTATTCACACCTGCTCTTCCCTCCCCAACTGGAAAAGTAAGCTTCGAAAGGACAGAGGCCTGGCCTGCCACGCCTGTCCTCCACCCTAGCCCCTGCAACACTGCCAAACATGCACGGGGATGCCACTCTTTTTGGTGTTCTTTTTTTTCCAGTGCTGGGGATAGAACACCCAGGACCTTGCACTGCTAGGTGAGCACTCACCATTAAGGCCCCGCTCAGCCCTTGGGGACTCAACTCTTATTTACAGCCCAATGCGCAGAGATGCACTGGCGGAGAACATGGGGCTGGTGGGTGTCAAAAGGGCAACCTGGTGACACTGTGAGAAAGTTACTGCCTCCAGCTGGAGCAGGCATGTGCTACAGGGTGGATGATACTACCTGGTGCACCGTGAGCCCAGGCCCAGGTGGAGAAACCTCACTAGGTCAGAAAGACTGCGTTGTACAGCTGCTCTCTTTTCTTTTGGTTTTGTTTTTTTGAGACAAGGTCGCTATATAGTTCAGGATGTCTTTGAACTCACTGCGTAGCCCAGGCTGGTCTCCAGTTCACAGTGACCCTCCCGCCTCAGCTTCCCAAGTGCTGGGATGATGTGCAGCTGTTTAGCTAAGGCTGTGGTCCTGGAAGAGTCTGGCTGGCCATTCCCTGCTCCACACTAGGTGTGTGACAGAGAAAGGGGAGAGCTTTGCCTGCAGAGAGCCCCTTCTCAGGCCAATGTTTCCCATAGAGTGCACCTTCTGGGAAACACAAGGCTGAGTTTAAGTTCATCTTGAGACCCAGGAAAGAGTCCTCTTTCTGGCTTCCCTCCCAAAGCCAGAGCAAGGTCAGCCAGCAGCAAGAGGAGCCGATGCTGTCCCCCGGAGGCTGGAGTCCTCCCCACCGTGATGGTGCACAGGCTGAGGCAGGAGAATCACTGTGAGTTTGAGGCCAGGGTGGGCTACATACTGAGTTCAAGGCCAGCCTGCACTACATACCGAGACCTGTCTCAAACAACAAACAAACAAACAAAAGCAGAGAGAGAGAGAAATCGGAGTCCCAGTATCCAGCTTTCTGGATCCTTGTCATCGACACTGAAGCCTAGCAAGCAAGGCAATCTTTAAAGCCACAAGGCTCTCCCTCAATTCAAAACCATAAAAATAAAGACAAACGGTTAATTCTGAGGGCTGGGCAGGAAGTGACTAGCATTATAATGACAACAGAGGCTAAAATGGTTTGAGCAATTACTGTGTTTGATGCTCCCTGTGCATTATTTCATGGGATCCACTGCACAGCAATTTGAGATTAAAATGATTCCTGCACCTAGTTTAGAGGAGACCAACCAGGCCCAGAGAAGTTAGGTAACTCGCCTAAGAGCACACAGCTAGAAAGCAACTGGTTACTCAAGAACAGTAAACCAAACCAGGGTCCCTTCCCTGGTCAGTGAGCTTGGGAAAAATTACTGGTGGGGAGTGGAGGCTGAGACAGTCATCAAGGTAATCAGTACCATCCCTTTTGGTTCATAGTTGGCCTGCCTCATAAGAGCTGATGATCTTTCTTAGCAACTTAGTTTTTTTGGGGTTTTTTATTGTTTTGTTTTTTAGTTTTTTGAGACAGGGTCTCCCTATGTACTCCAGGCTGGTCTTGTGTAGCCCACCCTGGCCTCAAACTCACAGCAATCCTCCTACCTCAGCCTCCTGAGTGCTGAGATTACAGGCACGCACCACCACACCCGGTGTAATTTGGTTTTATAGATTCTTATTGAAACTGAATAAACACCTGTTTTAACTTTGGAGGAGTCCTGGCTTCCCTCTTCCAAGAGGACCTAGTGCATGGTGGGATCCCAGCCACCCACCAGCCTGATCTCAAATTCTTGGGGGAAAGCATGAACCAATCCTTATCCTGGGAGTTTGTTAACTGATTTAAAAGAGACGGGCTGCAGTTTGCACACCAATGTCAAGCTCAAAAGCAGACAGAGCACGCAAAGCTGACTTGCCCTGGCTGGTACCTTAAAAAAAAAACAACAAAAGACTTCCCCAAAAAATGTTCCAGTGGGAAGGGGAACAAAGGAGGGGAGAGGGAAAAAGTAAGGAAGGGACAAAAAAGAGAACAGAAGGAAAAAGTGGGAACAAAGGTTTTGTACAGAAGGAAGAGAAGCGGAGTTGAAAGGAGTGGGAGTAATGGGGGAAAAAAGAAGCAAGATATATCATTCACAGGTACAGATTCCCTGTAATGAATGTTATCATTATGTATATCTAAAATGCTTCCCAAAAGAAGTTTAAAAGATTTCAAAAAATTAAAAAAAGACTTCCCCAAGCTGGCAGAACTTGTCGGGCCAAAAAGCAGTTGCACACATTGTCTGCTGACAAATGTGGACAGCTTCCCCTTCCCCTTAGGGTGCTACTGGCTCCAGCCACGTGGCTCTGGAGCCTGGTACCTCCTCACAACATATGACCCTGTTGATACGAAGCTGACACAAAAACGTGTCTGGCCAACAGCAGTGGCTTAAGGAATCTATGAAACTTCCTCAGGGGCCATCTGCCTCCCACTGCATTAGGGGAGACTTTAGTGGGCGGGACAGCTAAGAAAAGTCCCGAAGTGGAAGAATAAGCCCCTCAGACCAGGAACCACACTAGGATAAAGACAGCGGCACGGAGAGAAGCAATCAAGTTTCAGTTCCTCTAAATCTGTCTCCTAAGATCGCCCCTCCCTGCCATGTGCTTCGATTTCTGCAAACTAACTCCTCCAGGCCAAAGAAAGGCCAGTCGTCTGTTACCCTAGTTTCCCGTGAAACTTGGCCCTTTCGTCTCCTCCCAGAAAAACGGTGTAGCAATGGAGGGCAGGGCTAAGACTTAATCTATCAAACCACATTCCGAGGCAGTAGGTAAGGAAGGGAGCCCTACCGAAATTCTTGGACAGAATCAGAAGTCCCAGAAACGCAGAAAAGGAGAAAGAGCAACGATTCTTCCCATTTTACAGAGTGGAAAACTGAGGCCTCCAACGTGGTAGGCATTGGTCCACGCGCTGAATCCTGGGGACAACTACGGGTCTCTGAAAGGATGCGCGGCACAGGAAGCCTCCTACCGCTACAGGGATCCGGTTGGCCAGGTGGCGGCCGCCCCACCCCGTTCCCCAGGGCGCCCGGGGGCGGGGTGGGTGATATCCCGCCCACCAATTTGGTCCCGCCCACTGGTCCCTCTTACTCCCATTGGCCCAGCCTCCCCAAGCCCGCCCCTTCGCACTTCCCGACATATAAAAGCCCCCCGCCCCGGCCTGAGGACCTCCACTCGCCGCCGCCTGCCAGTGCCCGCCCCTTACGGGGGACGGGCCGCGGGGCTGGGGGGGCGGGTGGTGTCGCCCCGCCGGGCCTCGGCCCCCTCCCCCACGGTCCCGACAGTCGCCGCCGCCATTTTGACCGCTCGCCCCTTCCCCCTGGATTGGGATTACAGCGACACCCAACGCCTGGACTCTACTGCCTCCCCTGGTCCCGTCAGCCGCCCGGGCTGCCTCGGTTACCTTGGCTTCTACCCGCTTCTGTCCGCGGAACGGCTTTTCGGAGGCCTCAGTGGCGATGTGGGGAGGGGAACGGAACGTGCCAGGGTCCCCAGGCCAAGCCGGGGGTGGGGGTGGGGGTGGGGGTCGGTCGGCCGGTTGTTGTTGTTGACTCGCGTTGCCGGGTTGCTTGGTCGCCACGACTACCGTGGCTATGGCGCCTCCGTTTCCCTCACCGGGGCAACTGTTGCTACCCACCCTACTTTCGTCACGCGTAGGGGCGTGGCTCTGGGTGATTGGCGGTGCTGGGAGAGTTGATTGGACGACGCCAAGCCCTTCCGGTATACTATTGGTCGCCATTCACGCTTTTCAACACCCTCTTAATTTCCCGGTGCTCTGATTCATCGATAGGAATGTCCATCAAACGAAACTGGACTCTTAAAGGTAGCGAAGCCCGTCAGTCCCGCAAGGAAGCAGCGGATATTATAATAATAAAGAGGTGGGATCTCTGTGTACGGGATTGGTTTACGGCTGTAAAACCAGCCTGTCGGTTCGACTAAAAAGATGTCAATCTAACCCAAAGATTTGTCGCGCTCTCTGGCTGTAGTCCTTGCGCGTGCGCTGCACGTAAAGCTTAATGGGAATTGTAGTCCACTCCCATGTACTTTAAATGACTTACCAAATAAAAAGGCGAGAAAGGAGAGATCTCCTGACTTCTTCCCTCAGTGGGGTCTCTTGCACTGACAATCAGGGGAGAATACGGAGATTCAGGTTCTTCTGTGATGTCAGTGGTAGGTTAGGCTTGTGTTCGATGACGTCATGGGCGCTCTTCCCACCACCCAGCGACCTAGGAGGGATCAGTGAGGTGGGTTCGAGCGCCGGCCTTTCCTGCTGTCGCGCCGAAAAGGTCAGCTGTCTCAGCACGCCGCGGCCGCCCTGCCTGAAAGGTCCCCGAAACGGGGATGCGATCATCGCTGTCTCTGCAGCGATAAGCAAAGGTCAGCGCTCTGCACCTCTCGGTGCCTCAGTTTCCCCGGCGGACCGGCCGCACACAGCGGGGGAAGAAATGAGAAAGGCTGGGCGCAGACTCGGATGAGCTTCTTGAGCGCACACACAGTCCTCAAGATAAATATTCTAATGCAGTATCTTCAAAATGTCAGAATTAATGAGAAAAAATAATGAACAAAATATCAAAGTGTTAATAGAGACAGTATCATGTAGCACTGGGAGTAGGGAACGGTGACTCGGGGCAGCGCAGGTCAGAGCTCTTTGTTCTTTTCTTTTTTGAAAAAATTGAAATTTTTTTTGTATTCATGACCTTTCTAAATGAGTAGATTATAGCTGCTCTCACCACAGGGAAAGATGAACAACTATGTGAGATGATGAATATGTTAATTAGCTCCTCTATAGTAACTATTTTACTATACTATATGTGTGTTTTATAACTTTGTGTTGTATACCTCTAAAACTCACTTTTTTTTTTTTTTTTTTTTTTTTTGCTTGTGTGTAGTACTGGGGATTGAACCCAGGGTCTTTGCACCAAGCTACATTCCCAGCCCTTTTTAATATTTTATTTTGAGACAGTCTTACTAACAGAGGATGGGTTTTTTGACTTTGATACTGGAAATCAAACTCAGGACCTTGGGCTTGCCAGGCATGTGCATTGAGCTAAATCCTCTGCCCTAGGATGGGTTTGAACTTGTCATTCTCTTGGCTCAGCCTTCCAGAATGCTGGGATTACAGGCATGCGCCACCAAGCCTGGTTTGAAGTTTATTTTTTAAAGTATATATTTTTAGGCCAGATGTCATCCTGCACTCCTAGTAGTCTCAGCTACTTGGAAGGCTGAGTGAAAATGATTGAAAGTTTGAGGCCAGCCTACCTGGGGAGGACCTGTCTCAAAATACAGGTGTGTGGCACAAACCTGTAATCCCAGCACTCAAGAGGCTGAGGCAGAAGTATCACTATGCGTTTGAGGCCAAGCTGGGCTACATAGTGAGTTCAAGGCCAGCCTGAACTACAGAGTGAGACCTTGTCTCAAATAATAGTAATAAAGAGCATTTCCCAAGCATGCACAAGGCCATAAGTTCAACATTC
>NW_004624901.1:1261800-1285654 GCF_000247695.1 Heterocephalus glaber
TTGAACTTGGGTCCTTGCTCTTGCGAGGCAGGCACTGGAACCAGTGAGCTAAATCCCCAGCCCAATAAATATATATTTTAAAATCTATTTTGTTGTTGCTGGAGATTGAAACTATGACCTTACACATTTGTTCTACCACTTAACTATATAACATTCCAGGCCCCAAACATTTATCTTTGATGAAATCTGTTGATCATAAAAATTGTACCCTCAGGGCATGGTGGCACACACCAATAATACCAGCACTCAGGAGACTGAGGCAGGAGCATCACCTGAGTTCAAAGCCAGCCTAGGCTACACAGCAAGACCCCTGTCTCAAAAAAATTTAAAAAGCTCAATTTGAAGTCTCTAATTCCAGCTCTGCTGTGTGATATGTCAAGAAAGTGACTCCATCTCTTTAAGCTTACATTTCCTAGGTCAACCAACATTACACTTCCTTGGTGCAAGACCCTGGCTTGTAAAAGTGAGAGAAACAGACAAGTCCTTTGACTTTTCATTCTAGTAGAAGAAACACATAAGCAAAGAGTGATATTAATCAATAAGTTCTGCTAGGCACAGTGGTGTAGGCCTATAATATCAGCTACTCAGGAGGCTGAAGCTGGAGGATCTCAAGTTTGATGCCAGCCTAGGCAACTTAGTTTGACCCTGTCTCAAAAATCAAAAGTAAAAAGTTCTGGGGCTGTAACTCAGTGTAGAGCACCCCTAGGTTCAATCCCCAGTGCCACAAGAAGAAAAAAAAATTGGTCTATAGAGACTGGGTACGTGGGCTGGGCGTTGGGAGAGTGGGTGCCCCAGGACCGCAGCTGGAGGCCTCGCCCAGCAGCCCATCTCTCCTCTGCTGACTCCAGCGCCCTACGTCTGACCCTCTGTGGGAGCCCTGTCTTCCTGGAAACGCCAGCCCTGGACAGCACCGCCAAGGATGATTAGCGCTGCAAGCTGGCAGCCCCTGCAGCTTTTTCCAGAGATCACTCAGGGTCCCAAGACCAGCCAGCCATGGGGTCTCATTGTGCGGGGGGCTGGAGGAGACCACAAAGCCCTATTTTCACCTTCACTCATTTCCCCACTTCCAGAAATCCCTGAGCCCCAAAGTGGGCACAACCAACCCCCCAGAGAATTTCTTCCATCCAAAAGATTCCTAATAAAGATGAGTGTAGTGGTGCATGCTAGTAATCCTGGCACTCTGGTAGGCTGAGACGGAGGATCCCAAGTTTGAGCCCAGCCTGGGCAATTTAACAACTTACCAAGACTAGGTCTCAAAACATAAAAAAGGGGCAGAGGGTAGTGTCTGGGGATTCAGCTCAGTGTGAAAGCCCTGGGTTCAAGCCTCAGTATAGGAAAAAAAAAAAAAAGATTCCTAATATAATTAATGGCAGTGAATGTAGAAAGATTGGTAAAAATAGCCTGTATTTTTACCTGGTGGTGGTTGCATGCAGGTATAGAGGTAAAAATTCACTGAACTCTTCATTCAAGATTTGTGTGCTGTATGTATGCTATTCCCATTGAAAAATTAAACAGCTCAACATGGTTGATGCATATCTGTAATCCTAGCTACTTGGGAGACTGAGACAGGAGGATTGCTAGAGCCCAGGAGCTCAAGGCCTGGGCAACACAGGGAGACTCATCTCAAAATCAACCCTTAACAGTTTTTAAAAGTCCACATGCGGCCAAAAATTTGTTTCATAGTGTGGGATGTTGGTGGTCAAGATAAAATTAGACCTCTCTGGAGGCATTACTTCCAGAAAACCCAGGATCTTATTTTTGTGGTAGACAGCAATGATCGTGAAAGAATTCAGGAAGGAGCAAATGTACTGCAGAATATGCTTCAGGAAGATGAGCTATAGGGTGTGGTGTTACTGCTTTTCGCGAACAAACAGGATTTGCCAAATGCTATCGCCATCAGTGAAATGACAGTTAAATTGAGTCTTCAGTCTCTTTGTAACAGTACATGGTATGTTCATGCCACTTGTGTTACACAAGGGTCTGGATGAAGCACTGGACTGGCTGTCAAATGAACTTTCAAAATGTTAAATGAAACTGGATATCTAACCACAGACAAATTTGATAGAATTGGGCTAGACTTGTTACAACAAAATTAGTTTCCGTTTTGGTTATTAAACAGTATCTGGGACTGGTTTGGGGAGAATATTACAGTGTTTAAACTATTTTGTTGCCAATTATTGTTTACCAAGTACAATGTTGCTATTTAGCAATATGCTTAGTTTTAAAGAAATTTTCCTTGGAGAAAAAGTATCCTCTCCCAGTTTTACTTCTTTTAAGCCTAAATGCCTGGACATAGCTAAATGTGTCACCTTTAAATGGTTTTGAATGTTTTTTTGAGCCCACAACAAATAATGTTTTAAAGTTATCCCCTTGCTACTTTACTGATTCCTTTATCATTCCTGGGACAGTCTGCTGATTGAAACATGTAGCATTGCGGGCCAGGGATTTAGCTCAGTGGTTCCACTGCCCGCTTCGCAAGCACAAGGTTCCGAGTTCGATCCCCAGTACCAAAAAAAAAAAAGAAAGAAAGAAAAATGTAGCATTCCATTTGTATTTATTTCTATTCCTTGCCAAAAAGATTTTCTAATACTGCTTATACCAACCAGAGACATGCTCCAAAACACTATTCAGCTCTCTTGCACTGAAGAACCTGTTTCTTTTCTCTTCTTTTTGGTACCAGAGATCGAACTCAGGACCTTGCACTTGCAAGGCAGGCGTGGTGCCACTGAGCTAAAGCCCTGGCCCCGAGGAAACTATTTCTTCCCCTCATTATCAACTTCTAGCTTCCATCAGTCAAATTTACCTTGGTGTGGGGGCCGGGGCGCAGTGCCTGCCTCACATGTGCAAGGTCCTGAGTTCAATCCCCCGTACAAAAAAACCCCAAAAGCTTACCCTGGTGTGGTTTGGATTTGATATCTGATTCTGTGCTTGTTGCAAAGAGTTCATATTGAGGTGGATTTTTACTACTCAGCAGATTGTCTTCCTTTATACTGTTATCTTTTCTATGTTGCATGTTGCTTTGGGTATCAGCCTGACTCTTTGCCCAGTATATAATGGTTCTGCTGATATTTTATTGTTTATTGATGAACATATCTTCCTTGAGTTTTTGGAAAACTCATCAAACTCAATAATTTTTCTTCAGAACCCATTTGGAAATATTCCTCATAAAATGATAAAATACCAGGCTGGGGATTTAGCTCAGTGGTTTCGCTGCCTGCTGTGCCAAGTGCAAGGACCCGAGTTCGATCCCTGGTACCAAAAATAAAAAAACAAAAAAACCCAAAATGATAAAATACCAAAAAAGTCCACATGCATTTATTATACCATCAGAAGTAGCTCTTGGCCAATTCTTTCCTGGAAATATTATTATTATTATTATCATTATTATTATTATTTTGGTTTTCTGAGACAAGGTCTTGCTATGTAGTTCAGGCTGACCTTGAACTCACTATGCAGCTGGGGTGGCCTCAAACTTCTTGTAATCCTCCTGCCTCAGCCTCCCAAGCAATGAGATTACAGGCATGTGCCACCATACTCAGCGAAATGTTGGTAATTAAAGGTAAGGATTTATGGCTGAGGTTGCAGTTCAGTGGTAGAGCTCTTGCCTAGCATGTATGAGGCCTTGAGTTCCCTCCCCAGCATCACAAAAGAAAGAAGGAAGGAAAGAAAAGGAAGGGAGAAAGGGGAGAAAAAATAAGGGCTTAAGCATGATTTTGCTTTTCCCAAACAGCTCAAGGAGAATGCCACATAAGTAATGTGGACACTGTGGAAATCAGTATGGAGATACCTCATAAAACTAGGACTAGAGGTCCCATTTGAGTATCTTCCCAAAAGAAAAGAATCAAGGGATGGGGATTTAGCTCAGTGGTTCTGCTACCTGCCTCGAAAGCGCAAGGTCCTGAGTTTGATCCCCAGTACCAAAAAAAAAAAAAAAAAGAATTAAAAGAATCATACCACAGTGATCTATGCACACCCATGTTTATAGCAGCACAGTGTGTAATAGCTAAAACTTGGAAACGGCCCAATTGCCCATCAACTGGAAACTGGATAAAGAAGATGTGGTTTTTGTATAAAATGGAGTACTACTCAGCTATAAAGAATGAGAAACTAGAGACATTTATAGCTAAATGGATGCACATTGAGGTCATACTCTTTTTTTTTTTTTTTTGGTACCGGGGATCAAACTTGGGTCCTTGCATTTACACCGCAGGCGCCAAAACCACTGAGCTAAATCCCCGGTCCCTGAGGCCATACTCTTAAGTGAAATAAATAGGACAAATGTGTAAATACTGAATAGTTTCTCTGGTGTGAAAAACTAAAAGTGTAAATAAAGATCGAAATGTATAATTGATAATTGAAATAGGAAGAAAAGGTCTAAAGGAGTAGGGGAAGTGGAGGGGTAGGGGAAAGGAAAGAAGGGAAAAGAAAAAAATATGAGAAAAGGAAAAAATGGAAACAAAGTCTGTAAATAGGGAAGGGTGGAGGGGGCAAAGGGAGGACAGGGGAAGGGGGAAAAAATAAGAATCAAGATACTCATGTAATGGTACAAGATCCCAATGATGAATGTAACTGTGCTGTATACCTAAAATGTACCAATAAACTTAATGGAAAAAAAAAGTAGTGTGGAAGGATGCCTGTAATCCTACCACTCAGGAGGCTGAGGCAGGAGGATCACTGTGGGTTTGAGGTCAGCCTGGGCTACAAAGTGAGACCCTGTCTCAAAAAAAAAAATCACTACTTTGCAAAATGCAGAGAAATCATTATATATTTAAACAGTGCTCATCTATGCTGTAACCTAAGGGGTAAATCAACAGGGACAATGGGGAAAGACGGGCTCAAAGCATCAGGCATGAGCTGCCCAAGGGCTCACGTGTCAGGGAGCAGATTTAACAGGGGGTCATAGTCAGCAGCATTCACTGCTGAGCCCCACATCACAGTACAGGGATGGGCAAACCTCACGGAGGAAGCCCTTGGTCCCCCAGGTGTTCTGTGCAGAAGGTTGACTCAGCTCTGACATCCTGGCTCAGGAAATGGGCGGTGGCAACAGATTCAATGACAACATCCAGCATCATCGGACACATTCAGAACGTGGTGGGCCAGGGGTTTAGCTCAGTGGCACGGCGTCTGCCTTGCAAGCCCAAGGGTCTGAGTTCAATCTCTGGTGCTGCAAAAAAAAAAAAGGTAGCATGAAACACCGGACATCTGCCCCAGTCCCTTCAACAAGCCAGTCACTGAGAATACTGTAGGTAGTTTTGTTGTTTTTTTTGAGACAAGTTCTTGCTATGCAGTCTAGGCTGGTCTTGAACTCACTGTGTAGCCTGACTGGCCTCAAACTCACCTGGATCCTCCCGCCTCATCCTCCCAGTGCTGGGATCACAGGCATGTGCCACCCCGGGGTGAAACCATTCTGTGGAGGGGCCTTCTGTATATTGTAGCACCTTCAGCAGCACCTTCAGCCCCCGCTGATGCTGGTAGCAACACCCTGCACTCCAGCTGTGACAGCCAACTTTACCCAGTGTCTTTGGAGGTAAAAATTGCCACCAATTGGGAACCACTGCAAAAGGACAACAAAACAACCACTAGAACCCCAGATCCCCAGGCTATCTAACAGCAAGACAAGGAAACATCACCCTTTTTACATTTCATTCATTCATTCATTTATATTTTGAGACAGGTCTTACTAAGTTACACAGGCTGTATTCCATCCCCAGCCCTGCAAAAGAAACAACAGGGCCAGGGATTTAGCTCAGTGGCACCACACCTGCCTCGAAATCACAAGGTCCTGAGTTTGATCCCCTGTCCCCCGACCACAAAAAAAAAGAAAAACAAAACTTCATTCATAGGGGCTGGGGATTTAGCTCAGTGGTTCTGCCACCTGTCCTGTAAGCACAAGGACCTGAGTTCAATCACCAGTACCAAAAAAAATTCATGCATGGTGTGGTGGCACACGCCTGTAATCCCAGCACTTGGGAGGCTGAGGCAGGAGGATCACCCCAAGTTTGAGGCTAGGCTGGACTACATAATGAGACCCTGTCTCAAAAAACAAAAATAAACAAAAAAAGTCTGGCATTGGTGGCCCACACCTGTAACCCCAGCATTCTGGAAGGGTGAAGCAAGAGGGTCATAAGTTTGAACCCAACCTGGGCAACTAATTTAGGGAGGCCTTGTCATAAAAAAGTAATCAATTGGCCAGGGATTTAGCTCAGTGGCCCCTCACCTAACTGGCAAGCGAAAGGTCTTGAGTTCAATTCCCGATACCAAAACAAAAATCAATCAATAAACAGGGCAGGGGGTATGGCTCAGTTGTACAGTGTCCCTGGGTTCAACCCCTCATACTTTACAAATTATTTAATTAATAATAATAAATTTAAAAAAGCTGTAGTTATTCATGAGGGAGGAGAGGGAACTGAGACTTAGAAGGCACCTGCTGTTGGCATAAACATTATTTTTTGGGGGCTGTTTTTGCAGTGCTGGAGATAGAACCCAGGGCCTCATCTATGTAGGCAAAAGCTCTACCACCAAGCTGTGTCCCAGCCCTTCTCTTTTTAAAATATGTATGTATGTAGGTAGGTATGTATTTATTTATTTATTTATTTATGTTTTGAGCCAGGTTGGCCTTGAACTCACAATGTAGCCCAGGCTGGTCTCAGACTCACAGTGATCGTCCTGACTCAGCCTCCCGAGTGCTGGGATTACAGGAGGGCACTGCCACACCCGATCTCAGCCTCTATCAACCTCTTATAGACACCTGTGATTGGATTTATGCCCCCCCTCGATAATCCAGGATGATCTAATTTTACAGTCCTTAATACATCTGCAAAGACTCTCTGCCCTAACAAGATCACAATTTGCAGGTTCGGGATTTAGGATGCAGGCAGGATTTTGTGCAGGTCACCGTGGAACCCACGACATTTCCTGGCTGCTGAGCAGGGTGCTAAGTACTTCCTGTAATTTCACCAAAGTCCCCTGCAGCCCTGAGAAGCACTTGTGATCTTCCTGATGTGATCAGAGAGGTGCCGGACACTACCCACAGTCACAGGATTCTAACCCTGCCAGGTCAGACCCCAGTGTCTGATTCTAAGTGAGCCACAGAAGAGGCTTCTGGGAGCTAGGTGTGGTGGAGTATGTCTGTGAATCTGTGAATCCCGGCACTCTGGGAAGCTGAGGCAGGGGGATCACTTGTGGCCAGAACTGCTGTGGTGCAGATGACCAAACCAGTCCCACTGCCTCCTCCTCTCTGATGGGGCAGGGTGGGTGTGGCCTGCAGAAGCTGTCCTGGGGGGATTGGCACTGCTAGCTAGCAGGGGGTGCTGCTGGGTTTTGTTGCTTTCTTATTTTCTCTTTTTCCTTTCCTAACAGCACCAGAAGCTAGGGCAGTTGTTGCACAGGTGTTATTTAAAGTTTATTGTAAAACTGGAGTACTACTCAGCCATAAAGAACGAGAAACTAGAGTCATTTATAGCTAAATGGATGCATATTGAGACCATACTCTTAAGTGAAATAAATAGGACACACGTGTGTAAATACTGAATAGTTTCTGTAGTGTGAGAAACTGAGAGTGTAAATAAGGATTAAAATGATTAAAACGAATAATTGATACTTTGAAATAGGAAAAGGTCCAAAGGGGTAGGGGTGGTGGGAGGAGATGGGGAAAGGAAAGAATGGAAAGGAAAAATTATGAGAAAAGAAAAATAATGGAAACAAAGTCTATGTAAATAGGGAAGGGTGGAGGGGTGAAGGGTGCACAGGTAATGGGGAAAAAATAAGAACCAAGATACATCATGTACAGGTACAAACACCCAATGATAAATGTAAATGTATTGTATACCTAAAATGTACCAATAAAAGAATTTAAGCAAAAAAAAAAGTTTATTGTAGACATGGGCTGGGGATTTAGCTCAGTGGTTCTGCCGCCTGCCTCAAAAGTGCAAGGTCCGGAGTTCGACTCCCGGTGCTCCCCCTACATTGACTACCTTGTGGAGCATGTGGAGACAAAGCTGGCTAGTGGGGAAATGGAGCACTTCCCTGGAACAAAGCCCTCCATGATGTCGTGATGTCCTGTGCTAAGTAACAATATTAAAGAAAAAAAAAACCCAATTTTTTTTAATAGGGCTGAGGATGTAGCTCAGTGTAAAGGTCCTGGGTTCACACCCCAGTACTACAAAAACAAAAAACAAAAAACACTAGGCATGGTGGCACACACCTATAATCCCAGCACAAGGGGAGGCTGAGGCAGGACCATTGCCAAAAACTCGAGGCCACCCTGAGCTACCCAGTGAGTTCAAGGCCAGCCTGAACTACCATAGATAGTCCCTGTCTCAAGAAACAGCAACCAAAGGACTTCTGGGGCTGGGGGTGTGCTAGGTTAGGGTATTTGATGTTTTATTTTGTTTTGTTTTTTGAGACAGGGTCTTGCAATGTCATTCAGGCTGGCCTTGAACTCACTAGGTAGCCCAGGCTGGCCTCAAACTTGTGGTGATCCTCCTGCCTCAGCTTCCGGAGCGCTGGGATGACAGGGATGCGCCAACATGAGCCACCATGCCCGGTGAGGTTAGGTTACTTGGAAAGAGTCTTTGTCTAATATGAGTGAGGCCCTGGGTTTCATCCTCAGCACTAAAAAAAAGGCAGAAAGACTCTAGGTTCTGAGCCACAGACAAGACAGGCAGCAAATATCTGCATTTCTTCTTCCGTCCCCAGGCCCAGCATCAGAGACGCAGAGAAAAGGGCAGAAGGTTGCACCCAGAGGAGTCACCAGAGAGAGGTGGGGGACAATGATTCATCAGCCCTTTAGAAATGACACAGTCAGCCGGGCCTGGCCTTCCAGAGCTGCGGCCAGGAGTGCACACAAGAGGAAAGGACAGAGGGGCAGCAGAGTTCTCCCCCAAGGGAGGATGACCTGGAGAGGCAGCACTGGCTGCTGCCCTACCAGGCCCGAGGCACACAGCCAGTCTTCCCTGTTGTGCTGACAAGGAAACCAAGGCACAGAGAGGTTGAACACCTTCCGGGGCTTGCACAGCAAACCTCCGGCCTCCCAGCATCAGAGCACCTCCTGTTGTTGGGTTTTGAATCGAGGTGAAATTTACCTCACATCCAATGAACTTGTTTTGTGGTGTGGTGGTGGTGATCAATCCATGCAGGGCACATACCCTGCAGCTCAGCTGCACCTCCAGCCTCAAAGCCACTGGGGTGGAGTGCATGTGTTTACGACACCTTGCAAGGCATACCTCAACTGGCTCTCAAACTCTGTCATCATCGACACCAGGCCCAGGTGCAGCCCCACTCTGGTCCCTCTTCCCAGCCCTAGAAACCACAAGTTGTCTTCCTGTCTCTGTGGATCTGCCTGTTCCGGATGCTTTGAATAGACGGGATCACACAGCATGTGGCCTGTGGGGTCTGACTTCTCTCATTCAGCATCATGGGGCTTTTTTCGTCTTGTTTGTTGGGATTCTGAGGCAGGAAAATCACGAGTTCAAGGCCAAGCTGTGCTACATAGTGAGGGCCTGTATCAAAATAAAATAAAAAATAAACAAATAGGGTCGGGTAGGTAGCCCAGTGCTCCTTGAGTTCAATCCCCAGTTTCACAGGGGAAAAAAGCGTAAAAGAGCAAAAGTGCTAGCTTTGGGTGTGGTGGTGCACACCCATCATCCCAGCACTCAGGAGGCTGAGGCAGGAGGATCGCTGCAAGTTTGAGGCCAGCCTGGGCTACATAGTGAGATCCTGCTCCAAAAAACAAAACAAGGTGGTAAAAATTATGTTTTGTGTATTTTCTTTTTTTTTCTTGGTACCGGGGATTCAACTCAGGACCTTTCGCTTTCAAGGCAGGGGACAGAATCACTGAGCTAAATCCCTGTCTTGTTTTGTGTATTTTCCACTAGACATTTGGACATCAGCTGGACCCAGTGATCTGCCCTCCAGACCATTCTGAGGCTCAAATTTGAGAACATTGGCACAGGTTGTGGGAAGGATTAGAAACACAACATAGATATGAAATACCACAGCACTGTCGGCCCCACGGTCTGTCTGGGAAGCGTTTCCTATTGTTTATTTTTGTGCTGCTGGGGATGGGGCCCAGGGATTCTCATTAGCTAGCCAAGCACTCTTACCACTGAGCTACACCCCAGCCCTTTGAAAATTGTATTTTGTGACACTGAGTTATCCAGGCTGGCTGGCCTCAAAGTTGACATCCTCCTGCCTCAGCTTCCCCAGTAGCAGGGATGACAAGCGTTGGCCACCCTACAATTGACTGATTGATAGTGGGGCTGGGCATGGAACCCAGGGCCTCCCTCAGGCCAGGCTCGCGGTTGCCACTGAGGGGCGCCCCAGCTCCTGTTAGGTTATTTTGTAAGGTAGCGGGCGTCCCAGGCCTGCAGGACCTGGCTGGTCACTGCGCCTGTTGACTGGGTTCCTGTTTTCTGCAGAGGCGCATGGAAAGCTTTGTGCATCCTTCCGTCAAGATGACAGGGCCACGCGGCGTCACCCTGGCCCTAGCAAAGGTTATCGCTGGCTGGAGACGGAAAGGTCGGGCTGGCGCCAGGAGATAGCGACGTCGCCCTGCTCCCTCGGGCGCATAAATGGGCCGCTCCGGGGAGGCGCGGCGGCCCTTCGTCCCGCGTCCTCGTGAGCAATGGCTCGGCGCGCGCTGCTGCTGCTGCTCCTGCTGCTGGCGGTGTGGACGCGGCCCGGCCAACGGGTTCCCAGGGCTGAGGCCCGGGCCGCGCCCTATGGGGTGAAACTGTGCGGCCGTGAGTTCATTCGCGCAGTCATCTTCACCTGCGGGGGCTCGCGGTGGAGACGCGCGGACGCCCTGGAGCACGCGGCCGCCGGTGAGCCTGGGCAGGAGGAGTGGGGACAGAGGGGACCATCCACCCACCCATCCATCCAACTTCCCATCCTTCCATCTGCCTGTGCCTCCATCTATCCATCCATTTCTCAGTCCCTGGGCCCAACCTGTGACAGGTGAGGCCGCTGTGTGCAGATAGGAAGCTGAGGTGGCTTCCAAGTCGCTGGGCTGGGAGGGTGTGGACTCTAGGGGCGACCCCAGCTCAGCACCTCACTTCCCTGTGCTGGGCCGCTCTACTGTGGAATGGGTGTCACTGTGACTTTGCAGGGTTAGTAAAAGGTTAGGTTGGGACAGGTAGGGCACATTGTAAGCAGGGGAGAGGATCAGGGTGGGCTCCAGCAGGAGGGGCAAGCAGGAGAGCTTGAGGGGCATGGGCCTGGCAAAGGGACAGATGTTCATTGGGATGAGGATGAGGATGCTGGTGGATGGATGGAAGGAGGGATGGAGAGATGGACATGAGCATAGAGCCAGAATATGCATTGCCTGAGTTAAAATAGTGGCCCTATAGCCATGTGTGGTGGTGCATACCTGTAATCCCAGTACTCAGGAGGCCGAGGCAGGAGGATTGCCAAGAGTTTGAGGCCAGCCTGAATTACAGAGCAAGATCTTGTTTCAAAAAAAGTAGCCCTTCGCCTTAATAGCTGTGTATTCT
The DNA here is from genome assembly GCF_000247695.1 of Heterocephalus glaber. The sequence continues at coordinate 1,273,293 of NW_004624901.1, forward strand.
TACAAATTCCTGAGTCATTCCTCAGTGATCTCTGGAAGTTGGGGTGAAAGTAACAGCATCCATCTGATGCAGTTGTCACTGAGAGGAATAAAGGAGTTTGCCTCCCAAAACAGTTAAAACAGTGCCTGGCACTTGATAACACCTCAATAAGTGATCAATGATTGATCAATAAATTTTATGCTTTTTTGTTGCTTGTCATGTCCCTGAGCTTGTTATGGGTTTTAGAATTGGTATTCAGTCCTCTAGTCCTTATAAAATTCAGGGAAACAGGAGTTATTGTTGTGCCCACTTTGAAGGAAACTGAGGCTCAAATCCTCTTACTCACAATTATAGAGAGGCTAGTGTCCAAATACATGCTTTCAATAAATAAAGAGTTGGGGAAATAAGTAACTGGAAAGTCAAGCTTAGTAAGGTTGAATAACCTGCCCATCAAAACTGATGGCAGAAGGGCCGGGGATTTAGCTCAGTGGTTCTGCCGCCTACCTCGCAAGTGCAAGGTCCCAAGTTCGTTCCCTGGTACGAAAAAAACAAAAAACAGATGGCAGAGCCAGTATTTGAACTCAGGACTGGCTGGAATCATGACCTTGAATTACAAATTTGGCTGGGTGGTCAGGGGCCACTCTGTTGGGGTGGCAGCAGCCCAGCCTGAGCCCTGATCCTCCTCCTCTGCTGCAGATGCCTTCGAGGATGAAGATGGCAATGCAGACAGCCTGGCCAGAGAGCTGGATGATGCTGTGGGCTCCAGCGAGTGGCTGGCCCTGGCCAAGTCCCCCCAGGCCTTCTATGGTGGCCGACCCAGCTGGCAGGGTGCCCCTGGGACTCTTCGTGATAGCCGGGACATCCTGGCTGGGCTCTCCAGCACCTGCTGCAAGTGGGGGTGCAGCAAGAACGAGATCAGCAGCCTCTGCTAGGCCAAGGCTGGCCAGCCAGAGATACAGGCAGTCATGTCTCAGCCCTGCCATCCTCAGCCTTTGTCCCCCAGGCCTGTCTTTCCAATCTTCATGCATCTGCAGGACCCAGAAGCATGGGCCATGGCTTGGGTCACCATACATCCAGCATCCAGCCCTGACCTCAGACTCCCCCTCCCCGCACTGTGCCTCGAGACAGCTGCACCCCTACTGAGCCCTCGGAGACCCTGCCCTCTCCACCTGGCCCTCATGGACCCCTGCTACTCCCTGGTCCCCAATGTACCCAAAGTGGCCACTCTGAGCCCCTGGCTCTGGCCCCAGTGCAAACCAGCTGCCCCCTCTTCTCTGGCGCCAGCCCCTCTCCTGTCCTGCTGCTGCTGGTGGGGTCCCGGATTCCCAGGACGTCACAAATGGGGAGGAGGGCGCTGTGGGCGCAGGAACCTTCCCGGCCCGGATAATAAAAGTTACAGACTCGACCAGCGTGTGTGTTACTGCTGGGGCGGGACAGGTTTCGGGGAGCTCGGCGTCGCCCCGCCGCCGCCGCACCCGGGGACTTTCCGCTGGGGACGGGCGGGGGCGCGCGGGGCAGCAGCTTCCTGTCCCCGCCCTGGGCTGCGAGGTCTGGGGTCCCCAGGAGCCATGAGGGGCCCGCGGGCTGCCTCCCTCCGGCCGCTGTCGCTGCTGTCGCTGGTAGTGGCGCTACTCCCTGGGACTCGCGCCCAGGGTGAGTGGGGCGCGGGCTGGGGCCAGAGTCCGGGGTCTCCGCCGGCCCGGGGGTGCGGGGGTGCCGGGGGGGGCGCCTAGGGTGTCGTAGGGGTGTGGTGGGGGTGGGAGCCCTTGGGTGCCAACAGGATGTGGCTGGCAGCGGGGAGGGGGAGAAGGTCCGCGCAGAACTGGGTGAGGGTGCCCAGCGCCCCCTTCCCTTGCGCGCGGCCAGGCATCGCGGGCTGCAGTGGTGAGAAGTCTGTCCCAAGTCCTGCGAAGCGGGGCTGGGGAGTTGCTGGGGGCAGAGCCCTCAGGGTGTGACCCCAGCATCTACAAAAGAAAAAAGGAAAAAGACGCTCTGAGAACTCGGATGGGGGATGTGGGGAAGGTGGGAGCTTGACCGCCGGCGCCCCCTCCAGGCAGCGCGGGGCTGCTGCAGTGCTTTAGAGTCGGATCCCAGCGGAACCTGAACTGCTCCTGGGAACCGCTCCCGGACTCCAGAAACCCCATCGTCCTGCACTTCCAAAGCCGGAAGTAGTGAGTACACTAGTGCCACTTGGGGAAACTGAGGCAGTGGAGGGAGCCACTCTGCGAATCAGGAAGGGGCTCTGCTCCCCCAGTTCTCAAGCCTCTCAGGGCTGTGTGGCCCTGGGTTTGTCACTCTCCCTCTCTGAGCCTGCTTTTCTCCCCTGCTAAACGGCGGAGCCGCTTCCCCGGGCTGGCTCTGCCCCTGCAGGGCGCAGGCATGTGTCGGGTGAGCGAGCCGGCTAAGAGGAGCTGGCTTCCGCCTGGCTGTGTGGCCTCTTCGAGCTTGCTTACCCTCTCGAAGCACATGGAAGGATGACGCTGCCACTTGGGATTCCCGCACTGGGAGAGGCGACAGAGCCTGGCACTTGTGGGACTGGAGCCCAGGGGATAGTGCGGTGGTCCTAACGATGAACCTCACGGAACTTCAACTGGGCGGAGGGAGGGACAGCACAGAGGCAGTGGAAGACACAGAGGGCCCTGGGGCGCTGTTTCCCCCCGCCCCTTCCTTTCTGGTACTGGAGATTGAACCCGGCCGGGCACATGCTAGGCAAGAACCCTGCCCCTCAACTACATCCCAGCCCTTCAATTTTATTTTATTTATTTTGGAGACAGGGTCTCACTATGTAGCCCAAGCTGGCCTTGAACTGGCAGTGATCCTTCTGCCTCAGCTTCCCAAGTGCTGGGATTACAGACATATGCCATGGTGCCTGGCTTATTTTTCTCTTCTTAAATGGTGTTAATATATGTATATATATATAACAGGGCCGGGGATTTAGCTCAGTGGTTCTGCCGCCTGCCTTGCAAATGCAAGGTCCTGAGTTCGATCCCCAGTACCAAAATAAAAAATAAAAAATAATATATATCTATATATAACAAAAATTGTCATTTTCAGCCTATCTTTTTTTTTTTTTTCCGGTACCGAGGATCAAACTCAGGACCTTGCACTTGTGAGGCAGGTGGTGGCACCACTGAGCTAAACCCCCAGCCCATCTTTCCTTTTTTTAGGTAGGGTCTCACTATGTGGCCCAGGCTGGCCTCTAACTCACTATCCTCCTGCCTCAGCCTCCTCAGTACTGGAATTATAGGTGTGCACCACCACACCTGGCTGTTTTGGTTTTGAGATGGGATCTTGCTGTGTTACCCAGGCTGGCCTCAAACCCCTGGGCTCAAGTGATCTTCCTGCCTCAGCCTCCTGAGTAGCTGTGACTAGAGGCACATGCCACTGCACCTCCTGTTTTCAGCTCTTTTGGGTGCTCCCCCAGGAATGCCATTGCTGGTTACATGGGAGCTTTATGTTTAAACGTCACAACCCCTGCACCCTTCCACATTCCCACCAGCAATGCAGGAGAGTCCCAATTTCTCCACTTCCTCACAAATGCTTGGTTTTTCTCTTGGAGGTTTCTTGTTTGTTTGTTTCCTTGACTAAAGCCTTGTTCTGAGCCTTTACTTTTTATTTGGCAGTGCTAGGGATCGAACCTAGGGCCTTCACAGTGAGTTCCATTCCCAGACCTTTTTCATTTCTTATTTTGAGACAGGCTCCTGCTAAGTTACTAAGTTGCCCTGGCTGGGCTTGATCTTGTAATCTTCCTGCTTCAGCCTCCTGTCCCTACCTTGGTTGTTCTGTTCATCACGTGTACCACCTGATGTAGCATCAGTTATATCTGTCTGTGCCTCTCATCTCCCCTGCCCGTGTGAGAAGTGACACTAGCTTCAGACAGGCCTTCGGCTGTTTTTGTCATACTTCTGTCCTAAGCTTCTAGAACAGGGCCTGGTACAACACACACTGGCAACTGAGCAGTTTCGTGGATCTGAGCATGCATTTTGTAAAGAGAGAGCAGGAAACATATTGAGCAACGCTCATGTAACATGCACAGATGAGCTGGGTTTGGTGACCCTCGCCTGTCATCCCACTCCCTGGGAGGCTGAGGCAGGAGGATCATGAGTTCAAGGCTAGCCTCAGAAACTTAGTGAGACCTTGTCTCAAAATGAAAAATAAAAAGGGCTGGGGATGGAGCTCAGTGGTAGAACAGTTCTGGGTTCTATCCCTAGGACTCCAAAAACCAAGTCACTTTTATGATAAAGTGTTGACTATCTCATGTAACTTACTGAATATTGTACTGTAAGTGAAAAACACAATGGTTGTTCTATATTGCTGGCCGAGAAAAAGATAAAAATTTAAAAAATTTTTTTCCAGTATTAAGGATAGCACCCAGGGCTCACACATGATAGGCAAGCCCTGTACCACTGAGCCACACACCCCAGTTCCCAAAATTCAAAAAATATTTACTTACTGGTTTTCCAATACTAGGGATTGAACCTAGGGCCTTCGAACTGAGCTACATCCCCAGCCTTTTAAATTTCTGTTATCTTGAGACAGGTCTTGCTAAGTTGTCCAGGCTGGGCTCACACTTGTGATCCTCCTGCCTCAGCCTCCCAGAGTGCTGGGATGAAAGGTGTGGACTACCATGCCTGGTTCCAGAATTCAAAATCTGATCTCTGATCTCTGTCACATGCCTATTTCTTGTCACTATTCTAAAGCAGTAGTGCACAGTGGAGCCACCATACCTGGGGACTGGCTCACTGTGTCCCCAGCACCCTGCGAGTGCATTCCATGTCTGCTGACCCACTCTGAGCTGTCACTTGCATCAGGCACTGTCATGGTGGGTGAGGGGCTGAGGCACAGAGGGGCTAAGAGAAGTCGCCTCCTCCAGTCACAGCTCTGAAGCAGCAGATCCGGGTTTTGCATCCAGCAGAGTAGGTTGTAGCCCTAGGTCAGTTCTCGGGTGTCACCTTGGCTCTCATCCTCAAATGTCCCACAGCCACTCCAACAGAACCCAGACAGTGGCAGTGCCCGCGGGGCAGAGTTGGGGGACCATTGCTCGGAAGAAGTTCACCGAGGCGGACCATCTGCTGGTCTGGGGGACTCAAGGGGGCAGGCCTCTCTGGACACCGGTCCTCGTGGACCTGGAAACCCGAGGTAGGTGGCAGAGGCGAGTGGTCCGTGAGAGGTCACAGGGCCCCCCTCCCTCACTGCATGCTTCCCCCCACCCCAGTGAAGCCCGACACCCCCCATCTGTTACCCGGTGGCGTGGACTTCTCAGAGGATGCACCGCTGGAGGCTACCGTGCAGTGGCAGCCACCTGAATGGCCATCCAAGCCCCTGATCTGTCAGTTCTACTATCAGAGGTGCCTGGAGCAAGGCTGGTCCCTGGTAAGTATCTGTCCCCGACCTGTTCTGGCAGAGCCTGCAGGCCAGGTGCCCACCCAGCAGGCCCCAGCTAATAGCTTTCTATCCCAGCACTCAGGGGGGCTGAGGCAGGAGGATCGCACTGGGCAACTTAATGACTTAGCAAGACCTTATCCTTCCTCACTAAATAATCTATAGTCCTTCCTATCCACGAGTCCACAGCCTCAGATTCAACCATTTCAGTACTGAAAATCTTGGCAAATGGGAGGATCAGATATGCGCTGTACACATATTGGTGATATTTTTCTCAGCGGGATTCCCTCTGCAACACAGTGAGACAACTGCACATGCCATTTGCGCAGCATCCAGTGTTCTCCATGTGCAGAGGCGCTAAGGCTGCAGAGGACGAGAGCAGGTTTTGGCAACCCTGTGCCACCGATGGAGAGGACTGGGTACTCAAGGCTTTGGGGTCATGGAACCCTCCCTCCACGGATGCTGAGGGCTCACAGTTTAGGTGTTGTGCAGTTGTGACCCAAAGGCCACTTGGCATTTTTGAGAAATTCAGTAAACCTCCTCTAACATTTTTTTTTTTCAAGAATAGAAGTTTTGGATGGCTTAAATTAACCTTAAAATAATAATAACTAACAAGAGCAAACATTTAAGAGAACATCTCCTGGATGCCTGATGCTGCTGAAAAAGAAAATAAAATACAACAAAAGCAGCTGCGCACAGTGACCATAGTCCCAGCTACTCAGGAGGCTGAGGCAGGAGGATCACTTAAACTTCAGTGTTCAAGACCAGACTATGTAATGTAGTCTCAGAAGAAAAACCAGGTATCCATTTTATAGTTGGGGAAGCTGAATCTCAGAGAAGTTAAGCAACTTTCCCAAGGTCACACAACAGGAAAGTGGAAGCCAAGTCCAGAACAAGAGGATCCCAGAAGGATTGGGGAACCCATGCATGCACTTTAACACACAACCAGGAAGTTGAGTATCTTATTTTCTGTGATATGTCCTTGGCTGAGAACATAGTCACATGGCCTCATTTGACTGCAAAGGAGGCTGGGAAATGTAGTCTTTATTCTTGCCAGCCATGTTCCCAGCTAGTTACACCAGGGTTCTCTTTGTGAAGAAAGACGGGGATATTGGGGATTGTCAACTGCTACAGCCACAGATTTTTGACACAAAACACCACAACAAAAAGCAGAGTTGTGGAGAGCACTTACCTAGCATGCACCAGGCTCTCTCTGGCTTACATGTTCAGCGCCAAAAAAAATGCAAAATTGATGTCATTGTGATTGTTGGTGCCATTCAGAGCAGCTCTGCAATACAGATGTGAGAATCTGGCTGCTTGGATACAAAATTCAGCTGCAGCTCCCTGCTCTGTGACCTTGAGTAAGAACTCACTACCCACTGCTACACTTAACCACCACTCTGCCTGCGATTGTACCATATGGGGGCTTGGGGGGGGGTTGAGGGGGATGGAGCAACTTAGTAAACACGTTAGGCAAGCACTCTACCACTGAGTTGCACCGTAGCTCTTTTTGTTGTGCCACGCCAGCCAGGAAATCACCAAACACCAGGACCAAGACAGAGTTATAACTAAAAGGAGTTTATTCACGCACATGGACTCCACTCTCAAGGAGAAGTGAAGCCCCGAAGCAGGGGACAGCACAGCTTTTATAGGTAACTCAAACAAAGAAGTTCAGGGAGAGGCCACCATGTCCTTCAGCCAGCTGTGAAATATCTTTCACAACCCAGTTCTTTTTCATCCCACCTAGCTTGCCAAGATGGGGCCTTCTGTGGCTACAGGGCTCGGTGGTTACAGGGAGGCACTGGGCACCATCTGTTCCCGGGGAGTGATAAAGCATGTTTACAGAAGCAGAGCAAGCGGCTCTCTTGTGGGGAATTCCAGCACTCTGTAAGGGGAGGGGTATGAGGGGAGTTTAATCACAGGCCAAGGTGACATTTCTTAGGTTCACTTTGGTCTCACACTTTTCATTTTTTATATTTCGAGACAGTGTGTTTGCTAAATTATCCAGGCTGGGCTGGAACTTGGGATCCACCTGCCTCAGCCTCCCGAGTAGATGGGATCACGGGCGTGCACCACCGTGCCTGGCCGGACTTTGCCACTAAAAGCCTCAATATTCTGTATCCTTTTAGTCCTGGGCCCACCAGGACGGCTGGTCACCAGCTCAAGCACCCTGGGCTCCGCCCTGGGGCCTGGCTCTCTGTTCCCTCTGGCAGCTAGAGCCGGAAGTGAAGACTGTGCCTCTGAGCCCGGTGGAGATGCAGGAGCTGGAGCTCACCTCGGCCTACAAAGTGCGTGGACGCTGCAGAGTGGAGACCAAAGGAGACCTGTGGAGCGAGTGGAGCCAGGCCCTGCACTTCCAGACCCCGCCCGCTGGTGAGGCTCCGGCTTACCCCGCCTCTGCTTCTCCAGACCACCGGTCTGCTCATCAGCTCCCATCCCATCCTTCCAGCCCCTAAGGACGTATGGATCGCTGGGAACCCGTGCATGACCCCAGGCAGCCCGGCAGCCCTGCTGGTGTGGAAGGTGAGCTCCGTGCCCAGGTGCCTTTTTCCAGGGCGCCCCCAACAGCAATGATGCGGACGGGACGTAGTCTCTGCTGCCCCCTGCAGGCCGATACGGGGATTGCGAGCAGGCGCTCGAGAGGTCCTGGCTGTGGGCCTGAGACCGGGATAAGGGACACCAGGCTCAGGGTCTGGAAGACTGGAGCTCAAAGGCCTGCATCACACGAGTGGTGGGAGGTGGCTGAAAAGGGCCAGGCGCGCGGGCTAAATCCCAGCTATTTGGGAGACTGAGGCAGGAGGATCGCAAGTTTGAGCACCGCCTGGGCAATTTAGTGACTTAGGGAGACCCTGTCTCAAAATTAAAAAGGCTGGGGTTGTGGCTCAGTGGTGGAGCACTTGCCTAGCATGGGTGAGGTCCTGGGTTCCATCCTCAGCATGGGAACAAAAAGCAAAAAAGGCCGACAGTCCTCATTAATTCATATTTATTGAGGACCTATTATGTGTCACGTATCATTAAGTCCTGGATCTCGCTGGGCATGGTGGCATAGGCTTGTAATCCCTGCACTCTGAGCGGCTGAAACAGGAGGATCTCCATGAGTTGGAGGCCAGCCTGGGCTGCATAGTGAGTTAAAGGGCAGCCTGATCTACCTAGTGAGACCCTACCTCAAAAAACAAACAAAAATTTTTTTTCAATTTTGAGACAGGGTGTCATTAAGTTGCTAAATTGCACAAGCTGGACTTGAACGTGCAATCCTCCAGCCTCAGCCTCCTGGAGTGCTGGGACTGCAAGTGTGAGCTATCACAGCCAGCTGATGAATAATATTTTAATTTAATATTTTAAAAAATCGAATCAGCAGGCCGGGCATGGTGGCACATGCCTGTAATCCCAGCACTCAGGAGGCTGAGGCAGGAGGATCACTGTGAGTTCGAGGCCAGCATGGGCTGCATAGTGAGTTCAAGACCAGCGTGAACTACATAACTAGACCATGTCTCAAAGAAAGAAAAAAGTCAAATCAGCAATCTGGTCTCCCAGGACCAGCGGTCTATATTTGTAAATAGAGTTTGACTGGTGCTAACCATGACCAGAATTGGGATGAGGATAGCAAGGCAGGGCCACACAAGTGGAGGACTGGATCCTGGCTTTACCTGAAACCCTGCCATTTTGTTTGTCTTATGTTTTTTGTATTCATTTTGATTTATTAAAATATTGCACATGCCTGATGTGGTGGCTCACACCTGTAATCCCAGCACTCAGGAAGCTGAGGCAGGAGGATTGCCATGAGTTCGAGACCAGCCTGGGCTACATAGTGAGACCCTGTCTCAAAAGAACCCCCCCCCCAAAAAAAGTATTCAAGTATTATTTAATCTTGGTTACTGGGTATTTTTTTCTGGGTATTTTGTTTTTCTTAGATAGGGTCTTGCTACATTGACCAGGCTGGTCTTGAACTCCTGGGTTCAAGCAATCCTCCTCCCTCAGCCTTACAAGTAGATGGAACCACAGGGTTACTAGGTTTTTGGTATTTGTCACCCTTAAATTTTCTACCCAAAGTGAGTGTCTCCCTAATCTTACTATTTCTTGCCAAGAAACCTTATTCAAATTTCATCTGTCCAGTGAGCTCCTCAAAAATTCAGTTTCTACATCTGTAAAATGGACCCGACCATACTGCTTCTCTAATTGTCTTATCAGGTGACCTCACTGAGGCATATAGTAGGTTCCCCTCATACTGGGGATGGACTCCAGGACCTTCACACTGAGCTCCATCTCCAGCCCATTTTTCTTTTTTATTTTGAGACAGAGTCTTGCTAAGTTGATAAGTTGCCCAGGCTAAGCTCATATTTGGAATCCTCCTGCCTCAGCCGCTTGGAGTTCTAGGGTGACATGCATGCAACACCACAGCCAGCCCACCATAGTCCCTGGTTAAATTGGAGACATGAACTCTCTTGGCTTCTCCCCAGGCTCCGGGGCCCTGCGTGCAAGTGAGCTACCAAGTGTGGTTCTGGGCTGGAGAGAAGATGCAGATGCAGGAGGAGGTGCCCTGCTGTTCGTGGCCCATCCCTGCCTGGGCACGGTGGGCCAGGGTGTCTGCCAAGGATGGTGTCCCCTGGGTGCCCTCCACCAACCTCTCCTTGTTCTGCTTGGGTAAGAGACAGGAACCCCCTCTGCTCGGGACTGGGAGTGGGCAGGGCCTCCTGAGTGGGCAACCAGGACTCCCCTAGCTGCAGACTCTGCGCCCCAGAATGTGGTGGTCAGCAGCATTGCTGGGACCCCCGGACTGCTGGTGAGCTGGCAACAGGGGACCCAGGAGCCATGGGAGTATGTGGTGGCCTGGGCCCTGGACGGAAAAGCCCTGGAGGATGTCAGCTGGACCCGGATTTCTCTGGGGAACCACAGTGCTGTGCTGCTAGGTAAGGCCAAAACACCAGGTTCCCACTTCTATGAGTCTATCTTCTGTTGTTATGACAAAGTCCCCAAGGGTGGCACTTATGAACAAGAGAGGTTGACTTGGCTCACAGTCTGGAGCTCTAGTGTTGTGCAGCATCTGTGGGTTCTGGGAGGGCCCGTGACCACCACTAGGGGTGGCTGTGGACCAAGCAGGCTGAGCTGGAAGATCAATTCCCTGCGCCACAGAGGATTCTGGGTGCCTCTCTGCTGCCCCTGGTGGGCTCCAGCAGTACTGAGCCTCAGTTATCTATAGTGGAAACCAACTCCTTTCTTCCTTCCTTTCTTCCTTCCTTCCTTCCTTCCTTCATTTCTTCCCTCCTTTCATCTTCTCCCTCCTCCTCCCTTTCTTTTTCTTTTCGTGGTAACCCAGGGCCTTTGCACCGAGCTACATCCCCAGCCCCATTTTTTAAATTTTGAGATAAGATCTCACTAAGTCTCTAAAATGCTGAGGCTGGGCTGGAATTTGGGCTCCTCCTGCCTCAGCCTCCCAGAGTGCTAAAGTTAGAGGTGTGCCCAGGCTGGTCTTGAAATCCTGGGCTCAAGCAATCCTCTACCACAAGCCTGGCTGGGCACTTGTGGGGTTTGTTTGTTTGTTTTGTGGTACCAGGGATTGAACTCAGGACCTGACCCTTGTAAGGCAAACATGTTGCCACTGAGCTAAATCCCCAGCCCATGGGCACTTGTTTCTTAACACCTTTTCCTAGATGCCTTTCTTTCTTTCTTTCTTTCTTTTTTTTTTTTTTTGGTGTTTTGAGACAGGGTCTCGCTATGTAGTTCAGGCTGGCTTTGAACTCACTATGGATCTCAGGCAGCCTTGAACTGGAAGCACAGCCTCCTGAGTGCTGGGATTAGAGGTGTGTGCCACCACGCCCAGCCAGGCTGCCTTTCTTATATCATCTCACTTTTGCCCTGCTGGTGTCTCCTGGTGTCGCTTCCCAGATCAATCCCTGACACCCAGGCCTTATCCCACAGTGTCTGGGGGACCCTGGGGAAGATGGTGCCCGTTGGGTAGTGAGTGGGGGTGGGAGAGGCAACCCTAAATGGTCTTCTATCTCTACCACCCAGGCAATTTTACAAGAGGGGTCCCCTATCACATCTCGGTGACAGCAGTCTTTCCTGAGGGCCTGGCCCCTGCTCCCTCTGTCTGGGGGTTTGGAGAGGAGCTAGGTAAGAACAGGGCTGGAGGGTGTGGAAGATTCCTGGAAGCCAGCAGAATGTGACCAAGTAGTTTCCCCACAGCACCTGTAGCGGGTCCAGCAGTTTGGCGGCTCCCGGATGACCCCTTGGGGACCCCCGCAGTGGCCTGGGGAGAGCTCTCAAAGCATCAGCTCCGGGGCCACCTCTCCCACTACACCTGGTGTGCACGGAGTGGCTCCAGAGCCTCAGTCTGTGTGAACGGTGAGCCTCCCCCCTCCCGTGCCTCCCTCGGCCCCCAAGACCAGGCCAACCCCACCCCTGAACCCCGGGCCCTCTGGCTGTCTCTTTGCCCTGGCTACCCTCCATCCCTGGAGGACAGTGACTCTCTGGTTATTGACATAATGGCCTCACTGGGGCATTAAAACTGAAAGCTCCGATCTATGTGTATTGATGTTGAAAGACACCTGTCACATTTCATTACATTAACAAGATGGAAAGCGTTCTGGAACTCTGGAGATGGCTTCCTTTTTGGTATAAAATAAGCTCAAGATTGGCAAAGCCAAGCCACAAATATGGAAATAAATCCTTTCAATGCCAATAAAGATTGTAGGATTATAGCGTGATTTTCATTTTTTATTTGTATTTGGTTTGTGATACAAAGGATTGAACCCAGGGCTCAGCCCTTTTTTTTTTTAATTTTTATTTTTTGCAGTGAGACAAGTTCTCACTAAGTAAGTTCCCAGGCTGGGCTCACACTTGTGATTCTCCTGCCTCAGCTTTCCAGAGTGGTGGGATCGCAGGTATGCACCGCCGTGCTCATGTATTTTTTTTTTTTTTTTTTTTTTGGTACCGGGGATCAAACTCGGGTCCTTGTGCTTGCATAGCAGGTGGTGAAACCACTGAGCTAAATCCCCGGCCCT
>NW_004624901.1:1285879-1317366 GCF_000247695.1 Heterocephalus glaber
TTTTTTTTTTTTTTTTTTTGAGATGAGGTCTCACTATGTTGTTCAGTGTGGCCTTGAGCTCCTGCCTTAGCCTTCATGGTAGCTGAGATCACAGGTGTGTGCCACTATACCCTAGATAATTTTTTCTTTCTTATTTTCATTATTATTATTATTATTATTAGTGTGTTTGTGGGCAACCCACATACATAGACAAACCAAATAATATCTAAGAAATATATCAGGTGGTGATCCATGCTGAGTGGAAAATGAAGCAGGGTGGGCTAGTGGCGCAGAGGTAGTTTACAATGGAGGGGCACTCAGGGAAGGCTTTGCTGTGGAGGTAGCATTTGAACAAAGACCTTCAGGAATGAGAAAAAAATCCCATGTTGCTGGGGACCAGTGCTGTGGGCAGATGAAACTGCACATTCAAAGGCCCTGTGGTAGAGAGCACTTCCCCTCCCTCTGTGCTCGTGTTCCTCAGTGAGCAGCAGCACCCGGAAGGTCACTCTGCCCGAACTCCCCTGGGGACCCTGCAAGCTGTGGGTGATGGCGGCCACCATTGCGGGACAAGGCCCACCTGGTCCCAGCCTCCAGTTTCACCTGCCAGGTAGAGGATGGGGTGGGACTGCCTGCTCCACTTGGGGGAGGAGGTGTCTGGAGTCCTCACCTGGGCTTCAGGGCAGGGACAATATGACTTAAGGTGGAGGATTAGTATGGGGGGAGTCTGGGGATTGAACCAGGTCTGTGTGCACACTGAGCACATCTGTACCACTGGGTTGAACCCCCCCAGCCCTCACTATGTAGTTCTCACTAGCCTTGAACTCGCTATGTACCCCAGGTTGGCCTCGAACTCCTGGTGATAATCCTGCCACAGCCTCCCATGTGCTAGGATGACGAGCATGTGCCACCATGGCCCACTTCTAGGGGTCTTTTGATTCTGCTAATGCTGCAGCGTCTTACCAGGCGCTGTGTCTCCCATGGTTTCACGCTGCCCCCCACTTTGACCTATCAACACTGTCCTATTCACGAGCTCAGCCCCTTCTCAAGATTCCTAGCCCCTCACACATATAAGCCCCCCCACTCCATCGAGCAAGCCCAAACCCATCCACAAGCCTTACGTCTTTTCCATGCTTCGTGGCATCCAAAACGTCTCTCCTCTTCGCCCTGCAGGGAATACTTTGAGCTGGGGAGTCCTGCCCCGAATCCTGTGCCCATGGGCCTTGTTCCTGTTGGTCTGCTGCCTGGGCCTGGCCACCTCTGGAAGGTGAGGTGAGGGGACATGCCGGGCTACCTAGGTGTGTTGGGGGCAGCTGCTGGACATTAGCTGAACTTTGTAGGGGGGTGGAGGGGAGCCTCGGGGCTCCGCAGGGTTTGTGTACTCTGGAGCTTGGACAGTGTCCGGCACCCAGGCTCCCAGTCCTGATTTTACCTACCCACCAGGTGCCTTCACCTGAGACACAAGGTATTGCCCCGATGGGTCTTGGAGAAAGTTCCTGATCCTGCCAACAGCCATTCTGGCCACCCCCACATAGAGGTGAGCAAAAAGGCCGGCCTGCCAGGCACAATGGTGTATGCCCCTTTTCTACTACTTTGCAGATCTTTGGAGCTACTTTAGCACTTACTGCAGCTACTTTGGAGGCTGAGGCAGAAGGATCACAAGTTCTAGGCCAGGGAAAGCAACTTAGACCCTGTCTCAAAATAAAAAATAAGAGCTGGGGGTGTAGCTTCACGGTAGAATGCCCTTAGGTGCTTGTAGGAGCCCTCTGGGGGATTAGGGGAACCAGCGACACTGGGGAGTAGGGAAGGGAGGAGAGTTCAGCCTCATCTCTTCCCAGCAGGTGCTGCAGCCCCAGCCCCAGCCCCAGGCCCCTGGGGATGTGCCCATCCTGGAGGTGGAAGAGATAGAGCCGATGCCGCTTATAGAGCCACCCCAGGCCTCCACCCCAGTTCACTCTGGGTATGAGAAACACTTCATGCCTACACTGGAGGAGCTGAGCCTTCTGGGGCCCCCCAGTCCCCATGTGCTGGCCTGAGCCTTGCCAGGCTAGGGCTGCAGAACAGGCTAAGGGTGCTTATGCAGGCTGCACCCTGCCCTGGGTGAGCCCACCTAACAGATGCAGACACTGAGGCCCAACAAGGCTGACCCACTTGCCCGAGGACATGCAATCATGAAGAGCAGGGATTAGGGGATGCCACAGAGAGGGGCCCACCCTCAATAAGGAATGCATGGGTGGATGAATGTGCAAAGGAAAATGTGTGATATCGAGAGGGGAGCTGCCCCCCACAATCTGTCCTGCTAGAACAGAACTGCATCTGGGCATAGTCCCAGCCTCCCTTGCAGCTGGATCAGCCATGGACTGAGTTCCCACAATGGATTGTGGGCAGAAGTGACATGGGCCAATCTCAGGAGCCGGTAGGCCTGAAACACTGGGTGGAGACTCCTCCACACGCTCTGTGAGCTGGAACATAAACACGCTCATGACCTAGCTTTGACATACCCAAGGGGACAACCAATGCAACAGAATTTGAATCCCTAAGTGACTGTAGGTCAGAGCCTGAATCACCCAGTGACCATATGGATCAGAGCCTAACTTCTCAAGTGACTATGTACATCAAAGCCTGAATCCTCGAGAGACCACATGAATCAGAGCCCAAATCCCTGAGTAACTGCATAAATCAGAGCCTGAATCCCTAAGTGATTACCTGGATTAGTGCCTCAATTCCTGAGTGACCACCTGAATCAGAAACTGAATCCCCAAGTGACCACCTGAATTGAACCCTGAATCCCCAAGGAACTTCCTGGATCAGAGTCTGAATCCCTGAGTAACTGCATGGTCAGAATCTGAGTCCCTGAATGACCACATGAGTCACAGCCACAATAAACTTGTCTTTTTGCTGCCGTAGCTTGAGAGGATTTTGTTACAGCAACCAAAACCATACTCTCACTGACTCATGATTTTTTATTCCAGCAGAATTAGGCCCTCAGTTTCCCACCAGATCACAAGGTGATTCTGTGCCAACAACACACATATTCCAGCTGTCTTAGTGCTTAAACATTTTATTTTCAAGTATAAAGGCTTTGTCACAGAAGGGAGCCGGGGTCACAGGCAGTGGGCAAGGAGTCTGGAAACCCAGGCATAGGTGGATGTGAGGGCCGGCTGGCTGCCGCATGCCATGGCCAGTCCTGTGTGCCCTGCCTGCACCCGGGACCCTCTTCTGGATGCCAGGAGGCGAGGTAGCTATGAGAGGCACTGGTCGGGGCCCGGGCGCAGGCTCACATCACTGCACAGCACTGGCACGTCTTCTGCTTGGGGCCGCTTGCCTCCTCACCCTCAGCACGGGAGGTGGGCTCAGGCTGCCGGGCGGGGGCATAGGTGGGTGCGGGGTGGGCGCTGGGGTTGGTGCTGGGTCCCTCCCATGGAAGCAGCGGCTGGCTCTCGGTGGGCTGGTCTGGGGCGGGGGTCTCAGCCAGGAGTGGGGTGGCGTCCCCAGCGGGGCCCTGGGCCTCAGCAGGAGGTTGGGGCACCCCTGCCTCTTCTTCCAGATAGCCTTCTTGCTTCTCTGGGGGCTGCAACTCTGGGGCCATCTCCTGCATGACCTCAAGGGGCAAACCCGCCTCACTCCCTGCCTTAGTCTGGGATTCCCTTCCCTCCCCTGCTTCCCTCTGCTCTGTCCCATTCTGCAAGTCCTGGGCCCCAGGAGTCTCCTCTTCTCCCAAGGGCTCCTCGCCTTCTTTTCTTTCTGTCACCAGGGGCTCCTTACTTCCTTCCCTCTCTGTCACCAAGGGCTCTTCAGTCACGCCTGGCTCTTCCTTACCTCCTTTCTCCTTCACGTCCACTGGCTCCTCATCGTCTCTCCCCGCTGCCCCCCCCTCTTCCCCACCTCCTCTCCCTGCCCCCAGAGACCCCTCTTCGCCCACTGTCTCGGATCCCAGTGGCTGCTCAGCTTTCTCCTTTGCCCTCTCCTCACCTCCTTCCTTGTCCACTCCCAGCGGCGCCTCCGTCTCTGCTCCTGGCCTCTCCTCCCTGTGTCCCCTCTCTGCCCTCAGAGGCCCCTCCATCTCGTTCCTCTCGACGCCCAAATCCTGTTCGGCGCTCTCTCTCTGCTCGCCTGCTGTCCCCTCTGGCTCTGAGGATGCCCAGCTTTCTTTCTGCATCCCCTCCAGCGGCCTGTGCCCCCCATCCTTCTCTGTCCCCGGCCTCTCCTCGGCCCCCTTCTCCCCTGCCCCCGCAGGCCCCTCCACCTTCCCCTCCCCACCTCCTCCCCTGTCTGTCCCTGGCAGTCCCTCGACACCAGCTTCCCTGCCAGTCTCCGGGGGCCCCTCCAAGCCCTCCATCAGCAGCTCCTCCCAGTCCTCACTGAGCGTCACCCTCTCCACCCAGATGAAGGAGCCCTCGTCCCTCCTGGGTTCCCCCTGCTTGTCAGGCCCCCTGTCTCTGGACCCTGGGCCCCCAAGGCGCTCCTGGAGCTCCAGGTCACCACCACCCACCTCTTCCAGGGTCTCATGGTCACTGCCCCCCAGCCCCTCCCAGACCACCTCCACAATGCCCCTGTCCTCCCTCACCCAGGCCGGGAGCTTGGGGCTGCCAGGCCTCTGTCTGTCCCCTATGGCCTCCAGTACCACCTGCTCCACCCTGGCCTCCAGCTCTGGGCCAGTGGCACCCATGGCACAGTCCTGGGGGCCCTGGAGCCCCCCCCACACTACTTCTACCATGTCCCCCCCTTTGGCCTCCACCACACTCCCCTCTGCCACAGTCCCTGTCCCCAGGCTCTGCCGCTGCTCTGGAGGCATGCTGGGCCCCGAGCAGGGGCCATTGGCTTCTTGGGG
Source organism: Heterocephalus glaber (assembly GCF_000247695.1). Next base: position 1,290,687 of record NW_004624901.1, read on the forward strand.
GGACTCCCCTGCTCCAGAGACTGGCCTTGGGGCCCCCTCCCTGGGCTCAGAGGGGGACTCTGGGGACAAACCCATGGGCCCCACTGGCAGGGAAGCTCTCTTGTCCACATCCGCCTGGCCTGGTAGAGTTAGAGGAGAGGAAAGAGGAGGAAGGAGGTAAGGATGACCAGCAGATCATGCAATCTGGGGGTGACCTGACCCCCTCCAGACCTAAGGGCTCCAACACCCACCTGCAGGACCTGCTTCCATGATGGGCTGGGAGAGAGGACGGTAACCCTGCAGAGATGGCAGAGACAAGGTCAAGTAGGCCCTCAACCCAAGCCTCCCTGCATACCAGGGCCCCACCCCTGCTCAAACACCTTTGATGGCTCCCTATTACCTTTTGGACTAAACCCCATATTGCGCCTAGCCTTCTACACTTGTCCTGTCTCCATCTGCTCCAGGATTGCACACACAGTGGGTGCTCTGGCCATACTGTTGGCATGTAGTTAATCTCTCTCCCCTAGGGGCCCACTCTGCCAGCTACTTAAGTTACCTTACACAAGAGATTCCTAATCATTCATCCTTATTCATACTCTGTGTACGTACTCAGTGGGGATGGAGCCCAGGACCCCGTGCATGCTAAGTCAGTGCTCTACCGAAGCACTGCACCCCAGCCCAGCAAGGGTTTCTGAAACCCTTTGCTATTGGACCTTATATTCCAGTGAGGAGAGGAGGGTAATAACAGCTGAGGAGGGCTACGGAGAGGAAGAGCTCGGGTTGGGGAGCCAGGGGCTGGAGGGGACAGGGTGCCTCCTTTGGGCAGCAGATGCAGAAGAGCCTCTTAGACAAGGGGCCAGGCGAGCCCTCAGAGGTGACACAAGCCAGCCAGAAGTCACAGGTGGGGACAGCATTCCAGGCAGAGGAGGAGACAGCAAGTGGAAAGGCCCTGGGGCCTTGAGGGTGGGTAGGAAAGTTCAAGGAACACAAGAAGGTCTGTGCCTGTGGTAGGAATGGAGTAAAGGGGCAAGCGACCGAGAGTGAAAGACAGGCCCAGAGAGGGGAGCAGGCGGGAAAGCAGGCTGCCCAGGCCAAGCCCAGGGTGCCCTCAGCCCTCCAGCCCTGGCCTCCTCTTTCCAGCCTCCCTGTCTGTGCCTGGGCTGTTCCCTCTGCCTCAGTGCCCTTTCCCTCTTGTCTGATGACCCTACCCTCACCCTGGATTCAGCTTAGACATGACTACCGGCAAGCAGTTAGTTAGTTAGTTAGTACTGAAGATTGAACTCAGGGCCTTTACACGGAACTCCATCCCCAGGCCTTTTGTATTTTATTTTCAGGAAGGGTCTTGCTAAACTGCCCAGGCTGAGCTCTAATTTGTGATCCCCCTGCCTCAGCCTCCCAGAGTGCTGGGATGACAGGCAGCACACCCAGCGAGCCCACCCTGAAATCCAGGCCCTCTTAGACTCTACCCCATCTTGTCACCGGACCTGGGGCCCCAGCCATGTCCTGCACATCTCTAGCACAGAATTCCAGGCTTCCACTAACCCCAACAAGCACTTCCCCTACCCATGCACAGGCCTCCTTTCCTGCCTCTGGGGCTCCAAGGTAAGACATTAGGGGAGGGGAGCACTGTGGAACAGCCACACCCACTATGGCCAGGCACAAAGGTCTCTGGGTCTTTTCGACTTCAAGTAAAACCCAGAATGCCAGACTGTAATGTGAAGTGTCCTATTTTTTCAAAAGCCTGTTTATCGGGCTGGAGTTGGGGGTGCTGCTCAGTGGTGAGCACTTGTCTCGTCTGTATGAAGCCTTGGGTTCCATCCCCAGCCCCTCAAAAGAAGCCCGTGTGTCTCATGGCACTTGGATTCTATCTTAACGAAGGTGTTGCCAAAGCACAAACAAGACAATAAAAAATGCATGTGGGCCAGGTGTGATAGCACACCTGTACTCCCAGCACTCAGGAGGCTGAGGCAAGAGGATCCTCACAAGTACAAGGACAGCCGGGGCTACATAGCGAGACCTTGTCTTAAAAGAACAAATCACAAGAATGTCTTCTGCTTATCCTCTCCTATCTTCAAGGCCAAGTCACAGAGGGATCCATCCACCCACGTTTTCTTTTCTTCTTCTTTTTCTTTTTCTTTTTTTGAGACAGGGTCTCACTGTGCAGTTCAGGCTGGTCTTGAACTCACTGCGTAGCCCAGGCTGGCCTCGAAATGGTAGTGGTCCTCCTGCCTCAGCCTCACCTTCGGCCTCCTGGGATTACACACGTGCGCCCTCACATCCACATCAAACATAAATCGAAACCCACCCACCCCCCACCAACCCCAGGTCGGGTGCTCAGCTACCATCTCTCTGAGCCTCGAAGCATCAATTCCAAGTATGCTGTTGCTATGTCCATTTAAAGATGGGGAAACTGAGGCTCGAGCAGGGAAATGGACTTGCTCAAGATCACAGAGAGAAGGTGTGCAAGAGGACTCCTCCGGGGTTCCAGCTTTAGCCCTGGGGCCACGCCCATCCCCACACCCCTCACCTGTCTTCGCCAGGAGGGCCTGCCTGGGGGCCGGTGCTGGGCACCTGTGGAAGCGCTCTGCAGCAGCTGGAGCTGGGACTGGAGTCTGTGGAAGACAGGGGGCTGCTGGGAGGGAACCCCAGGCTCAGTCTGCCCCCGGCCCCCAGCCAGGAACAGCGCTCACGTGAACAGGCTGTCCTCCAGGTTTCGGATGCGAGCCTGGGCCTGGCCCTCTGGCGATTGGGGGTCCTGGGCGGCAGGGTCCCCGGGCTGCTCAGGTCCTTCCGTGGCGCCGTCCATCAGCCAGCGCTCTCGCAGGGATTTCCTCTGGGCAAGAAAGAAGCCCGAGCTGGGCTCAGCCCCGCCCCACGAGGGTGCCCCCGGGCCCACGGACGCCTTCAGGAGTCACGGCGGCCCACGGTGCACGCCGCATGGTTCCCTAGCCCTGGCAGGTGGACAGACACGCCAGCCTCCTCACCGTTCTCAAGGGCTACGACCCCGGCCCGGCAGACAGCCCTGCCCCCACCCTTTCAAAGGGATGGGCAGACACTCCCAGAGGCGGAGCCCATGCCCATCCCCACGGGGCGCTCTGAACCAAAGCTCACCCTAAGGCACCCCCAAACTGGGACTCCCCCAAACTGGGACAAGACCTCGCGGTCCTAGACTCTTTTCAGGGCGGGACAAGTGTCCCCACTGCCACCACACCCCTTCCACCCAGGCTGGGCAAGCCCCTATGGTCCGGCGAACGGACTCGCAAGGACACCCCCACTTCGTCTCCGCCCGGGCGGCGACCCCACCTTGAGCCGCTGCACGCGGAGCTTCTCCTCCTCCAGCTCGCGGCGCGCCGTGCGGATCTGCTCCTGCAGCCGCCGCTTCTCCTGCGCAGAGCACCGGGGCTGGGCGGGGCCTCCCCTTCAGGGGGTTCCCTCCCCCTCCGCCGGGGCTCCCTGGCTCCGGGCCCGCTTGGGGGACACGGGGGAGGGGCCGTGGAAGCGCTGACTCAGCAGTGGCCTGGGGGGCGGAGGCGGGGTGGGGGTGGGGCGGGGCGGGGCGGGGCCGGCCGCCCGGGATGCTGCGGAGGCCTTGCCGAGCCCAATAGGGGTCCGTGGAGGGGTGGGTGGTGGGTGGGGGCGGGGCCTTGGATGGGGACCCGAACCAGTCGGAAGGGATCCCTAGACTGGGTTCAGAAAGCTGGGAGGGGTCTAGATTTGGGGATGCAAAGGAGGGTGTCAGTGAGAAGGGGTGGTCCGAGATGGGGTGAAGGGGGAACCCCACACAGATGGATGAAGATGTGCAGGACAGAGAGATGGTGGGGGTATCAAGGTGGGGATCAGAGAAGTGCGTGGTACAAAATGAGGGCAGGAAGATCGGTGCTGAAGGGGGCCCGGGAAGTGAGCTGCAGATACCGGGCACAGAGAGTTCAGGTGCTGAGGGAGGGAGGTCAAGGATGGAGGCCCAGACCGGGTCGAGGGCTGGAGTCCGCAGAGGCCCCGGGTCAGAGGCTCCCTAATGAGGGTTATAAGGATGGAGTCCAAGCTGCAGGGACTTGCGGGGCCTCGGACATGGGGTGTCTGGGAGGCTAGGACTCAGGGGCGAGGCTTCAGGTGCTGCAGGTTCTGGGCGTGCCGGGCCCACAGCCCACCGTTCTGGGGGAGCGCAGACCCGAGGAGCGGGGAAGGGAGGCTGAGACTGAGTGGGGCCCCTTGGGTAGGGTTGTCGCTGATGAAGGCGCTGCTCTCCCTTCCACAGAGCCGGTCTAGTTCCCGGGAGTGGCGAAGAAGGGGAAAGGGCGGCAGGGGGCCGGGAGGCATTGGGGTTCCCGGGGCGGGGCCAGCGCACCGGGAGGGCGTCACTTACAGCGATGACCTCCAGCCGCTGCCGGTAGAGGGAGCTCTCGGCCACCGGCCTGCTGGGACAGGGATCCCAACCCTCAGCGCCCCGCCTCCTGATCCCTCAAGTTTAGGCCCCAAACTCTCGGCTGCCCAGGACACAAAGAGCAACCTCTGTTTCCTTTTTGTCCCTGGGAGGAGCCTGGGCAGAGGGCGAGTATCTAGTGAGGCAGAGCAAACAGAGACCAAGAGACTAAAGCCCCTCCTAGTCTGATGTCGCCTCCCTGTTTCCTCATCATTCAAATGGCGGGGATGGCTTGAAACCGCCCCCCCACAACACTGCACAAGGAAATATTCCTATGGGAAAAGCATAGGACATAGTAGTCCAAAATAGCACCGTAGTTTTTATTTATCATAATTAAAATACTCTCATGATTAGCTCTATTTATCACTAATTATACCATTCTCAGTCTGTCCTGTAGAAACTCCGACCCTGCCAGACAGAACATGCTGTGTCTCTGGCCAGCCCCACATCTTCTCTGGACCTCAATTTTACCCAGGATCCTTTACTTTAACTGCTGGGGTGGGGGTGAGGGAACCTGGGCAGAGAAGTGGCCATCCGTTGCCGTGGTTACCCTGAGGCACCTCCTCCATCTGGCCTCCTGGGGGGGCAAAGGTCACTGGGTCTCACTGTCCAGCGTGGGACTCTGAGCTTCAAAGAGGGGAATTTGTGGTTTAAGGTTTAACCTGAGATTTCCCCCATCCTTATCTTTTTTTTTTCTTTCTTCTCAGTACTATACAAGGTAGGGGGTTGAACCCAGGGGCTTTGCACTGAGCTACATCCCCAGTTCATTTTATATTTTTTATTTTGAGACAAGGTCTTGCTAAGCTGCTATGTTGCCTGCCTGGGGTGGAACTTGAGATCCTCCTGCCTCAGCCTCCGAGAGTGCTGAGTTGCTGTTGTTGATCATGCTTCCTCAGTCACTATCTAGAAAATGACATCTATCTGCTTGTCATCCCATTACCCAGCCATGGGTAAGCACAGAGAGATCCTCAAGCTGCATCCATTTACACTGTTGGGAGAGCATGGTAGCATCATCCTGTCATTGCCCACAGCAACTCCAGCTGGGACCTCCCAGACTGTCCCTGGCCACCCAGCCCAGGCGTAATGGCACATACTATATATAGTCTCCTAAGTGCCCTCCCTGCAGGGCTTCTGCTGGGCTCCCACAGCCGCCTCCCCCCTGCCCGCCCTGATCCTGACTCATTGGCTGCCATCCATTCCCAGGGCTGATATTTCAAGTGTCAGCAAACCTGAACTAACCTTAGCATGCAAATCAGGGGACTCATTCACTCCTCCCCATGACCCCAGGAGGTGAGTGGTAGTAACGTCCACATTTGACAGGTGAAGAGACCAGAACTCTGAGAAGTGGCAAAAGGCACTGCTTTAAATGCTCTGAGAACCCTGGCACACACTTGTGATGCCAGCACTATGGGAGGCTGAAGCAGGAGGATCCCAAGTTTGAGTCCCACCTGGGCAACTTAGTGAGATGCTGTCTCAAAAAATAAAAAGGGCTGGGTATGTAGATCCTCAGTAACACACACACACACACACACACACACACACAGAGTTTTACCTATAGTACCTCGTTTCACCTTCCCTCTAACTCTAGGAGGTAAGTATATTGCTGTCCTGACTTTACAGGTGGGGAAGTGAGTGAGAAAAGGCAAAAGACTTGTGCAAGGGCCACACAAACCAACTGCAGAAGGGTAAGGGGTTCTCAGGAACCCTCCATCTGTGCCTTGAAGAGGCTGGAGGTCAGCCTGGGGGTCCTGATCTCTGTTGGGACAGGCGACTGAAGTTATGCTCCTAAGGGAGCCCATGGTCCCCACTTCTGGGTCTGCCCCTAGGGGAGCACTGAGGTCCCCAAGATGTAATCTCCCTGCCTCTTCTTCACTGGGAGGGATCAGGTTCCCATTGCTGGGCAACCAGGTATGTAGTTGGTGAATAATGCAATGCAGGACCCAGAAGGGTGAGAAACAGAATTGGGGTCCCCCATGGCGGGAGCCCCTTTTTCTAGGCCTCTCCCTGGACCCTTGGTGCCCTCCCAACCCTCTTACTTTAAAAAGCCCTGCATCTTTGAACACTACAGCTCTGCACACACCCCCTGCAACCAAGCGTTTCTGCCTGTGAGATCACACTGGTGGCCACAGCTCCAGGGCCACCGAGAGCAGCTGGCGGCCACTTCATTCAGCAGGCCATCATTGCCCTGTTGCAATTTTCTTCTGCAGTTTGGAAGGGTCTGGTTTCTTTGTGAACCTCAGGCATTAATGGGGCTGTTTGAAGCCAAGACATACAATGACAGGCCCTGGGACTCTCTGCCTCCCAACTCTGTAACAGCCACACACACACACACACACACACACACATACCTTGGTTGCCAGCAGAAAACCCCCCAAGAAAGGGAGCCGAGGAGCCTGAATGTCCTACCCAGCTCTCTGGGGAAGGGGGTTTTGGGGACCCTGAGGGGTCCGCCAGTTGCTCCTTCCCTTGCCCTTGGTCCCCTCCGGATAGGCCAGGCCTCCTGGGGCTCTGGGCTCCCAGGCAAGGTCAGCATGCCTCCAGTGCCCGCCCCCCACCAGCCCCATGTCCCAACACTCACATGGGTGTGGCCGGAGCCCATGCCTGGCTCTGCAAAGCCATGTTGCCCAGAAGCGCACTCTGAGTGCGGACCGCTCGAAGCCTGAAGGTGTCCCAGATGGGACGCTGGGACCTGGCTGGTGGGAGGGGGCCCAGGGTGGCACCAGGAAAGCTGGTCCAGCTGGTTTGGGCCTGGAGGGAGGCGGAGGCAGCCGCTCTGCTCCGTGGCGAGGGGGCTGGGGCTGGCTCTAGAAGGCACTATCAGCTGTCAGATGAATTATTTACCAGCCCGGGCCTGCTGGCTGCACCACTGCATCCAGGCAAACACACTCTGGCCAGTGGGGTCAGGCAGCTGGGGAGGGTGGTGAGGCACTGGCGCATGGCCATTAGGGAAGGGCACCTCCGTGTGGCATCCAGACAGGACAGAGGGGTCAGGCTGTGACTGTCCACCAAAAGCCACTGCATGCCAACAGTTCTAGGAACAGAGTTCACAGAGGGCATTGTAAGCCAGCTGGGACTCCCCGAGCCCAGCCACCTGGGTAGTGGGGGCGCTGAGGACACTGGGGCAACTATCCCTCCCCACCCCTTTCTGGGCCTCAGCTTCCTTCTCTGGGAAATGGGAAGATCAGCAGGCCCAACAATGCCCTTCCATGGGGAACATTTCAGGGTATGTATTGAGGTGCCATGATGTAGGGGACTTCCTACCCAGACCCTGTGTTTTTAGGTCCATACTTCGAAATGGACCCAGAACCTTCTGGAGGCTAGGCAAGCACTCCACCACTAAGCCCCATGCTCTTGGCCCTTGTCAAATTTTGTTTTGAGACAGAGTCTCACTACGTTGTTCTCACTGGCCTCAAATTTGTGGTCCTACCTGGGCATAGTGGTACACACCTGTAACTCCTATACTCTGGGAGGCTGAGGCAGGAGGATCACAAGTTCAAGCCCAGATTGGGCAATTCAGCAAGACTGTCTCAAAAAATAAAAAGGACTTGGGATGTTGCTCAGTGCTAAGGCCCTGGGTTCCATCCCCAAGGCTCAAATAAAACAACAGCAAAAACATCACACTTGTTGATCCTCCTGCCTCAGCCTCACCACCTCACAAGGTCCAATCCAAATTTCAAAAGTCCTTGTTCACTCTCCTCCATCTCATTTTTTTTGGGGGGGGGGGTAACAGATCAAACTCAGGTCCTTGTGCTTTCAGAGCAGGCAGCAAAACCACTGAGCTAAATTCCCTGCCCCTCTCCATCTCATTCTTAAAGGGCCAGCACCTTCTCAGCTGCCAGTGTGTTTCATTGAACTGCACTCCTGGGAAGTCAGTTCCTACTTCTGGCCCTGGGTGGGAAGTCCTGGTGTTTCCTCACCTTGGCCCAGCTTGCACTGTGCAGTTCCAACCCTCACCAGGACATGAAAAACCCAGGTCAACTGTGGGCCCCATACTTTAGGGGACATTTTGGCAAGGGCCTTGCCATTGTGCCCAGTGAAAGTACCCAGTCAGAACCTCTCCCTCCCTCCTTTTGTTAGACCCCACCTTAGGGGCCATGGGACAGTGTCAGCAGAAGGGCGTATAGAGAGCAAAGATATGGAGGACAGGGTGTTCCTTGTGCTGGCTGGCAGAGTCCCCGCCACACTGGATCATTGTGGGAGGTGGAGGGCTGACTCTCCTACTTCCCATGTTGTAACACAAAACTCTTAGAAAACCCTAATGTGGTGGTGCACGCCTGTCATCCCAGCACTCAGGAGGCTGAGGCAAGAAGATCACTGCAAGTTTGAGGCCAGCTTGGGCTACGTAGTGAGTTGGAGGCCAGCCTGAACTACATAGCGATACCTTCTCTTAAAAATCAAAAACCAGGGGGGCCGGGAATTTAGCTCAGTGGTGCCGTGACTTCCTGACAACTGCAAGGTCCTGAGTTTAATCTCTGATACCAAAATAAATACATAAATAAATAAATAACCAAAACAAAAATAAGGACCGAGGATTTAGCTCAGTGGTTCTGCCACCTGCTTTGCAAGTGCAAGGACCCAAGTTCCATCCCTGGTACCAAAAAAACAAAACAAAACAAAACAACAACAACAACAACAACAAATATATATATAACAAAAACAAAAATAAGAACAAATTCCTAGGAAACTGAAATGTTTTAAATTGAACATGGCTTTCTAAATCTTTTAGAAGTTATGATTATCATCATAGAAAGAGAATGTATGATTTGTTGTGATTGTTGTCGTACTATTGGGATTAAACCCAGGTCCTCGTGTTTGTTCTGCCATGGAGCTATGTTCTCAGCCCTTTAAAAACATTTTATGTCAAGATAGGGCCTTGCTGAGTTGCCCACGCTGGGCTTAAACAGCCCAGCCTTAGCACCTGAGATTACAGGTGTGTGCCACCATATCTAGTAAGGCTGTACCTTTAAATTTTTCTTTCTAATCTTATCTCTCTTTTTTGGTACTGGGGATCAGGATCAGGTAGTGAAACCACTGAGCTAAATCCCCGGCCCGTTTTTTTTTTTTTTTTTTTTTTTTTAAGAGACAGGAACAGAGTCTTGCTGTGTCGCCCAGGCTGGCCATAACTTCCAAGCTCAATTGATTTTCTTGCCTCAACCTCCCAAGTAGCTATGGCTAAAGGTGTGTGGCATCAGATCCAGCCTAAAATACTAGTATTTATTTGATTCTTTTTAAAAAATTCTTTTATTGGTACATTTTAGGTATACAATACCTTCGCGTTTCTCATTGGGGCATTTATTTGAATTCTTGAAACACAGTCTCAATATACTGCCCAGGGTGGTCTTGAACTTGCAAAACTTCTGCCTTACCAAGTCAAATACGTGGGACTACAGGTATGTACCACCCTGCTGGCTGAATTATTATTATTATTAATTATTATTATGCTGGAATAAAACCCAGGACCTTGAGTTGCTAGGCAAATGGTCTACCACTGAGCCACATTTTCAACCCCTGAAGTACTTTTTAGTCATGATAAAATATACATGCCAACATTTGCCATTAGTGTCATTTAGCACATTCATTGTCAGCAACAGCTCTATCTAGGACCAAAACATTTTTGTTTGGTTTTATTTTTTGAGTCAAGGTCTCACTATGTAGCTCAAGCTGGCCTTACATGCCCAGTGATCCTCGTGCCTCAGCCTCTTGAATGCTGGGATTACAGGTGTGCAGCACCATGCCCAACCTCCAAGTTCCAGAACATTTTCATTACCCCAAAGGGAAGCCCTGGCCCCGTTAGCAGTCACTCCCCATCCCTCTCCCCAGCCATTGGCAACTACCAGTCAATGTCTGTCTTTGTGGATCCGCTTGTTCCAAATACTTCATACTAAAAGAATCATGTACTAGGGCAAGTGGCCTCCAGAGTATGGCTTCTGTCTCTCTGCATCATGTCTTTCAGTTCATCCATGCTGCAGTGTGGAACATCATTGTTCCTATTTCTGTCTGATATTCCATTTATGGATGGGCCACATTCTGTTGATTCATTCACCTATTGGTGAACATTTGGGTGGCTTCTACCAGAGAATGTATTCCTTTTTTGTAGCTTGATTTTATAACTGTTAAATAATTAGATGTCAGGTGGGCATGGTGGTGGACACCTGTTATCCCAGCACTCTGGTAGGCTGAGGCAGGAGGATTGAAAGTTTGAGCCCCGCTTGGATGACTGTATCAGTCAGTATCCCTGTTGCTGGGACAAAATACCCAACACAGGCAATTTAAGGAGAGGTTTATTTGGCTCACAGTTTCAGTGAGTTCAGTCCATGGTTAGTGGCTCCAAGACAGAAACTACATAGGGGAAGGGCCTTGAAGAGGAGAGCTGCTCATGTCATGGCAGCCAGGAAGCAAAGAGAGGAGGAGAAGGTAGGGATGAGAACACAGCCTTCCAGTTCACACCCCAGTGACCCAGACCCCTCTCCTAACACATGGGATTTGAGGGGACATTTTTTCGCTTTGTTTTGTTGAGACAAGGTCTTGCTATGTAGTTTGAATTCATTATGTACCCCAGGCTGGCTTCAAACTCATGGTGATCCTCTTGCCTCAGCGTCCCGAGTACTAGGATGACAGGCACGTGCCACAATGCCTGGCTTGAGGGGCCATTTTATTTTATTTATTTTATTTTTTTTGGTACAGAGGATCAAACTTGGGACTTTGCACTTTTGAGGCAGGTGGTGGAACCACTAAGCTAAATCCCCAGCCCGAGAGGCCATTTTAGATGTAGACCATAATAGCAAGTTAGCAGCTTAGCAAGAGCCTGACTCAAAATAAAAAATAAAAAGGGTTGAGAATGTATCTCAGTGTAAAGGCCCTGGGTTCAATCTCCAACACTGAAAAAAAAAAAAAAAGACGTGGTCTTTCCTTTTACTGTTGTCCTGGGTACCTACCACATTGGCCAGCTGTACTGTGTTACAATTGTCTCCCAAGCCAGGTGTAGTAGCACATGCCTGTCATTCCAGCACTCAGGGGGCTGAAGTAGGGGGATCACCATGAGTTTGAGGCCAACCTTGGCTACATAGTGAGGCCCTATCTCAAAAAGAAACAATAACAAAAAAAAAAGCTTTTTGGTACTGGGGCAAAATTGTAGAGTTATTTTACCACTGAGCTACATCCTCTGCCTTTTTTCCACTTTATGTATTTATGCACATAGTTATTCCTTTATTGCAGTACTGGGCAATGAATCCAGGGCCTTCATTTTGAGCAACACCGTCATCCCTTTTTAAACAAATTTTTTACATTTTTGAAGCAGAGTTTTCCTAAGTCACTAAGATGCCCAGCCTGACCTCAAACTCGTGTTCTTCCTGCTCCAGCTCCTGAGTAGCTGGGATTACAGGTGTGCAGCATCATGGCTGGGGGATGTGAATTTGTATTCAAGATTTGGTAGGAATGTTTGGACAGAAGCACTGGCTGGGTCCAGGGTGGAGAGAGGTGGGTGAATGGAGAATGTTTGCAGGCAGAAGCACAGGGTTTGCTGGTGGGTTGAAGGGGACTGAAGAAAGAGAAATTGAAGTTGACTTCGAGGTCAGAGTGGCTGGGGCTGAACTGAGAGAATCCAGAGTTCAGTTTTAGAACCATTCAGTCTGAGATTTGTGTTATCCTGAGCCTGTGACATGTGCCTAAAGCTCAGAGCCAAGATATAAATTAGAGAGACATCAAAATCAAGATGGTGTCTTTTTTTTTTTCTTTCAGTGCTGGGGATTGAGCTACATCCTCAGCCCTTTTCTAAATTTATTCATTTTGAGACAAGGTCTCTCCAAGTCTCTAAGTTGCCTGGGCTGGGCTTGAACTTGCTATCCTCTTGCCTCAGCCTCCCAGAGTGGTGGGATTCCAGTTGTGCACCACCACACCTGGTTAACTGATGAGAATTTAAGGAAGAGATAGCTCACAAAGGTAATGCAGGAGGCATGCGAAAGTGCCCTGGGCCAGGAACACCCTGTCGAGGTACTGCCTTCCCGGCCCTGGATGACCTGTGGACCTGCACTTGGGTGTGGGGGGCCTGGAGGGAAAGAGCAGGGTTGGGTGCTGTCTCCCATCCTTGCTCCCATGGGAGTCAGAGGGGAAGAGCGCTGGCCAATCAGAGTCTGTGAATCAGAGCACCCGCAGCAGAGTCTTCGAAGGTCCCTATAAAGCAGAAGTCAGGAGAGAGTGGCATCCTGAGGATCTAAGGGAGGATGTAGAGAGCCAGCAACCAGGCTGGCTACAGGGAGGTAACAGGTGTCCAGGGTTGGAGAAGACTCCATGGGATTGGGCTGGGGGCCTGGTCAGCTGGGCTGAAGGAGTGACCTGGAAGGTACCCAGGGGAAGCAGCTGGAGGGACACGGCTTTTAGAGAATCAGTCAGCTTTCCTCTTTGTCACCTTTCCAGGAGTCAGGCACTGCCATTCCCATTCTACAGATAGGAAAACTGAACCTTGCAGAAGGTTCCAACCTTGCTCAGGTTATGGATGGTATGGGAGCCAGGCTGGTGTGATTCTAATTAGGCTGATGAGGTCAGAGGAAAACAGTCGGATGGTCAGAAGGAGGAGAGAGCAATTTGAGTCTGGGATTAAGGAGAGGGAAGGGGCTGCACTCTGGGAGGCTGAGACAAGAGGAGAGCAAATTCAAGCCCAGTCAGTCAATTAATCAATCAATAAGGCTGAAGATGTAGCTCAGTAGAAAGGGTTCAATCTCCACTACCACAAAAAGGGGGGGAGGAGGAAGTGAGGTGAAAGAGCAAAGGTTAGGCCGGAAGGGGTGATCAAATAGTCAAATAGTTGGGTGACTGGGTGTTCCTGAGGCTATATAACACCCCCCCCCCCGTTTTCTTTAGGCAACTGTCTTCTTGCTTCAGGGTCATCCCAGATTTGGGGGGGGCATGGACTTGTTCTGGCAAAAGCCTGCTTCTGCTTGGCCATTGTAATCCCAGCACTCTGGGAGGCTGAGGCAGGAGGATCGAAAGTTCCAGCCCAGCCTAAGCAATTAGCGACAGAGCAAGATCCAGTCTCAAAATAGAAAATAAATCAGGGACACTGAATGTAACAAAGACCCTGGGCTCCACAGGGGTAGCTCCGCATGGGGACGTCGATCCTGCCCTTGAATCTTGACCTGGTCCCAGCCTCGAGCGCTGTGCCCTCTGGCTCCGTGGGTGTCCCCGGCCCTGGCCTCCCCAGACGCCTCAGTCTGTCCCCTCCTTCGCCTCCCGCTAGCGCTCTTGGCAGCGGCCGCCCCAGACTGCACAGAGCGGAGAGAATCCGCTGAGGGGCGCGCGCAGGGAGGAGACTCAGGTTCTAGTGGCCCCTGAAGCAGCAGCCATGAGCTGGGAGCGGAGAGGGGTCCCCAAGGCCAGGGCCCTCGCTGTAAGAGGCAGACCAGGCTGGTGTGGGACGGCTTCAGTGTTCAGAGGCCCTACTTTGCGTCCCGTGGGGGCACGTCTCCAGGACAAAGCTGGGGACGTGGGACCGAAAAGGTGCCGGAGCGCGACCAGCAGGACGCCACCCTGGAGCCGTCCTGAGACGGCGCCGGGCGGGGCGGCCGTTCTGCGCGATGGACTGTACCCCGAGCTGACCCTGCAAACGGCTCAGGGGGCCCAGCCGAGCTCCCCCCCTCCCCGGCCCGAGGGCGGAGCCAAGGCGGGGCCCTAGCTGCCCGCAGGTGCCCGGGCGGCGCCGGGCCCTGCCCCCCCGGGGCGTGCGGAGGCCAGAGGCGAGTCACAGCGACCGGCGGGCGACGCCCTAGAACCGTCCAGCGACTGCAGCCACAGGTGCTGCGCAGGGCACCGTGTCAGCCCGGAGCTGGGACCCGAGGCTCCCAAACTGCTCCTAACCCTGGACACCGAGGCCCCCGGGCCGGAGAGCAGAGCCCTGGGGTCGCTCGAAGCGCAGGACCACGAGCCCCCAGGGCGCGATAGCGCAGCCCCGGAGCCCGCTGCAGAGCAGGTCCCCGGGATTCCCAGGCCGGGAAGCGAGGTCTTTGAGCCCTCCTCGGAGCAGGACATTGAGACCCCCGAGCCGGAGAGAGAGATCTTACAGCCACCAGCGGAGCAGGACGCCGAGCACCGGGGACCGTGCGCAGCCGCGGGCTCTGAGCGTCCGGGGCCAGGTAGCGACCACGGCTCCGGGCTGTGTTCGGCGCCCAGCGCGGAGGCCTCGGGGCAGCGCCCACCTCCCGAGCCTGAGAGCTCAGCTTTGGGCTCAGACGCGGAGAATCCCGTGCGGCGTCTGCCGCGGATTCCCGAGTCCCCGGGAGGGCGCCCGGTGGAACCGCCGATGGAGACGCCCATCGAGCGCGAGATCCGCCGCAGCTGCGAGCGTGAGCAGAGCCTGCGCCGGAGCCGGGGCTTGAGCCCAGGCCGAGCGGGCCAGGAGCTTGTGGAGCTGCGCGTGCGACCGCTGCTGCACCTGCCAGGGCCCAGCCCCGCGCTCCCGCGAGCCGTGGAGCGCGCACGGGCGGGCGCGCAGATGCAGCGGGAAATCGAACGCGAGGCGCACCGGGAGGCGGCGCTGCTGCACCTCACGGGCTCCGAGCCTTGCGTCCGGCAGCCGCCGCCGCCTCTGGGCGAGCTCCGACGCTTCTTCGAGGCCGCCGCGGGGGGCGACTCCGCGGGGAACGACACAGGTCAGCAGCGGCTGCCGGAGGCCGAGGCCAGGGGGCGCTCGGGGGTGCAGGTCCGGTGCCCGGTTCTGGGGCGCGCCCCGCCACCGCTCGCGCTGTCCCTGCTGGAGCAGGAGGTGCGCCAGGTACGCGAGCGCGAACAGGAGCTACAGCGGCAGAGGTGCAGCGTCTACGGCACCACTGAGTTCAAGGAGCCCGCGCCAAGTCTCACGGGTGAGCGGTGACGCCCGGGATCCGGGGTTCCAGCTGCCCCAGGGACTGCCCAGCGCCAAAGGCTCTTCCTCTGGCGCTCTGATTCTTGGGATTCCCCCTCCAGGCTCCCAGAATCCTGGGTTCCTTGCCCACCCCTTTGTGCCCCATCCCACCTGAAAGGATGGAGTCCAGATCCACAGCACTCAGGCTTGGGGAGGGGCTTCTGGGTCTTGCCTCTCCACTCCCAAGTTCCCTTGCTCCGGTTCCCTGGTCCCCAGAATTAGGTGGAGTCCTCCATGGGGACGAGGGTGTGTGTGGACACCTGTATGTATTTAAGGGGCGCGGCCGGCCTCCTCACTGGCCGCCCGCAGCCTTTGATAGGAGGGGCCCCAGCTGAGCGTCCCCTCCCTCGCAGCGAGCCGGGGCGATGGAAAGCTGGCAGTGACTTGGCCCCCCCGCAGAAAAGCCCCGGACAGCGGCCTGGAGCAGGTGGGAGACCCCACACACACCACCCCGTCCTGTCGCTTCACAACAGTCCCTGCGGTGCTAGGACGTGGAGTTGGGAGATCTGCGCCTTCCAGGCCCCTGAAGCCACACTATGGCCAGAATTCAAAGTCCGGGGCGCAGCGGGGGCGGGAGTGTGTGGGAGTGTGTGTGTGTGGAAGGTTGAGGAGGAGGTGGTGATCCCGGGGCCCACATTGCCCCACCCTGTGCACCGTGTCCTTGAGCACGGCCTGTCCTTCTCTCTCCAGGAGGGGCGCAGACCCTGAGGCTTGGATAGGCTGGGACCTCTGGCCGGAAGCAGGGCGGGGGGCCAGCAGCCCGCTCCAGGAGGAGGCCTGGAGCTGCCCAGCCGTATACACTGGGAAAACTGCAATCGACCCGCACTTGGCCTGGTGGGATGCACCAGCCTCCTCTCTAAAACTACTTGGTCTCTTCTGGGAACCTGATCACCACCTGCAGCCCTGTGAATGAAACTCACCACTCTTTCCACGTAACTGCACACAGAGCTAACCTTTTCCTATTAAGAGAGCCGGGGCCACCCAACCCACTCACAACCAATAAAGCCCCCTCCTTTCTGGGCAGTGCAAGCTGTTTTCTTTTGAGTCCTCCTCGTCCGGCGTAGGGCAGACGGAGGGAGGTCTGAGAAAGCCGCCGAGGCGCCGGCCGGAATTCGGGAATGTGCTCTTGTCCTCAGTGCCAGCGCTGCCCTCCTCCCCTGGCCAGCCCAGCCCAACCAGGTTCCTACTGCCCCCTGGCGGCGCGGGCACAAAATATGTCTTTCCTGCAGAAGCTCGAAAGCTGCTTTCTAGACTTCAAGTTTTATGGGTGTCAACAGCGTGCTCAGCTCTGGGTACCAGCTAGACAAAGGTCACATGAGCTGTTCTTGGTCTAGAAATGTAAACAATACCTTTAAAAAAAAAAGGCTGGGGATGATGAAGGTTCCAGCTCCCCCTAGATAGCAGCAGTTCCTGGTAATCCTCCTCCACCACACATCTTTGCTCACTATCAATAAGCAAGACAGGGAGCAGGGGCACAGTTTCTGGTTTCCAAAAGCAATTGGAAGCCCAGCCAGGTGGCGCATGACAGCTACCTTGGAGGCTGACACAGGAGGATTGCTGGGGCTCAGGAGTTCAAGGCCAGCCTGGGCAACATTAATGAGACTCTGTCTCAAATGTATACAGCAGCAACCCAGCTATAAAAAAAGAAATCTAGAGGCCAGCTCAATGGTAGAGCAGTTGCCTAGCATGTTTGAGTATCTGGTCCTGCCTACCCCAAGGCCTTTGCACGGAGCTAACTTCTCAGCCCTTTAAAAATTTTTTTGAGACAAGCTCTCCCTAAGTCACTAATTTTCCCAGGCTAGACTCCAACTTGCAATTCTTAGTGAGATGCTGTCTCAAAATTAAAAAGAAGACTCTGGGTTCAGTTCTCAGTACAGAAGAAAAGAGTCTTGGCGCTAACTCTGTCCTCTGCATAGGAACAGCAGGTGTCTAGTGAAATAACAATGAATAAAATGTAGAGAGGAAACACAGGCATTGCACTCACCAGCAGCTCAGCTCACCCCACCAAGGGTCCATCCTGAGCTGTCATCCACACACAGACCACCTGCCTGACCATAACTCGGGAAGTGTAGAGACAGAAGCAGAGCCAGAGCTGCCAAGATAAGATGTGGAAACAGAGCCAGTTCTTAATTCCCAGGAGGGAGCTAAGAACTAATCAAGGAAAAAGTGGACAGGACTGTTTATGTATAGACTGGAGATTTTCTATCTTTCTTGAATATTAAACCTAACTGAGGTCCCCTATGCCAAATAAATCAGAATAGGGGGATAATGATGACAGGTTATTTTGTTTGTGGGGGTTATAGGGATCAAATCCAGGGCCTTGTTTCTCGTGTTTGTGTGCGTGTGCGTGTGTGTGTGTGTGTGTGTGTGTGTGTGTGTGACAAGGTCTCAGTATGTAGTTCAAGGCTGGCCTTGAACTCACTAGGTAGCCCAGGCTGGCCTTGAATTCTGTCATCCTCCTGCCCCAGCCACCTGCTGGGATTACAGGCATGTGCCACCATGCCCAAACAAATCCAGGGCTTTGCATGTGCTTGGCAAGTGCTGAGAAAAGTCCTCAGCCTGATATCAGTAGTTTTTAAAGCTCCTCGGGTTCACTGGGCACTGTGGTATAGGCTTGTAGTCCTAGCTACTGAAAAGTCTGAGACAGGAGGATCACAAGTTCAAGGCCAGGACATCCTGGGCAATTTAGTGCAACCCTGTCTCATAAGACTAAAAGAAAAGGACTGGGGGGTATAGCTCACTGGCAGAGCACTTGCCTAATATGCTTGAGGCTCTGGGTTCCATCCCTTGAACAACAACAACAACAACAACAACACTTTCTTGAGTCCCAGCCCAGACCTAACGATGAAACTGCAAAACTGCATGTGACTCTGACATACACTAAAGTTTGAGAATCATGAGTGCAGATAGTTCCTGAGAAAACAGGACCCAGGAAATCAAGCTTGTTTCCTTCCTCTTCCAGTACTGCCACCACCCACCAGAAATCTTTCGTTTGTAAGCAAACTATGGATTAGGCTTGTGGGAGACAGGTGAAAACTGCTTGTGGCTTATCTGAATTGAGATGTGCTCTAAGTGTTACACGCGCAGCAGATTTCAAACACTAGGTGCATACACACAAAAGGAAACCATATTAATGTTCTCGCACAGGTTATATGTTGAAAGCAATCTTTTAGATATATTGTGTTAAAAATATCACTAAAATGAATCTGATCTTAGTTTTACTTATTTTTGCAGTGCAGGAGGTTAAACCCAGGGCCTCACATATGCTTAGGGGGCACTCTGCCATTGAGCTGCACTCCAGCCATTCTTTTCAAAATGTGGCCACTAGAAAATTTGAAATTACCTGTGACTCACATTTGTGGCTCACTTTCTAGTGAGCCAGGCCAGTCTAAAGAATCTTACAGCTATGGGGAAACTCCAGGGGCCATCTCGACTCAGCATCAGGGAGCCTCAGAACCCCCTGAAATCCTCTAGGTCAGGATAAGGATTAAAAAAAGTAATCCTTGACAGTCAGGAAGGGTCACCGGAAGCCCTGCTGTAAGAGAAATGAATTTGGTGTTCAATCCTGACTTGTTCACTGTTCACATCCATTTTTCTCATCTGTAAACTGAGATTTAGGATAAAAATCTATGCCAGGGACTATTAGGTAAGTGACCACTTTGCTCAACAGCACATAGGGGAGGTGAAAGGTATGGATAAAAAAATTAAGGTGTATTTTGTCCATATACCAATTTTCCATGATGAATGTAATCATTATGTACTCCAAACATGCACAAATAAAAAACAAACGCATGGCTCTGGGTCTCTTACTCTGATCCTACAGGTGCCAGGCAGCTGGATGCAGTAGCCTACAGCTGTAACCCCAGGGCTCTGGGAGGCTGAGGCAGGAGTATCGAAAGTTTGAGCCCAGCCTGAGCAACTTTGTGACTTAAGAGTTTTTTCCTCAAAAATAAAAAGGGCTGGGGATGTAGCTCAGTGCAAAGGGCCCGGGTTCAGTCCCCAGTACCGGAAAAATAAAATGCCAGGGGATCTAAAAGCTGTTCCTCAATGTAAAGAGGGGGCCTCGCAGCGGTTGACACCCAGGTGAGGAAAGACCCATTCCCTCGCAGGGGGCCAGGAGCGATCCAGGCGACCCAGTTCGAGTCCAGTCTCCTCAACTCGCTCACCAGAGGACTTCTCCCACCCAGGGTGGGGTAAGACTTAGAGCTCACACGCTGAGGTTTCTTAGGACCCTCCCCAACCCCGTCTGTGCCTTGGACACCCCGAAAGGACAGCGACCTGTTGGTCTCCGAAAACCAAGGGCTGGAAGAGAAAAGTCTTCATTTGACCCTTGGAGAACCAACCCCTGAGCTTTTCCTAGGGCGCTTCGGGAAATGTAGTCTTTTGACACTAAAAAGAAACCACTTCCGAGTCAGAACACCGGCGTGGGCGTGGCCCTAAGGCTCTTCCTCCAGTAGGCGTAGACTTTCCCTGCTACCAGAAACTTGCGGTTTCCTGGCTTCCGGTTATTGACAGGCCCCGCTACTTCCCCTTTTGCGTCTTGCACGCCTTTGCGCATGCGCCTTGCGCTCGTCTCCTCTATTGGCTAAAGAGGGTTTGCATTTCGAAGACTACTTTTCCCAGAGGGTGGTGCGAGGGGGTGGGGAGCCTGTCCGTCCCAAGGGGCGGGGCGGGGCGCGGCGCTCGGACGGACGCGGAACCTGTGACCTCTTTCTTTTATTTAACACAAAACTCGGTGCCCACAGCTCACTTCTTCTCCGCCCGAGCAAGGCGAGGCTGGGCTGCCCTTGGAGCAGGAGCGACACCTTGCCCTGCTCCTGTAGTTCGGAGCTGGCAAGCCCTGTTCCCCTGCTCCTGGTTCAGGACCCCTGCGCCGCCCACCCGGAGGGCCCCGCGACGCTCCGGGGCTGCTCGGGCCCGGCCTGGCCCGTGAGCACCTGCAGCAGCAGGTCGGTGGCCAGCATGTGGGATGGCTCCTCGAAGCCGATGATCAACAGCTGCTGGTAGTCTCCGGGCGGCTGCGGGCATGACACCCTGGGGGCCGGGACATGCAGGGGAAGTGAGTGCCCCTGGGCCTCGGGAGCCCACCCTTAAGGGAGCCCAAACAGGCTTTGTTACCCCGGGGGGTGGGAAAAACCCTGGGGAAAGTGGCTTCCTTATTATGGAAGAAAAAGAGTCAGGGCTTTTGTAGGAAGTTGAATAACTGGCCCTGACTCGGCCAGTCACTGTGCTATGTGCCCTTGGGCAGGTAACTTAACCTCTCTGATTACCTGTTCACGTCTTTGTAAAATGGGGCCTGTAATACAAATCTCAGTAGATTGTTAGACTCTGTATTAAACACTTAAGAGCACAAATAAAATGCCATAGTTGACACCAAGGGAAGTGAAGTGCTGGAATGGATGGTGAGCCCAAACCCATCCTGCACTGCCTCAGCTCCTACCATGAATAAAGGTCATCATCAGCTGGTCCTAGGGATACCCATCGGCCGATGGACCACAGCTTCTGGATCTGGGGACATGAATTGGCTGGACTCTGGCCTGTGTCCTCCCAAATGTCTCGGTAGCACAGGAAGTAGCTAGGGAGGGGAGAGGGACAATTCAGCTGAGTGGTGATACTGTATTCTGTTGAAGGTTTTATTTTTGGAGGTGAAGCTAAAACTTATTTGAAGTTGCCCTGAAGTTCTCAGGTAGGGATGTGACTCAGTACCAAGGCCTCAAGCCTAGTGTGGTGGTGCATGGCTATCATCCCAACACTCTGGAGGCTGAGGCAGGAGAATCACTGAGTTCCAGGCCACCCTGGGCTACATAGTGACACCCTGCCTAAAAAGAAAGAAAACCCCCCAAACAAAGTTTTTTCTCCCTCCCAGCTCACTTTTTTTTTTCTTCAATTTTTTTTTTTTTTGGTACTGGAGATCGAACTCAGGTCCTTGCTCACTTCTAAGAAAAGACATTTTTATGGGAAAGTGAGGTTAAGGAAAAAAAGGGATGGTAATGGGCTGGGGATTTAGCTCAGTGGTTTCGCCGCCTGCTGCGCAAGCACAAGGACCTGAGTTCGATCCCTGGTACCAAAAAAAAAAAAAAAAAAAAAAGAAAGAAACGGTAATGGCTGGGGGTGTAACTTGGTGGTAGAGCCTTTGCCTAGCATGCTTTTTGCTTGGTGGTGGTGGTTTGGAGGCCCATACTGGCATTGGGTATAGAGAGGGGAGGCCTTTGATTTGGTAGGGAGAACTCACTAATCTACATGGGAATTCTGCCCCTGGCTGCTGGGCTTTGTAGTAGTTTCTAGGTTCCAGCGCATCTTCTTGTAGAGGTATCGGGGCTGGCGGCTGGCAGTGTAGGCAGCTGGGGTGCAGTATCTGAAGATGGACACTTCCTGGAAAGGGCTGATGGAGAATCTCCCACAGAAGAAGCAGGAGATGCTGGGAGGAGACGGGAGAGTGAAAGATGAAGCTGGGGCCTGGGCTCTGCTGAAGCCCTAGGCAGGTGTCAGGCCCTCTTACCTCAGGGGATTGGTCTCCTCCAGCTCCACGAAGCCACAGGAGGCGTACATGAGGACCAGCTGCTCCAGGCACAGGGTGAGCTGCTGGGAGATCTCCAACAGCTGCAGAGAAGGGGGTAGTGAGCCAGCCCGGCTGGGGAGCCTTAGCCCTGAGCCTGGGCCCTGGAAGCTGCTACACGCACCCCTTTCCGGACTACCTCCTGCAGGGCTCCATGGATGGGAGGCATGCTCCTTGCTGCGGCCTCTAAATAGAGGAAGTATGGTTCACACATCCTTAAGAAGGTGGGCATGGCCCTTGCCAGCTGTTCCTTCTGGACCTGGTCCCTGCTAAAGGGAGAAAGGAGTCTTTACCTGGGATGCCTCCAACCCCCTATTTCTCCCATTCTACTCACCTTTTATTTGTATCCCTGTTCTGGCTTTTGTTTTTTTGTCTTTTGGAGACAGGGTCACACTTTGCAGTGCAAGCTGGCCTTGAACTCACTATGTAGCCCAAGCTGGCCTTAAACTCACAGCAATCCTCCTGCCTCAGCCTCTTGAGTACTGACATTCCAGGTATGTTCCATCTTGACTGGCTTTTTAAATTTTTGGCCCAGTACTATGGATGGAAGAGCTCCCTACCCACCCCCATCTTGCCTCCCTGTTATAAGATCCCTTGGTGTCAGGCCTTTCTCAGGATATCTTCTAGGTCCACCTGCATCAAAGCCATTCAGAATTCTTGTTAAAACCCTAACACCCAGCTGAGGGTGGTGACATGGCACACGCCTGTAATCCCAGCACTTGGGAGGTTGAGGCAGGAGGATTGCCAGGAGTTCAAGGCCAGTCTAAACTACAAATTGAGACCCTATCTCAGAAAAAACCAAACGAAACAAAAAAGTTAACACCTGTGTTACATAACTGCCTTTTGCTCAAAACTGCAAGGTGCAGCCCAGAAATTTAGAGTTTAAACCAGCCTCCCAGGGGATTCCAATAAGACTCTAAAACTGAGAATCAGTCTCCTTTGCCCTGCTGTGGGGATCGCATTATTCACATTGGGTGGTTTCAAACTGGTAGCCCCCGGGGCCAAATCTGGATCAGATAGTCTTGGTTTAGCTGGCACACAGTTCCAAATCTAAGCCAGCATTTACACACTCAGAGGAATGTCCTTTGGCTGTGACAGCCCAGAGGCCTGTGCTGCCTGTGCCTCGGACATACCCCCACCCCGGGTTCTGCACACCAGATTCCTCCTCAGCTAGCTTCATGGTAATTTTTTTGACTGGGACTTGGTGTGGGCTGCCTGCCTAGTCTGTCAGTGCCTCGGACATACCCCCACCCCGGGTTCTGCACACCAGATTCCTCCTCAGCTAGCTTCATGGTAATTTTTTTGACTGGGACTTGGTGTGGGCTGCCTGCCTAGTCTGTCACCCCTTCCAGGGTCACCTATAGAGCAAGTAGCTTTGGAACTCGTCTGCCTTCTTGAGCAGGTAGCAGAGCTGCTCCGTGATGGGGCTGAACATTGCGTCCAGGGTCAATCGAGCTGAGGGCGGAACCGCAGGCCCTGATTCGGGGCCTGCAGCCTCCACTGCCACCTGTCCTTGGGCATCCTCAGGCTCCGTCGCCGGTGGGTCCTCAGGTTTGCCAGGTGGCGTGGACCACGAAGGGTCCCCGCAAGGCTGTAGCCCAGGTTTCAAGTCGTCCAGGGATGGCGTTTCTCCGGGGCCCAGCGGGGACGACCCTGAAAACCACGGTTCGGTAGCCATCTAGGGGCAAGGGGCGGAGACCTTCCCTTTTTAAGCCTCCGCGGCGCAAATTTGACCCCGCCCTGTGGGATGGGGATGTGTAGGAGTGGTCGGACCCGCAGCGGCCGCCTTCCCCTAGCCTGGCCTCAACCTCTCGGCCGGCCCCGCGGGAAGAGTTCGCCTCATTTGAATTCCGGCTCGTGCCCAGACTCCGCGCACCTGCGCGCTCTGGGCACCTGGCACGTGCAAGGGGGACAGTGAGGCCGCGGAGCCTGCTATCTGTGTCCTGGGGGTGCAGGGATCTCAACGTGAATCCAGATGGGAAGACTGGAGATGGGAGGATGGGTGTCGACGTCTAGAGAAGCCCAGGCTATGGGCCAATAGCGTTGTGCACTGGGTAAGGATGGGCAATGTCCCAGTTGTTCCTGCTAACGATAAAAATTCCTTTGGAAGGTTTTTCCTAGCCCACGACCTATCAGTCAGTCCCTGGACGGTGTCCCCATTCAGAGCGCAAAAGGCAGACAGACAGGTTCATGGTGCAGCTATGAAGACAAGGACATTAATTATGTTCAAAGGCTCTGGATAAAGGCGGTGACAAGTGTCAGACACCACCTTGTGTGACCTCCAGCGTCTTTGCTGTGTGGCCTTCTCTATAAACTGTTTTTCTTTTTGGTACCAGGGATTGAACTTGGGTCCTTGTGCTTTCAAGGCAAGCGGCGGAACCACTGAGCTAAATCCCCAGCCCTATAAACTCAGTTTTTATGAGCTCTTTGTCTCATCGGGATGCAGAGCGGATAACCAAGAAAATGCTCATAAAACGTGTTCACTGTTAGTCACTCAACCAGCATTTGAGCAGCATTTGTGCCAGGTGGCTCTGGACATGGAGAGAAGACCAAAGTATTCCAGCCTGGAACCATTATTTTTTTTTCACTGCCAGGACCTCACCAGAGCCACACTGCCCAGCCTGGAGCACTTACTCTTAGAGCTGGCTGTGAAGCAGCCCCATCAGGCCCCTTGCTGTGTCCCCAACAGTTTCTGTCCTACCCTTAGGGGCCAGTTGGAGGCTCTTCTGTGCCCCTCCCCCACTCCATTCATAAAATGGACTCTAGTATCTTTTTCTTTCTTTTCCTTTTTTTTAAAATTTTATTTAAAAAACCTTCGGTGCAATATTAAAAAGCAATACAGCCAGCTGGAGCAATGACTGACAGAAAGGAGAGGGCAGACAAGACCCAGGACCCCACCCAGCTGTTCCCCAATCCTCCTGTGGCTGGAGGCCAAGGGCAGCAGGCTGGAAAGGGGGCATGGGTGGTGGGGGAGGGAGGCGACCACCCACCAAAATGAACAAGCAGAACAAAACATTTATATAGGAAACATCTGGCTGAAAATGATTTTGGGGAAGCCAAAATTTTTTTTTTTTTTTCCCAAAAATGTCCTTGGGTTGGGAGGGGGTCGGCCTCCTGGAGTCCCACCCTGTACTCCACTGTTGGGGAGCAGAGGATATGCAGGGGGCAGGTGTGTGTGAGAGACAAAGGGAGATGAACGGAGAGGCGCCCCTCGCCGGAATCTGTCACCAGGGCCCCAGGTGCCCTAGGCAGCTCCTGGACTCTCCAGGGCTTGGGTGAGATGGGAGTTGGAATGGACCTCGGGAGGGCAATGCCTGGCACTCAGCCTAGAAAACCATCAGGGTCATCATCTTCAAAGTGGCCTTGCTGAAGCACCTTGATGTGGTGCTCGTAGATTTTGAGGGCTGGGCCCAGGCGGATGGAAAGGCCGGTCAGCACGTCTGTGCCCTGCATGAGCAGCAAGGATTTGCCGTCGATCTCCTGAGCAGGACAGAGACAGAGTCAGAGCATGCCCCACAGGCCTTGAGTGTAGGGGAAGCCCTGGGTGTGGACTCACCTGCTCCTGGAAGGCAGTGGCCTGCTCAGGGAAGCCGGCCTCAGTGAAGTACTCTACCACGTCCATCACCGTCCACTCCACCGGGTCTGCTGGCTTCTCCTTGCGCCCGGGACTGCAGTGAAACATATGGCTGGGTGACTACCAATACCCTTCCTCTTGTTCACACCCAAGCAGTCCCCCCAGGTCCTCGGAATCCACAACTTACGGACAGCCAAAAGGGGTCCCATCGGCCCCAGGGAGGGCTGGCTTTCCTGGGGGCAAAGGCACAGGGGACGGGGAATCTGGCCCAGTGGCAACAGAGGCTGGGAAAGAAAAAGCAGGAGCCTGTGACATTGTCCTGGGCTTCCGTTCCTGCCCACCCGGCACTCCCCCTCCCCAATCCTTACCCGATCCTCCTTCCTTACTCATGGCTGCCATGGAGAACACCTGGCGGGTACCACTCCCCGGTGCCGGTCCCCGCCCTTCGTCCTGCCCCGCGAGGGGTCCACAGGGTGTCCACTCCTTGACCCTCTCCTTAGCGCTTGGAGGGCCACGTTCACCATTAACCTGGAGGTGCTGGGCACCTGCAGGACGGTCACTCTCGGGCACTTCTGAGCCCTCAGACACGTCATCTTCATCATCTTCGTCGTCTTCATCTTCTTCTTCCTCTTCTTTCTCAAGCAGTCGCTCTTCTCCTCCTCTCTGAGACCAGGGAGAGAAGCAGGCAAGGTTGGTGGATCCTGGGATCCTGGGCCGAGTCGCATGACCCAAGCCACCTTTAGTAACAACACGGAGTAACTTTTGTATTCACTCCGTGCCAGGCTCGGTGCTCACACAGCCCTCCGCAGCCAAACCTGGATAAAGTAGCTCCACAACCCCAAGGGGTCGCTACTGTGATCCAGCCGCGCTGACGGCGGTGGAAACTGAGGCTGAAGGCAAATGGGAGTCCCTTGCCAAGGTCACTATGAGGGGAGCCCGCTGGGGACGCGCACACGGCCTGCCCCCCCCCCCCTGCCCGCCGCGCGGCGCCCCACTCCCCGCGCGCTCACCTTGCTCCGCGACGCGCGGGCGCTGGCAGCCGGCGGGGCCCGTCCGGGCCTGTCCCCGCGGGGCGGCGCGAGCGCTCCGAGGCGAGTGCGCTCCAGGCGGCCCCGCGCCGCCGCCTCCTCCTCCAACAGCCCTTGCACGCGGCCGCGGGTCAGGCGCCCGCTTGCGCCGCCGCTGCCCCCGAGGTAGCGCACGACTTCCCGCAGGCTCACGGGCCGCGCCGGGCCCCCCGCCCGCGCCGCGCCCCCCTCC
>NW_004624901.1:1318939-1340397 GCF_000247695.1 Heterocephalus glaber
CGCTCCAGCCATTGGGCGCGGAACCCAGACGTCCCTGGCGCCCAGCCCCCTCTCCACGCCTCCCGCGCGCTGCGCTCCGAGACCGCACCGGCCAGGAACTCGCCGCCCGCTGGCCGCGGCTGTCGCGCTTCGGGAGCGCAGCGAGGTCCCTGCGGCGCGCTGGCCCAGCCCTGGGGATGCAGGGTGGAGGGTGCACAGGACTCCCTCTACCCCGCTTCGGGGGCCGCTCTCTCTCTGACTCCCCAGCCCTGGTGGCTCCCTAGAGCGCCCTCTCGGTCTCAGGTTCGAAGGAGAGAGGGCGCTCCGCGGATTTGGGGACCCCCGGATCCGTGGTTAAAAGCCAGCGTGGCCCCATTTTCTCTAGCCCACCCTGGTTTTGTCGGGGCTTCGGGCCCTGGCCTGGCAGAGGAGGCCGGACGCGGGTCCGAAAGTCCCTCTCCAGCCGGAGGGTGTGGGTAGGAGCCAAAGTCGGAACACCAGCGACACTTTTTTTTTAAACAAAACTTTATTGGTAATAGTTTTCAAATATGTTTACAACAGCACACTGTTCGAGAGAAGTCTCGCCCTTCGGAGCACACAGGTTGAATGGCCCCGCGCCCACCCGGGGCCCCAGCCTGCCCAAAGGCTCTCCGGCTGGGGAGGAGTTGACGGGGACGAACACTGCGTGGGGTGAATGGGTGGCTCCCCACCTTGCTAGTTAGAGAAAGACCACAGATCAGACGTTGGGGGGCAAGAGAGGAGATGGACAGCTGACTGCGAAGCTGGGGGCCGGCCGGGGGGAGGGGCGCAGAAGCCGCCGGTAGATGACACAGACGGCCCCTCCCCATCAGCCCGGGCTGGAACCGAGCTGGGTTTGGAGGGGGAGGGCGCTCTGCCACTTCTAAGTCCTTTTGTGGGGTCGCCTTCCCAGCTGGGCTGAGAAAAGGACTGGTGTTAAAAGCAGAATAAAATGAAGGGGTGGGGGGGCTGATGCTGGGATGGGGGACCCTGGGCTCCCCCTGGTTTTGGGGGGCTGGCTCCTCTTTGGCAAGGAGCTGGGTAGCTGCTTGGTCTGGCTCCTGAAGCCCAAGGGTGAAGGAGGGGTGGGGCAGCAGGAAGGGGCTGGGCCCCTTGGCAAGGTGGCAGAGGACCCCAGGAAGGAGGCGAGGAGGGGTTAGCAGCTCAGGGTGGAGGTTCAAAGCCCATTTTCCTCCTCACAAACTCAGTCTGCTTTCCAGCCTGGGTAAAATGGATTTGAGGAGCTGGCGAGGGGGGAGGGAGGCACTGGTGAAACTTAAATAAGATCGGAAATTGTTTTTAAAAATTTGAGCAAGCAGCTCTTGGAGAAGGTCACTGATATCTGGCCTTCCTGTCGTCCTTCGCCCTTAGGGTCTGGGGGGGTGGGTGCGTCTGGACCCCTCCGTCCTCACCCTGTCCCTGATATGCCAGCAAGACCTGGTCTGGTGGAGACAAGAGCCTCATTTCCAAAAGGCAGAAGTAGGCTGAGGCGGGGGTTCCTTGGGGAGAGGGGCAGGAGGGCTGTGGGAATTGGGGGAGCAGTGGTGTTTCTATCCCCCCAAGGTCTGAGCTTCCTGCTACCCCCAACCCTCGAGGGTGGGGTGGGGGTGAAATCAGGTGCAAGGAACTCCGGGGCTCTCTGGCTGTTCAATCCAACCCCCCACCCCCCCAAAAAAGAAAACAAAGAAAAGAAGAGTAAACTGGGGGGGCACAGGCACACCCCTAAAATTCGGAGAACTCCTTGCCACACTTCTCATTGATGGAGACCCGGATCTCTTCTTCCTCATAGTCGTCAAAGTTACTTGTGTCCCCGGCGCCTTTGAACTTTGGTATGAAGGGCGCTTCCACCTGGAGGGGACGAAGAACCACCCAGACCTCAGCAGTGCCCTGTTACTACTACAGCAGCCAGTGTGGGCATGCCACATTTTGGGGACTGAACCCAGGGGTGTCCTCTCATTCAGCTACATCCTAGCCCCTTTCTTTTTAAATTCATGACAGGGTCTTGCCAAGTTGCCCAGGTGGGCCTGGAACTTGTCATCCTCCTGCCTCCTGAGTAGCTGGAACTATGCGTGCACCGCTGAGCCTGGTGGTATAGATTCCTCTTAGCCACCCAAGACTCTTATTATGGCTGGCTCACACAAGGGAAATGTCTCCTGAGGCACAGAGGATAACCCCAGGATCCAAAAATCCCATTTCCAGCCCCTTTGGCTCTAAGCTGCCTGCTTCTGGTTGGCCCTGTGTTCAAGGTCCACGTCCCTGTCTGTGTCAGCTGGCAGCCTTCCTGACTCAGCCTCCCTGGCCCTCAGCATGCGGGGCGGCCAGCCCACCTTCCTCTGGTAAATGGCGATCCAGTCAGTCGTGGCAAACCATTTGTGGTTCTTGATGTCATTAACACCGTTCTTGAGGTTCCCGAAGCGCTTAGTGAGGTCCACCTGCAGGAGGTTCCGCAGCAGGTCTTTCAGGTCAGAGCTGAAGTGGGACGGGAACCGCACCTGGTAGGACGTGGACAGAGGGGACAGAGCGGTAAGGGTGCTGTCCTCTCCATCCAGCAATCCTGCCAGGAAGTACTCCCCAAACTTTTTTTTTTTTGTACCGGGGATCGAACTCAGGACCTTGTGCTTTCAAAGAAGGCAGCGGAACCACTGAGCTAAATCCCCGGCCCATGAGGCCCCCCAAACTTGACGCTTGCCAAGAGCCCGTGGAAAAGGTTCAAGGTCCACTGCATCTCTGGGGTGCCCTGCCCATAGCTGGGGCTGCTGGAGGGGACCCCCTCTGAGATCCGCTGCTCTCAGAGGAGTGCTGTAGTGGTTCCCATTTCACAGAAGAGGAAACTGAGGCATGTAGCTACCTGAAGGCCACAGAGAGTGGAGGGACAAGGTGAATCCATTGGGTGGAACCCAGGTCCTCACCCATACTTAGCAAAGGCCCTTCTACTGGGCTGCAGCTCCAGCCTTTTTTATTTATTTTGAGACAGGGTTTTGGTAAATTCCCCAGGCTAGGCTTGAACTTACAATCCTTCTGCCTCAGCCTCCCAAGTTGGGATGACAGGTGCATGCTATCACACCTAGAAAACTGCTGCTTTAAGACAGCTTTGCTGGGGTGTAGGACTTTAGAAGCATGCCTACGTACAAGCAAAACTTTACTTCCCCCCTCCCTGCACAGCTGTAGTGTTTCTATTCTTTAAAGCCCAGTTCAATTCCTCTGCAATCATTCACTCCCTTGTATGCAAGTATCACTGGATTTACAGCCCTAAGAACTGACTTCTAGTCCCTCCTCTGCCTTCCACATGCTGTGTGACCTTGGCCTCAGCCCTTAACCTCTCTGGGTCTGTGCCTGCCTCTGACTCGAGGAGGCAGATATCCTAGGGATGTGGAGGGAGATAACACCTCAGAGCGTTTGTGGGAACTGTGGAATGTGACACAGAAGGAATTATGCTTGTCCTCCCCTTTGCCTCTTGGAGTCTTCTCCGGACTTGACTACATTCTGGGCCATTGTCTTAGAGATTTCTCTCCTGGCTGGTGGCAGATGCTGACTCTGTCTGGCATGGGACACCCCATGCTGCCGTTGATGACTTCTTCCATCTCCTTGAAAGGCAGGTAGCTGGCTCCCTGGTTCCAACATGGGTAAGGTAAGGCTCAGAGGGCAAATGAGCTTGCTCAGAGTTCAACACCAATAGGTGCAGTGCTGTGTCTGGAGCTTGGAGTCAGGCTAGCCAGATCACACAGCAAGGTCCTCCCTAGAACTGCAGTTTGAACCCAGGGCCTCTGCACCGAGCTCCATCTCCAGCCTTTTAAATTTTTTACTTAAAGAAAGGGCCTTGCTGGGCATGGTAGTGCATGCTTGTAATCCCAGTCCTCCAGAGGCTGAGGCAGGAGGATTGCTGAGGCCAGCCTGAGCTACATAATGAGTTCAAGACAGTGTGCACTAATAAGCAAGACTCTGGTTTTGTGTTTTGTTTTTTGTTTTGGTACCGGGGATCAAACTCGGGTCCTTGTGCTTGCGCAGCTGGTGGCGAAACCACTGAGCTAAATCCCTGGCCCTGAGACTCTGTTTTTTAAATTAAAAAAAAAAAAAGGGTCTTGGTAAGTCACTAAATTGCCTAGATTGCCCTTGAACTCATGATCCTCCTGCCTCCCAGATAACAGCCCTGTGTCACCTGCCTGGCTTCAGTAAGATATCCAGGCCAGGTGGAGAGACGGAGGGTCAGGCTTTCCCAGCAGGGGGGCAAGCTGAGGTGGGGTGGGGTGCCCACCACAGTGTCCACTTCCTCCGTGCAGCTGGGATGTTGGGCTTGACATAACCCCTTTCCAAGTCTGTTTCCTCACCTCTCCCACGAGGGGGCGCCATCCCTCTAAGTATAATAGGGGGTGTGTGTGTGAACCCAGGGCCCAGTGGAGGGCAACAGCTTAAGCACTTCATAGGCTGGAGCTCTCATGGCTCCACCGCCCCTTACCCAACCCCTCAGAATTAGTGACACTTAGCTCAGCTTATCCCAGCACACTTGGAGTCTGAAGCAGGAGGGCCACAAGTTCAAACCCAGCCTGGGCACCTTAGCAACTTAGCAAGACCCTGTGTCAAAAATTTTTTTTTTTTTGTACTGGGGATCGAACTTGGGACCTAGTGCTTGTGAGGCAGGCGGTGGAACCAGAGCTAAATCCTCGGCTTCCCTGTGTCAAAATTTAAAAGAAAGGGCTGAGGATGTAGCTCAGTGGAAAGGTCTGGGTTCAATCCCCAGGGTCACCAAAAAGAAAAAAGAATTAGTGGCACTTCTGTGTTTGGGATGGGACACAGGGGTGTCCTTAGAGGGGCCAGGGTGGCACCTGGGCACCAAGCAAGTTCGCTTTTCTGCACTGAAACCCGTGAGACCTCACACAGAGAGCCACAGTGAGTGGGAGCAGCCCCCAGGCTGCGGCAGGACTTCCTGTGGCCCTCACGGGGGAGGCTCTAGACTGGAGACCCAGGAGAGCATCCATCCCAGAGTGGAGCAGTGGCGAGGCCCCTCCGGCGTGTCCTGGCTGATGGGCCTCACCTTCCCAGAGACGATCTTCTCGTAGATCTGGATGGGCTGGTCGGCGAAGAAGGGTGGGTAGCCGGCAGCCATCTCGTAGATGAGAACCCCGAGTGCCCACCAGTCCACAGCCTTGTTGTAGCCCTGCAGCGAGACGGTGGGGTGTGGGTGAGGGCACAGTGGGGAGCAGGGGGCAGGGGGAGGATGGGCCAGCAGGGCGTACTTTGCTCAGGATGATCTCAGGGGCCAGGTACTCAGGGGTCCCGCACAAGGTCCAGGTGCGGCCTTTCACGCGCTTGGCAAAACCGAAGTCTGTCACCTGAGGACGTCAGAATGGGCAGTTGGGAGAGAGGCAGGGCCGGGCTGCAGCCGCCCTTGGCACCCCTCGCCCAGCCCTCGCCTGTGGGCACCTGAATGTAGCCCTGGTGGTCGATGAGGAGGTTTTCGGGCTTCAGGTCCCGGTAGATGAGGTCCAGGGAGTGCAGGTACTCAAACGTCAGGACAATCTGTGCTGCGTAGAAGCGGGCATGGGGCTCACTGGTGGGACAAGAGGAGAGGGGACACGGGTGTGAGTGTGCTGGGCACAGCCCCATGCAGTCCAGGAAGTGGGCCTGCAGAGCCTTCCCCAGTCTGGAAGACACTCCTAGCCCAGCTATCCAAAATGCAGATGTGAGGCTGGGCATGGGCATGCGGGTCTGTGGTCCCAGGTATTACTGGGGAGGCCAAGGTGGCTTTTGGGACCAGCCTGGGAATGTAGCAAGATTCCGCTCAATTGAAAAAAGAGAAAGTTAGCTGGATGTGGTGGCACAGGCCTGTAATCCCAGATCATTAGGAGGCTGAGGCAGGAAGATCACAAGTTTGAGACCAGCCTGGGCAACTGAGTGAGTCTGTCTCAAAATAAAAAGGGCTGGTGATGTGGCTCAGTGGTAGAATGCTCCTGGATTTGTTCAATGTGTAGTATCAAAAAAAAAGAAAGAAAAAAAGCAATCGGAGAGTAGACTCACAATGGAAGCACAAGTGGAATGGGTTTATAAAATGGAACAGGAAGGGCCAGAGATTTAGCTCAGTGGTTCTGGCGCCTGCCTCGCAAGCGCAAGGTCCTGAGTTCGATCCCCGGTACCAAAAAAAAAAAAAAAAAATGGAACAGGACTCAACACCCACTCCTACCAGGATGCACCATGAGTGCACAGCACAGCATGGCTGCGTCCATGCCTGCTGGGTTAAACATGGGGAGACAGACAAGGGGTCTCCACTAGATGAGTTCCACATGGCCAGAGTCTAAAACCAGCCAGGACAAAATAGTGGAGTCTGGAGCCAGAGAGGACTGGTGCCCCTGGCTGTTCTATTCAGAACAGGCATCCAGCTCGGCGTGGTGGCGCATGCCTGTCATCCCAGCATTTGGGAGGCTGAGGCAGGAGTATCACCATGAGTTTGAGGTCAGCCTGGGCTACACAGTGAAAACAAGCCCAGCCTGGACTACATGGTGAGACAGGTAGGGGCATGCAGGGAATCTGCTGGTGGGGTGAGAGTGTTTGATAGTGTTTTCGGTGGAGGTGACTTGTGGGATGGAGCATGAAAAGTCTGCTTTTTATTGTATGTAAATTATATTTGTATTTATTTACCTGTAAAGTAACAGTATAAATCTTAAAACTGCATAAAATCAGCAGCTTTTTTTTTTTACAGTACTAGGAATTGAACCCCCCCCCACACTCCCTTTTTAAAATTTTGAGACAGGGTCTTGCTAAGTTGCTAAGTTACCAAGCTGGATTTGAACTTGTGATCCTCCTGCTTCAGCCTCCCAGAATGCTGGAATTACAGGTGTCCACCGCCATGTCTAGTTAAAATTGTTTTCTTAAGCCAAGTGTGATGGTGTAAGCCTGTAATCCCAGCGCTTGGGAGGCTGAGTCAGGAGGATCACCATGAATTCACGGCTAGCCTGGACTACAAGTGAGTTCAAGGCCAGCCTGGACTACACAGCAAAATCCTGTCTCACAAAGCAAAACAAAACAAAACAAATAAAGTAGGTTTTCTTTTTTCTTTTTTGTTTTTGGTGGGATATCGTGGCACCTGCCTGTAGTCCCGACTACTTAGGAGGCTGGGGCAAGAGAATTACTTGAGGTCAGGAGTTTAAGACCAGCCTGGGCAACACAGCAAGAGCCCGACTCAAAAAAATAAAACTAAAGTTTTTTGGGGTTTTTGGTACTGGGGATTGAACCCCAGTCCTTGTGCTTGCGGGGCAGGCAGCAGCACCACTGAGCTAAATCCCCGGTCCAAAACTGAAGTATTTTTGTGGTGTTGCTGGGGATCGTACTCAGAGCTTGAGTGTCCTTTAGTCCGGCCACTTCAGTGCTGACACCTAAGCTGCATGATTGGTCTATGTGTTTTGTTGTGGGGTTGAAACAGCAGAGATTCCTCAGCATGAGGAAATAAATCCTGAAGCTCTTGGAGCTTCCCTTCCATGTCCCCAGATGCTTTGGTGAAGATGTGGCTCACCTGAACCTGCCGATCCGCCGTAGGTGCGAGAACATCTCCCCGCCGGGCACATACTCCATGACCATGTACAAGTTTGAGTTGTCCTGTGGGAGGCAGGGAGATCAGGACCCCATCACAAAGCCCTTGGTGGCCTTGCTGGACAGGGCTGAGCCAGTCAATGACAGAGAGCGCCCCTTGTGGGAAGCTGTGACAGGCATGCCCTTCATTCTGCCCTTGAGGAAGAAGGGGCAGGAAGTGTCCTGTCCTCCAGGGAGTGGAAGTGAGGTTCTCCTGCCTTTGAGGGCAGAAGTGGGGCCAGCTCTGAGGTGTGCTGGGCACCTGGCCAGTGCCCCAGCTGGAGAGTAGAGTGCAGATTCTGCAGTAGTTTGCATCTGAGAGCTTGAGGAAGGCTTTTGGGGCTACAGTTTTGTCATCTGTAAAATGGGTCCAGGAGAGGGTACAGAATTTGGGGGTCCCAAAAGAAAATGAGCTGGGCATGGTGGTGTGCAACCATGGTCCCAGCTACTGGGGAGATGGGAGGCAGAGGATCGCCTGAGCCCAGCAGTTGGAAAGCAGTCTGGGGAACACGGTGAGACCCCATCTCTTAGGGGAAAAAAGGGGAGGCCTTTGATCAAAACAAAAAGCAAAACAAATATCAAGACAGCAGCAGCAGAGCATTAACCCTGTGTGGCCCCTCTGAGCACAGCCTGTCTTTACTCCACAGGGGGCAGGCTCTGGATGGCACACTGTGAACCACCAGGCCAAGCTGCCCCGGGGACCTCGATGAGTCCCTTAATACAGATGAGCAAAATGCGCCCCAGGAGAGGAGCCCGTCCTGAGGGGTCACTCACAGGGAGATAGGTCTGGGACTGCCCTCTGGGCTGTGTCTGTCAGGAAGCATTCCTTGGGGACACCCCACCGGGTGACCTGCCCAGGTGGCCACACCAGAACCTGGGGCTCTGGCCTGACCTGGGCACCCTCCTCTGGGGTCTCCTCCTTCCCTGGGACCCACCCCAGAGACCCTGAGCCCTGGCCACTGGGGCCCACCTTGAAGGAGTACTCAAGTCTGACCAGGAATGGAAAGTTGACCGCCTGTAGGATGCGCTTCTCATTGAGGGTGTGCTCGATCTGTTTCAGCTTCACTACCTGTGGGGCACAGAGCATGGCCATGAGAGGGGCTGGGAACTGGGGGTGCCAGGGCCAGATGCTGAGGACATGGAGAGGAGGGAACTGTGGTTGAAGAGTACAGAGAGGCTGCAGCTGTGGTGGGAAAAGCATGGCTAAGGCACCTGCGCAGAGTGGAAGGGGCAATGTGAGAGGGCTCCCTGGAGGAAGAGCTTGGGGAGATAGTCCTTTTGTTTGTGGGGACCATCTCTTTATACCACCCTGAGCTCAGTATGGTCCCTCTTCAGCCTTCAGCTGTCCCCTGTAGTTATTCAGAGGTAGCTGGCTATATTGGCCCACACCTGTGATCTCATCACTCTGGGAGGCTGAGGCAGGAGGATGAAAAATTTGAGCTGGGTGTTTAATCACGACAGAGCCTATGAGGACACACCAGGAACATGGCAGTTTGGAAGGCCAGACAGAGCAGGGCAGTGACTTGGCCAAGGTCACACAGCTGGTTAATGCTGGGCCGTGTGTCAGCTGCGAACAGCTGGTCCAGCACCTGTTCCTGTTCATAGCACAGCTATCCCCAGGGCCTACGCCTAGGCTGTTGGGGCTGTTGCTACTAGAGCTAAGGGCTGCTGAGCCCTTGAAAGGTGGCCAGCTGACTGGGAAATCGAATTTAAAATTTTAAGTCTCTGCTATGAAAATTTAAACACTGACACTCAATGTATGCACTGGATAATTTAAAAAAATTTTTTTGAGACAGGGTCTCACAGTGTAGTTCAGGCTGGCCTCAAACTTGTGGTAATCCTCCCGGCTGAGCTTCTGGGTTGCTGGGATTACAGGGGTGTGGCACCACAATCGGTGCTCTTTTATTTTTTTTTAATGATGCTGGAGACAGAACCCAGGGCCTTGCACCCAGGCTGCTAGGCAACTGCTCTACCACTGGCCTACACCCAGCCCTCTGAATCACTTTATTTTTGTAGTCCTGGGGATTGAACCTAGGGCCTTTCCATTGAGCTACATCCCCAGCCCCTTTTTTATTTTTCATTTTGAAATAGGGTCTCACTAACTTGCTGAATTGCCCAGGTTAAGCTGGGCCTTGGGATCCTCCTGCCTCGGGTACTAGGGTGCTGGAATTACAGGTGTGCACCAGTAATGCTTGGCTACCTCTGAATAATGTTTACGTAAGTTCAAATAAACTGTGGCACATAAATCTATTTTTTTCAACTTTTCTACTTCTTGTCTCTCCAGGGAATAATTGACCATCTGAATGGAGACCTCTTTGGTTTCTTTTTTTTTTGGTACCGGGGATCAAATTTGGGTCCTTGTGCTTCGGGGCAGGTGGTGGAACCACTGAGATAAATCCCTGGCCCCCTCTTTGGTGCTTTTGATTAGTTTTGTTTTGAGACAGGGTCTTACTGTGTAGTCTAGGCTAGTCTTAAATTTGAAGGGATCCCCCTGCTTCAGCTTCCCAAGTGCTAGGATTGCAGGCATGTGCCACCATGCCCTGTGCTATTTTGAAATATACATTATGCCTGGGATGACAGGCATGCACCAGCCACCATTGAACTTGGCACCTTGTACTTTCGAGGCTGGCAGTGGAACCACTGAGCTAAATCCCCAGCCCTGTATTTATATTTTTGAGACAGGTTCTTACTCTGTAGCTCATGCTAGCCTTGAACTCACTAGGAAGCTCAAACTGGCCTTGAATTTGTGGTGATCCTCCTGCCTCAGCCTCCCAAGTGCTGGGATTACGGCCATGCACCATGACACCCAGCCCAGTAATACAGGGAAAATATATAAAATCTCCCTCCTTCTCTGTCTTTGTCTCTGTCTGTCTCTATGTCTCTGTCTCTGTCTCTCCTTTCTGGCACTGGGGATAGAAACAAGGACCTTGTACATACTAGGCACTCTATCACTGAACTACACCCTTAGCTCCCCAACCCCCCTCTTTTTGTACCGGGGCTCAAACTCGGGTCCTTGCGCTTGCACAGCAGGCGGCAAAACCACTGAGCTAAATCCCCGGCCCTACCCTTAGCCCTTTTTAAAAAATTATTTTATTTTGAGTCAGGCATGGTGCTGCACGCCTGTAATCCCAATGCTCAGGAGGCTGAAGCAGGAGGATCAAAATGGGTTTGAGGCCAGCCTGGGCTACATAGGGTGTTCAAGGCCAGCTTGAACTACAAAGTGAGATCCTGCCTCAAAAAACAAAACAAAATAAAACAAAACAAAAAATTTTTTTTTCTGGAGTACCAGCGATCGAACTCAGGACCTCGAGCATACGAGGCATGTGTGGTACAGCTGAGCTAAATCCCCGGCCCTTTCTTCTCTTTTTTTTGAGACAGAACCCTGCTAAATTGCCTAGGCTGGCCTCAAACTTGTAATCTCAACACTTGAGAAGCTGAGGCAGGAGGATCTCAAATTTGAGCCTACCCTGGGCAACTTAGGGAGACCCAGTCTCAAAATGGCCAGGGATAGAAACTCAGTGTGAAGGCCCAAGGATCAATCCCCAGTACTGGGGGAAAAAGAGAGAAAGAGAGAGACAGACAGACAGATAGACAGACAGAAGAAAAGAATATTCATATAAAGCACACTTCCTTCCTTCTGGCACACAGTGGCCCCTAACAAGCCTTGTGTCTGACCCGAGTCACGGTGGCCTCTGGGTAGGGCTCAGCCTTGGGAAAGCAGTGCAGGGCCCTTCTGGTCCTCAGGTTTGGCTCATTACAGGGGCTAGGGGAACACAGTTGCCTCTTGGTATTCATGGGGGCTTCATTCTAGGTACCCTTGTGCTCTGGGCATATATACATATAGTCCCTACTATGAAATGGCTTAGGGTATAATCCTAGCATTTGGGAGGCTGAGGCAGGAGGAGTTCAAGGCCAGCCTGGACCACATAGCGAGACCCTGTCTTGAAAAGCCAAAAGAAAGAAAGACAAGACAGACAGACAGAAAGAAGGCATAGTATTTACATAGAGTCTATGCACATCTTACAGGCTTCACTTTTTTGTGGTGCTGGGGATGGAATCCAGGGCCTGGAGCAAGCACTTGCCACTGAGCTGCTCCCCAGCCTATATAGGCTTTGAATCATATCCCTAACCATGACTTAGAACCCCTAAAACAATGATGTCTAACATCACTCCATTTATGTGGGCTCAATGTAGCACTTTGTATATACGGCAAGTACAGTTTTGCTTCTTGGAATTTTCTAGAATATTATTTTAAATTTTATTTATTTATTCATGAGACAGGGTCTCGCTATGTAGTTCAGGCTGGCCTTGAACTTGCTATGTATCTCAGACTCCTACTCAAGGGGACCCTCCTGCCTAAGCCTTCTGAGTGTTGGGATTATAGGTGTGGGCCATCATGGTAAAGTGGAACTTTCTAGAATTTTTAGAAGAATATTTTCCAGCTGAGCATGATGGTACACGCCTGTAATCCCACCACTCTGGGAACCTGAGGCAGGAGGATCACAAGTTTGAGCCCAGCCTGGGCAACTTAGTAATTTAGTAAAACCCTATCTCTTGGGCCAGGGATTTAGCTCAGTGGTTTCCCCGCCTGCTGCACAAGCGCAAGGACCCGAGTTCAATCCCCAGTACCAAAAAAAAGAAAACCCTATCTCAAAATTAAAAAAATTAAAAAGGGCTGAGGATGTAGCTCAGTGTGAAGGCCTTGGGTTCAATCTCCAGCAACATGCATGCGCACACATGCACACACAGAGGAAGTTGGATTTGTGCTTGACTGGCGCTTGCACAGAGGCTCCAAAGCAGGTGGGCAGACTGGAGAGCTGCTTACCTTCTGTTTGTCCAGAATCTTCATGGCATAGTGGCTTCCAGTGTCCTTGTGCTTTACCAACATCACGCGCCCGAAGGAGCCGGTGCCAAGGGTCTTGATGCGGTCAAACTGATCCAAACTGGCTGTGTTCTGTGGGCCAAAGGGTGGGGGTATCAGAGCACCTCCTCCTCAACGGGCATCCCCTGGGCAAAGGCCTAGGTGCTGGCAGCAGGAGGACACGGTGGTGGTGGGGCATTCCTGCAGGGGGTGGTAGGCCCAGTCCAGCCCTGGCCTGGGGAGAGGACCACAGTAGGGTGGGGGAGAGCCCAGCAGCTGCCATCAGGTGTGATTGTGGGTATCTGGAAAATGAGCGGCGCCAGGTGTGGACACCCCACAGGTCCTGCCATTTCAACAGTGCCTCAGGGAGCCACCCAGCTTGGGGAGTTGACCCATCCC
Organism: Heterocephalus glaber; assembly: GCF_000247695.1. Next base: position 1,331,754 of record NW_004624901.1, read on the forward strand.
TCTGAGGGCCTGACCCCTTGGCAGGCTTACCTGAGCAGGACTTTCCCATTTTTTAAGAAAATCTTCTTTGGCTTTGGCTAAGAACTCTTTTACTGAAAAGAAGAGAGAGGAGGGTTAGATGGAGACGCCCCTCATGTTACTGGAGCAGACTCAGGTTACTTCTGGGGAGATACTCGTTTGTGGAAAGTGAGATGCAACTTTGCCCAGGGCTTATGGGTGCTCTGGATGAGCCTGCAGGTCTCTGGTGGTGGTCGTAGGGCCTCTGACTGAGTTGCAGTCAGGACACGCCCCCCCCCACCACAGAGAGGTGGGATCGAGCTTCCATCCATCGAAAGTGGGGTACCAGGAAACTAGGGCTCACACCCAGAGGCACAGGGCCAGGTGCCCCAGCCAGCCCATCCCCACTTGCCCCAGCTGCAAGTGACATTCCTCGGCCAGGGCCGACGCCAGCTGGAGTATTTATAGCTTAGGATCTGGCTGCTCCTCAGGCCCCTTCTCTGGGGAGGCCAAGCAGGGATGGAGGCCTGTGGGGCTCGGGTGGCAGGCGTCCTTGGGGGGCTCAGCTGCCACCTTGGTCCCCAGCCGGGCCTGGCCTGTCTTTGACAATTACAAGGCCCTGGTCCAGAGCTGTTTCAGGGGAAGCTTCACCCAGTTCCTACTGCCATGTATGTCATGGCACCTGAGGTCAGCATCACATCCGGTGGACCTGGGGTTGGCTGCTTTGTCTACACTCTCTCAACACCATTTAACAGCCTGGGGAACAGGCTTGAAAACAGTCACTGTCGCTCACAATGACAAGAGGTGGCCCAGCACAGTGGCTGAGGGCCAGGGCTAGGGATGACACTGAGTCCAGATCCTCCTATTCTGGTCCCTGATGAGCTATGCAACTTCAGACAACTGATTCCACCTCTAGGCCTCAGTTTTCCACATCTGTGAACTGGGGATAAGAGCAATGAGCTCTGCGGTGCTCATGAGGGGTGAAGGAGTTCATTGCGGCAAAGGGAGTTCACTGGGACAGCATGGCGGAGGCTTCATGCCATATAAATGTCACATATTAACTTTATTTTTATGGTGCTGGGGAATGAACCCAGGGCCTTTGCACTGAGCTATATCCCCAAACTTTTAAAAAAATTTTGAGACAGGTCTCATCAAGTCAACCAGGCTGGGCTCAAACATGCAATCCTCCTGTCTCACCCCAACTCCCCTCCAGTGCTGGGATTACACATATGCACTACTACAGTGGCTACTACCTAATCTTTAAAAAGACACACACACAAAAAAACCTTAAAAAAATAAAATTAGCAGGGCATGGTGGATCACAAGTTTGAGCCCAGCTTGGGCAATTTAAAAACACCTTATCTCAAAATAAAAAGAAAAAAATAGTGGCTGGAGATGTAGCTCAGGGAGAAGGCTCTGGGTTAAACCTCAGTACCAAAAAACAAACAAACAGATGAGGGGAAAGCTCACTTTTTTTTTTAAATGTTGAGACAGGTTCTCACTAGATTGCCCAGGCTGTCCCTGGACTCTGGATCCTCCTTGCCTCAGCCTTCTGAGCAGATGGGATTACAGGTGTGTTCTACTATGCCTGTCTTCTGGATTATTTATTTTTATTTTTATTTTTACTTTTTCTGTGGAACCGGGGATTGAACTCAGGACCTTGCGCTTGCTAGGCAGGAGCTGGTGCCACTGAGCTAAACCTCTGCCCTGGATTATTTATTTATAGAAATGGGGGTCTCGTAGTGTGGCCTAGGCTAGCCTTCAAACTCCTAGGCTCAAGTGATCCTTCTGTCTCAGTCTTCCAAGTAGCTGAGATTACAGGCATGCCACCACATCCAGCTGAGTTCTTGTATTTTTTTTCTCTCTCTTTTTTTTTTGTGATGTTGCAGCTGGAACCCAGACCCGCATGCATGCTAGACAAACACTGCCTGAGCTCTACCACCAGGCGAGTGTTCCAATCTTAACTCTGCAACCTGATGGATTCTGAGACTTAGGGTTCATTCTTATAACCAATGCTCAAGGCCAGGCCTGCTCTGCATGTGCCACCTCTGTGCTGGGTGTTTTCCTCATGCAGTGCTGACCCTGCTCCTCAGAGTGGCTCTTCGCCCAATTGTACAGATAAGTCAGGCCCAGGGGCACCTGCCTGGCCCCACTGGCCCCCTCGCTCCATTAGCAGCCCAGCACTCAGAGTGCAGCAGTGGCCACCCATGGCTGCCCAGGGACAGAGCTGTACTCAACCCTCCCAGGTTCCAGGGGCTGGTACCACCCCAGGAGCCCTTGACACTTGGACTCTGACCTTGCCTGTCACCTGCCTGTGAGGAGCCCCAAACCGAACAGCCTTGTGCTCCTCCTCCGGGGCCCCACAGTGCTTGGAGGAGAGGGGTTAGAGGGTGGTGGGTAGAGGAGAGACTGTGGCCAGGGCCAGGAAGGCCTGCCAGGAGATGCGGGGCTGGTGGGTGAGTGGCCAGGAGCCCTCGGTTGGCCCAGAGACATCTCTGAGCAGGGGCTGCCACATACATCCATTGCTTTCTCTAGGAGAATCTTAGGGACATGCGACACTTTCATCAGAAACCTTCCGACAACCATGCCAAGTTCTGCCTTGGGCTGTGGGGACAGAAAGCTCCTGAGACTCTACCTTCAGCCACACTAGAAAGAAGACAGAAGCCTGGCTTGGGAGGAACCCATAGGAAGGTGGTCCCTGTGCTTCCCTGACTCAATGGGTCTGGCTGTAACCTCTTGTCCAGCTCAGTCCTTCCTTGGGTTCCCCCAAAGGGGGCAAGGGTATCTCCCCTCTGGGCTGCTATAGTTTGGGTGTGGGGGGTGCAGTGCCCAGAGAAGCAGGCAGACAGAGGGTGTCCACAGCCAGGAGCCCACACTCACCTCCTTGTCCTGCCTCTCCCAGGGTGGGATAGTGCAATCTGGGGCCCTTTTGCTCCTAGCCAAGGAGGCTCAGGGTGCTGACTGTGGCTTAGATCCCCAGAAGGTATGGCACAGGTAACCCAGGAAACGGAGAGCCAGGTGGGCCCAGAGGAAGAGCTGCAGCCACAGCTGGAAAAGGATCTCTGAGTCCCCACCCTGGTTGCTGGCTGACCCCGGATCCATCCTCTAGGTCATGCTGGGCTCTCCCTGGAATCTTTCCTTTGCTGGGGAACCAGGAAAAAGCAGTGAACCTCCTCCTAGCCAGGTTCCTTGGAAAGGCCTCTGGGGACCCAGGAGGAGGAGCTGGTTACCAGGGAAGCATTTAAAGATACCTGCTGCAGGTGGCCAAGGTCTGCAGAAGCTCCCCTGGGCAGGAAGAGGTGGGAAGATTTTCCCAAGGGCGTCCCTCTGGCCAGCCCACCTTCCCCAGGGCAGGGCACTAAAGGTAACCTCCCCTTCTGGCAACTTCCACTGCTCTGGGGATACCAGGCCCTGCCTTCCTCCATGGGTGATGGACTGTCCAGAGGACAGCAATCAACATGCCCAGGGGAGTGCCCACTGGCAGAGGGGAAGGAGTTAAGGCCTAGCTCCTGTGACAGCCAGAGATTCCCTGGGGGCTAAGGAAGCACCAGAGCTCATTAATTAGCTGGAAGAACAGCTGGAGAGAAAGGCTAGGGGCTGGTAACAAGAGGCACTGTATCTCCTCCCCTGAGTTCCCTTTTAACCTGGAGTCCTCAAGCCTTGCTACCCTGAGAGAGAAATGGGCACATCTGTTCTTTGTCTTGCTCCTGTGTGGGGGTGGAGAGGGGACCGGCGTCCTGGGATGTCCTTGGCCTCTGTCAAACCTTGCCCTGTGCTTGGCTCTGCTCTCAACCATGAAAGTCCAAACCGGAAACGAACAGCTAAACCCTGGGAGGGGGAGGGGAAGCAGCCTTGACTATCTTTCTCCTGCTTTCCAGATCCCCAAAGAAGCAGAGTCACTGGCAGCCTCCTCCTGAGTGTGCCCGACACCCACGGTCCCTCCTGGCAACAGGAGGTGACCAAGGAGGGTAACCTCGTGAGGAGTTAGCCTGTGGAACCTGCTGCCCAGCTCACAACTTTGTATGTATGTGTGTGGGTGCCACCTCCACTCTGGTCCAGATTCAATATGGGCTCAGAGAAAACCTGAGACAATCCTTGAAAGTCCAGGACTAATTTGGGTGTAGTGGCACAGGCCTATAACCCCAGCACTCTGGGAGGCTGAGCAGGATCCCAAGTTTGAGCCCAGCCTGTGTAACTTAGTGATATTCTGTACCACAATTTTAAAAATAGACTAAAAAGGACTGGGAAGTAGCTCAAAGAGAAGGCTGTGAGTTCAATCCCTAGTACCAAAGACCAAACAAAAACCCAGGACCAGCAGGAGGCAGAAATTTAGAAACCACGGGAGACAGCCTTAACAGCAGAATGTCAGGTTGAGCACAGGCATGGTGGAGACTCCCTGGGAAGGAACCCACAGCACGACCCTCCTCCCCCAGATAATCTCTGACCTTCTGACCTCCCAAACCTGGGGATTGTGGGGCAGAAATGCCCAGCCTGGGCTGGAAGCCCTAATCTGGGAGGGCTGATTCCTTCAGTCCAGTCCAGATCCCCTGATCTGGGTTGCACAGCCCCCCAAAATCGCCCTCCCATCTGAGAGGTACCCGATACAGGACTGGACCAACTCCCATTCTCAGCTGCTCCCCATTCCGGACAGGATGATACCCCAGTCTATGTTGGACACTAACAATTAGCTGGCCCATTCTCCAGTCTGAACTGGACCACCCTGCCTCCCTTGTCTGAGGTAGAACTCCACGCTGGGTGGACTGCCCCCCTCCCTGTCTAAAGAGAGCATTTATGTGCTCTTCCCCAGGTCCTACAATCCAGGGGTTACTAGGGGCCAGTCAGGGGTCCATGGACCATTCCTGGACCCCAAACGCTGTTGCAACTCTTTACTGACTTGAGGGATAATGTGTGCTTGGGAAGTTGCTATAGCAACAGGGCTCAGCCTCACCAACGGTGTAGCTGGAAGCCATCCCTCGGTCTTCTTCTTAGTGAACCTGACTACGGTGGCTGGGAAGGCTCAAGAGTCCTCAGTATCAAACTGGAGGGCCATCCCCAGACCCCTGCCTGTAGGGGGAGCCAGGGAGTTATGGGGTGGGAACAGGAAAAGATACACGACTGGACACGGTGGGTGCAGGTAAAGGGCAGGTAGGGCCCTTTAAGGTTCTGTTGGCTCAACTGTGAGAAGGGCAAAGATACCCTAGCAGGACCCTCCTGAGCACCCATATAATGGCCAATGCACGGAAGCTTGATCCTCTTGGGCATCCGTAGGATATGAGCTGGTAAAATTTCTTCCTACTCGAAGATTTGCTGGGGGGAGGGTCTCTTTTCTTTAGTGCCCAGATCTACTTCTCTGGGGCCTGGGGAGACTTTTAATGAGGGGCTCCCTCTTACAAACTCTGCCTCTTCCCCTGTAGGCCAACTCCCAGAGTGTCTTTAGCGAGTGCTAGCCAAGACCTGAGCCCCATTTGGCTGTCTTATCTCGGGAATCTCCTGGGGCTGCTGCCCTCTCTCAATTTCCGCAGCGCGGCCAGTTTGGGGGTTGCTCTTTTTTTCTCTGCTCTCTCCACTTCTCACTCTGGCTCCTGCCTATGGCGTCAGTCATCATCTTTGGGGGCAGAATTCCCCATCCCACTCCATCCCGCGCTGATTCTAGACCCACGCTCTTTTGGGAGGAGGCAGACCCTGCCCTGCCTTTACATAAGAGTTGGCAGTTTTGGGGGGACAGAGGATATTTGCCTGGTGCTATTCACGGCGTGGGCATTTTCCGGACCCTAGTTAGGCTAGTAAATGGCAGATGAAATGGAGGTGCCCCCTGCAGGCTGGCGTGGGTACAGGAGAGCAGATTTTGTATGATTCCATCCTAGAATCAGATTCCAAGCAAAGAGGGGTACCCTTCCTCATCTTGTTTCCTTTGAGAGGGAGGTATATCTTCGAGTGTTTTCTAAAGTGTGACATGACCCGCTGGCAGAATGTAGAATTATTTAGGCAAGTTTCATTTATCTAGTTACAGTGTATTTTGTATTTTATTTTAACTTTTTTTTGTACCAGGGACCGAACTCGGGTCCTTGGGCTTGCGCAGCAGGTGGCAAAACCACTGAGCTAAATCCCCAGCCCTAATTTTGTTTTTGAGACAGGGTCTGGGTATGTAGTCCAGGCTGGCCTCCAATTTGCAGTGATCCTCCTGCCTCAGTCTCCCAAGTGCTGGAATTACAGGCCTGCGCCACCACACCACCACACTGGGCTATCTAGTTACGGTGTATTTTAATGTGTGTATCAGAGAATGCAACTGGCATAGCAATCTCACGATTGAGAAATTTTTTGCAGTACTAAGGATTGAACCCAAGATCTTCACACTGAGCTACATCTACAGCCCTTTTATATTATCGGTTAGCTTATCTCTGAACAGAAGTGAGTAAAAAAAATTTTTTTTCAGTACTGAGGAGTGAACCCATGGAGCCCTTTTTAATTTTTTTTTTTTTTTTTGCAATTTAAGACAGGGTTTTGCTCAGTCATTAAATTGCCCAGCCTGGACTCAAACTTTCAGTCCTGTCTCAGTATCCCAGAATGCTGGAATTACAGGAACACATCGCCAAGCGTAGCTTGGGTTTTCATTTTTGTTTTGAGACAAGGGTCTTCCAGTATAGCCCAGGCTAGTCTGGAGCTCGCTGTCCTCCTGCCTCAGCCTCCCAAGTGCTGAGATTACAGGTATGTGTCACCACATTCAGCTAATTTTTATTATTTTATCTAGTTTTGAGATGAGATCTCACTGTGTTGCCCAGGCTGGTCTTGAACTAGGCTGAAATGATTTTCTCACTTTAGTTTCCCTGGTAGACGGGACTAATAGTGCCTGCCACTGTACTTGGGTTTTATCATTTTATTTTTTGTTATTATTGTTTTGTTTTTATTGAGACAGGGTCTCACTATGTAGTCCTGGCTGGCCTTGAACTCACTATGTATCCTAGGATGGTCTCAAACTCATGGTGATCCTCCTGCCTCAGCTTCCCAAGTGCTGGGATTACAGGCGTGCACCACCATGCCTGGCAGTTATATAATTTTAAATTAAGAAAGTATATGTGAGTGGGGTAAATATCTGAGAAGCAGCTTAAGAATATCTGAATAGGAGATTTTGGGGTCCAAGAAGTTTGCTGGGAAACAGATCTGGAAGTGAATCCTGCCTCTGTGACATCATCTATGTCACACTGAGCTTATTTGGAAAATTTGGATAACAGCCCATTATGAAAAATTACTGGAGCAGTTATGTCGACAGAGACCATTTAGCTTGGCACATCCTAGAAGCCCAATAAATAGGAGCTGTATTTCATCGTGATCATCCGCTCCTGAGTGTTTGGCCTGTGTGCTCAGAGAATTAGCAGTTCCTTCCTGAGCCTCTGAACTTTTTCTTGGGATCTTTTTCTCTATGTGGCGTTCCACCCTCCACTGCATGTGTTTGATATGCCTTGAAGGATTTCCAGAACTATGTCACCTCCCCAACTTTCAACCCAGCCACCGAAACATACAGCTGCTGGCCTCCACCTCCACCTGAACCTCCGGCCAGCCTCACCTGCTTGGGGCCAGGCCCTTTCCTCTGCCCCATCCCCTGAAAGCTCAGGCCCAGACCTTTTTTGGACACTATCCACCTGCTCCTCTGTCATCAAGCACTCAGCTCCAGGCACTTGCCTCCACATCCCCCGCCCATTGGTGACAAGTCAGGCCCCTTCAAGGCTGCTCTGCCTCTCCGAGTTGTGCCGTTTGAATCTGGGCAGGAATAAAGTTCTGGGACTTTCATGGCTTTTTCTATCTCTTTGAGAGGGGGCATTCCAGGGACTCAGACACCTGGGTTTGAAACCAAGAGCTGAGAGAGGCACAGCTGGACGTGTCCTCCCTTTTCAGTTCTGAATAGTTCGAGTAACTGAAGAGGATCCTGCTGAGATCCAGCTTTAGGCCTGCAGTGACAACAAGTTGAGAGCTGGGGGAACTGGGGAGGGGGTTTAAGACCATTTCTGAAGTCGTTTGCAATACAGAAATTTCTCTCCCTGGCTAGAAAAAGCCAACATATCTGGGCGCTCAGGAGAGCCTCTAGCTGGGCTCTGGGTATGAACAGTATTCATTTATCCCTTGGTAAAGCACATCACTCACTAGCTGTCACCCCTTACTCTCTCCCAAGTCCTCTTTCTGATCATGGAGTTCAGGCCATGGGGTCTTGCTAACTCCAGCCACTTCATCCAGAGCGGAGAGCCTAGGAGAAGCTCTGGGGACTGGGTGAATGACGGAGCCTCAGTTGTGAAACATCCATTTATTGGGGGTGAGGGGCTCCAAGGAGCCTGGAGCTCACTGCAGGCCAGGAGACAGGAGGGGGGAATCTGTCACGCCCCCCCCCCCCCCAGGAAAGGAGACGCCATGAATCCCAGCAAGACCAGCTCGTATTTGGCTTTGCAAGCACTGAGGCAGTTCCCTAGGTTCATCAACAGTCTGCTACCCCAGCCGGAGACAGCCACTTGCTTGGAGGAGAGAAGACAAGCAGTGAGCCAGAATGACAGGATGGAAAGAGAGGGGCAGAGGGACCTAGAAAGACCCTGTCCCCCAAGCCAAATGACACATAAGGGAAAAACAACGCTGGAGGTGGCTCTAGGGAGCTCTGGGGCGGGGG
>NW_004624901.1:1340907-1403635 GCF_000247695.1 Heterocephalus glaber
GCGGCGGCCGGGGCCAGTCCCGGGGCTGGGGCGCGGCGGGTGTTGGAGGCGGCCGGCGGCCCCGGAGCGCGCTGGGCGGCGGAGGCGGCGGCCCCTCGGGCTGACTGCGCTGGATGCGGCGCCGCGACCCCCGCCCAGCCCCTGCTTCCCGCGTCTCTCCGCGCCCGCCCGCCGGGGAACCTCAACCCAAGTCCGCTGCTGCTGTCCGTGACGCCTCCGCAGCCCGCCGCTCATTGGCCTAGGCCTCCTTGATTGACGCCGCCGCACTGCTCCTCATTGGTCTTCCAAAACCCTCTCGCATCCCCATAGGCTCCTGGGCCAATGACGCGTGCCGCAGACCCCTAGCCACTCACAGGCTCGTGAGGCCACAGCTAGGCGGGCGCACGTTTCTGATTGGTAGAGGCGCCCGACAAGGACAGGGACTTGTTCTGCGAGGTCGCCGATTGGTTGAAGCACGCGGCGCGGCCAGCCCCCCGCAGAACGTTCAGAATGTTCAGTGTCTATCCCGGGGTGAGAGGGCGGGCCGGAGGCGCAGTCTGCGGTCCCGTCGGGCGGGGTGGCAGAGGCTGGCTGGCGCTCCGCGCTCCGAGGCCCAGGAGGAGGAGGCGGTCCCGGCGGGTGCCCGGCCGCCCCTAGAGCGCCGCAGTCTCCCGCCCCCTCCCAGTGCGGCAGCGGCGGCCGGCCAGGGAGGTTGACGCCACTGCCCTCCCGGCACAGCCGCTGTCCACCTGCCAGCGGGGGAGGAGCGTGGCCAGCGCGGGGTCAGAGGTCGCCGGGCCACCAAGCAGCGTTGTGAACAACGCTCAGCGCCGGTCAGCCGCGGCCGGACACCTCGGGGTCCGGGCTGGATTCCCGAGCCACAATCGGGATACAAGAGGATGCTGGGCCCGGGAGGGCTGGGAGAGGGGCCCTCGCCCCCGCCCCCATGGCGGGCACTAGCCTTGGGTTGGCGCCGGGGAAGGAGCGCAACGGTTCAGTGCATCTCTTAGCAGCGCTCCTGTCATGCAGGTAGTCGTCACCGCTCCCATCAGACTAGGAGCCCTGCCCGGAATTGCCCCCGGTCCTCTGGACCAGACCTGCCTTACAGGGGCAGAGAGGCGCGACTCCTCTCCTTGAGGGCGCTCCCCACAAGCAGAACCTGGGAGCTGACATTGGCACCAGCTCACTCTTTACTGGGGAGGGGACTGTCTAATGCACAGTTGGGTGCTTAGTACTCCAAGCCTCCTCCTACTGGTTGCCCCCAGCACCTCCATCTTCCCGCTGGCTGTGGCAACCAAAATTGTCTCTAGACGGTGCCAAATGTATTTTGGGGGGTGGGCAGTCACTGCCTTACCCCTAGAGGAGCCCATTCAAGCAGAAGGGGCCCCACGCAGGAGGTGCTCAGAGAAGCCGGCCATCCCCTCCTCCTCACGGAATTGCACAGCCCACACTACCCAGTAGCTATTTGCACTGTCTCCAGGTTGCCCACAGTGCAGTGATGGAGACTCGGGGCTTTTTGAGACACGGGGATGTGGCCCACCGGCCAAGCTGTACTGACTTTGGCTGGGGAGCTCCGGTCAGCTAAGTGAAAGCTAGTAAGTGTGGCTGTGTGTGTGTGTACTTCGATCAAGATATTATTCAGGGCCGGGGATTTAGCTCAATGGTTCTCCCACCTGCCCCGAAAACGTAAGGACCCGAGTTCCGTCCCCGGTACCAAAAAAAGAAAAAAAATTCTCTTCCTGTGGGTCACGGTCAAAGCCTGAAAAATCAGTGGGTATGCTATCTGCAGAACAGCTGGTTTAACTTCTGACAAAAGCCCTTCCCCAACCCTCAGCCTGGTATACAGCTGTACAACCCATGGAGACTGGATCACGGTACCAGTGAGGGGAGAAGGGCCAGCCACCCCTCAGGATGTGGTGAGGAGACAAAATGCCTCAGCCCACCTGAGACAAAAGCAGAAACAGGCAGTCTAGACGAAGTGCTTTTTATTTTTAAACCAACACTTTTAATATAAAAACACTTTAATATATAAACTAGTCACAACAGCTTCCATGTAGCAGAGGCAACCAAGATGCAGAGGTGGGGGGGGGCATACTGAGGGAAGGTTTTTGGGGTGCCAGATACTTCCCATGCCCAAAACCACTCTGTGGCCTCAGAGAGCAGTGGTCTGGGAATGGCAGGTGCCTCCCATGAGCCAGCTTCTCCCCAGGGCAGCCATTGTCTCAACACCCTAGGCAGTTTTCTAGGGGCTGCTGATTGGAAAGACCTAATGCTCCTCCTGGGAGGGCAGATTGTATCGGAGTCTGCCTCCTAACCAGATGCCTCACCTGTGACACCAGGAAGCCAGGGTATACCACTCAGATATTCAGGAAGGGACAGGAACGAGGGCCTTGCCAGGCTTCAACCAAAAATGCCTCAAGGCAGGGAGATGTAGGAAAAAAGTCTGGGTCCATGGCACTCATGGCAGGAGGAACTGATGGCACATGTGGAGAAGTGACACACGTCAGAGAGAATGAACAACCCAAGGGCCTGCTTCTTAGTGGAACTGAGATGATCTTGGGGGCTGGGCAGGGAGAGACTTGCTCATTCCCCGGGTGCATGTTTGAGAGCCTGAAGCAGTTGGTGGCCCTGAAGTCCTGGGCATGCCCCACACAGCTCTGCGAGGCCCGGGGACCCTATTAGATGCAGTCCATTGAGTTCTCAGGAAGGAGGCTGGGGATACAACCCTGGAGGACCAGGCCCTTGACTGGTGTGTAGCTGAGCGGGAGGCCACAGCCCAGTGTGGGATCCTGATTCTCAATGGCCTCCAGCCTGTCTTCCTGGTTGTCCCAGTTGATATGGAAGCGGGTCACACGGGGGTTTGAGGCCAAGATGTTCCGCTGGAGCTGGGACAGAAGAGCAATGTCAGTCCTTGTCACTGCCCTGTCATTACACCTGTAGAACCAGGATACCAAGTCCCTGCCTCAAGCCCAGAAAGGGCAAAAGTTGCTTATCCTGTCCTTAACCATGTGCACAACTCCAGGGACTGCTGTGCACCAGGGCCAGGAGCAGGGCAGCCTGGTCCTGACTCCCTAGGGGCCTATATGAGAAGCAAAGACTAATATTCTCTCCCCTGACACTATGGAAACACAGCATGATTTGAAAATGGCTTCCACTCTAATAGCTCACCCTCCCACTGCACAGGAATCGCCATCCTAGGCAGGAAGTGTGCATGAGGCAACCCACCTGGGAGAAGTCGGGTGTCAGGGGTGGGTTTTCCCGCAATTCTGGGTTTGGGTACTCATTGTTGACATAGTAGCCCACACGGATGAACTCCTGTCCACGGTAGGTGCAGGTGATGAGGACCACAGTCACACCTACGGCATCCGTCTCCGGGATGAGGCTTGGGTTGGGTGCGTCGGCCTGGAGGAGACACATCTGGGGCCTTAGCTATGATCATCAGCACAGAAATTCCCAAGCAACACATGCTTCCATAACAGGAAGTCTGCTCTGGGCTGTCAGGGGTTTTCAGTCAAAGGGGATTAGACAGAAGCAATCATAACCACGACTGTTAAAAGGTAAATGTGGACTGTGAGGCAGTGCACACCTGTAATGGGAGGCTGAGGCCAGAGGACTGGCATTAAGGCCAGCCTGGACTATACACCAAGACCTTATCTCAGAAAACCAAATCAAAACAAAAAAAGAAAAAAAGGAAAAGGTAAATGGGACAAAGAGGTATAGGGTGCCCAAGAAGAATGTAGCAAACAGAGTGGCGTTAAGATAATCTTGGTGGGGCACAGAGGCACACAACTGTAATCTCAGCCACTTGGGAGGCAGCCTGGGCCTTTTAATGAAACCCTGTCTCAAAATGTAAAAGGGCTGGAGATGTAGCTCAGCAGTCCCTGGGTTCAATCCCCAGTACCAGGAAAAGAAAATGGCAAGGCAGCCCTGGGCCAGCCCAGTGAAGGATTAGGAGAGTGCTGTCCAATGGGAGGTGAGAGCCCCTGGGTGCTGTGGTGGCCAGGGAGCTGTGACAGGAAGATGGCTGAGGCAGAGGTAGTGACACAGATGCAGCAGCAGCAGAGGACAGAAGTGCCCTGCACAGGACCAGCTACAAATGGTGTGGAATGAAACTGCTGCAAATGACAACACAGGGCATCCTACACACAACCATGACGCGTGTCAGACAGTAACAGCACAGAGTCACCCTGAATGCGGGCCCCGTGCAACTGCCCCCATGTCGAGTACTGGCAGGCTGGCTTTGAGCCGTGGAATGCGCTGGTGGACCAGGTAGGGGCATTAGACACAGTGGACATGGTCACTTGAGTTGGGAGTAGTGGCAGAGGAAGGGCAGCAAATGGACTGGAGACTACAGCTTCCATGGTCCTGGGGAACCTGGCAGGCTCGCTGGCTGCATTCCCAACAGGGCTGGCGATGCCAGGCTAGAGGGCATGAGCAGTGACGGCCCAGCCTCCTCGTGCATGGAGCTTGTGTCTGTGAAGTCACTTACAAACATTTATTTATGACCACAGAACCACTGCTTTTGTGGTCATTTGGAGACATGCAGAGCAGGGGAAAACCAGTTCCTCAATGCTCACGTTCCAACCAAATGCCAAACGAGAGAATATCCTGTCGCACTTTGTATGTGTGTGTATGCGGGGGGAGTTGAGGGTACTGGAGATTGAACCCAGGGTCTTCACACTGACTTACATCTTTAATTTTCTATTTTGAGACAGGGTCTTACTAAATTGTCCATGTGGGGCTTGAACTTTTCAGCCTCCAGCCTTGGCCTCCCAGAGTGCTGGGGTTTCAGGCATGTATCACCATGCTCAACTACATCCTGCCTTCTTGTTTCAGGGTTCTTACTGAGAGCAAGCAAAGATCCTTTTTTTTTGGTACCAGGGATTAAACTCGGGACCTTCCACTTTCGGGGCAGGCAGCAGAACCACTGAGCTAAATCCCCGGCCCAAGACCCTTTTGATAGTCTTAGTATCACTTTTTTGTGTGCTTTTTCTTGGTAAGTTTGTTCTTGGTAAGGCTGTTTCCAAAAGTGGTGATGTACAACTGTAATCCTGGCATTCTGGGAGGTTGAGGCAGGAGGATCACAAATTTGCACCCAGCCTGGGCAACGTAGCAAGACTATCCCAAAATAAAAACAGGCTGGAAATGTAGCTCAGTGCTAAGGCCTTGGGCTCAATCCTTAGTACCACAAAAACAAAACAAAAAAGATGGTTGGATGTGGTGGTGCACACCTGTCATTCCAGCACTTGGGAGGCTGAGGCAATAGGATCCTGAGTTTGGGGCCAGCCTAGGACACATAGTGAGTTCAAGGCCAGCTTGGAATACATAGCAAGACCCTGTCTCCAAAACCAAAGCAAAACAAAACAAAACAAAAGATTCCCAAGCACAGCACTGGAGTCCCTTATGGAGAAACTGCATGCTAGGTAAGCTTCCTTCAGTGAGTTACAGGGCCAGGGCTAAGTTCAATGGGAAGGAATCTACAATATACATCAAATGATGTGTCTGTTGTGGTTGGAGCTAACTCATTCCCAGAAGTCTCGTGTGTACAGAAGTAAGGGGGCTGGAGCACGGGTGTTGTGCTCTTTGGTGGACTGAGTTCATAGCTGAATGTGCTGTTAGGAGGCATTCCTGTCACAGGTGGTGAGCCACTGAGGTGTGCCTTTTTTTTTCTTTTTTTGAGACGGGGGTTCACTATGGAGCTCGGCCTGGACTGGAACTCACAGCGATCCTCCTGCCTCAACCTCCAGAGTGCTGGGATTTTAGGCATGTGTCATCATACCCAACCATCTTTTGTGTTTCGTTTTTGTGCTACTAAGAGGCTGTACCTCTTGGGCTCTTCCTGCCTGCTTTGTTCCTGCCTGCCCCGAGGTGAGCAGCTTTCCTCCACCAGGCCCTGCTGCCAGTAGCCAGCAAGCCATGGACTGAAATTCCGAAACCCTGAGCAAGACATCGCCTCCTCAAGTTGCAGGTGTCAGGAACTTTGTCCCAATGGCAGGAAAGCTGACCAATTCCTTATCTTTAAACAGAGACATACAAAACAGGCTGTGGATTGAGTGATCGACGAGAGGTGACTGCTTCTCCTTACGGGTTTGGTATTCACCAATTCAGTGTTCCTGGGGACTTCTCAACACAACACCCATGAGTGATGAGCATCGGCTATAAAGTAGTGGTTCCTTGTCACAGCTATGACAGGGATGTGTGAGCAAGGTCAGAAAGCTCCTGAGATGAGCTAATTTTTTTTTTGGTACTGGAGATCGAACTCGGGACCTTGCGCTTTTGAGGCAGGTGGCGGAACCACTGAGCTAAATCCCCGGCCCCTAAACTTTTTCTTTTTTGTGGTGCTAGGAGTGGAACCCAGGGCTTCAAGCATGCTAGGAAAGCACTCACCACTAAGTTATGTCCCCAGCTCTCTTTATTCTTTTTGAGACAGGGTCTCGCTATGTAGTTCAGACTGGCCTTAAACTCATTATATAGTCCAGGCTGGCCTCAAACTCAAGGCAATCCTCCTGCCTCAGCTTTCTGAGTGCTGGGATTACAGGTATGCCTGGCCTCCTCTTTATTCTTTATGTTGAGACAGGGTCTCCTTAAATTGGCCAGGCTGGCACTGGACTCCTAACTCTCCTGCCTCAGCCTCCTAGGATTACAGATATGTGCCATCACACTGGGCTGAACTTTCTTTCTTTGGGCCGGGGATTTAGCTCAGTGGTTCTGCCGCCTGCCTCAAAAGCGCAAGGACCCAAGTTCGATCCCCGGTACAAAAAAAAACCAAACAAAAACCTTTCTTTTTTTTTTTTTTGGTAGGTACCAGGGATTGAACTCAGGACCTTGTGCTTTCGAGGCAGGTGGCTGAACCACTGAGCTAAATCCTCGGCCCATTTCTTTCTTTTTTTTGAGACAGGGTCTCACTGTGCAGTTCAGGTTGCTTTCACTGTGTAGCCCAGACTGGCCTTGAACTCAGTGATCCTCCTGTTTCAGCCTCCTGAGTGCTGGGATGACAGGCATGCACCACCACACCAGGC
Source organism: Heterocephalus glaber (assembly GCF_000247695.1). The sequence continues at coordinate 1,347,906 of NW_004624901.1, forward strand.
CAATCTGAATTTCTGAGTGCTAAACTATACTGAGTGGTTTTGGGTAAAGGTGGATCTTTCTAGGCTGGGGATATAGCTCAGTGGTGGAGCATTTCCCTAGCAGGCACAGGACCCTGGGTTCCATCCACATCACCAAAGAATTAGAGAAAGGGGGAGTGATTGGGTGTGGTGGTGTGCATGCTTTTAATCCCAGCCCTCTGGAGGCTGAGGCAGGAAGACTGCAAGTTTCAGCCAGTCTGGGCTATGTAGTGAGACCCTGCCTCAAACAACACACACAGAGAAGGCTTCTAGAAATCAAGGGCTAAAGTGCCATCTTTCTTACCTGAAAGACAAACATATGTCTTCCTGCAGAGACAGGGCCGACCAACACAGAGTCCAGGATCTGATCAAACTCCTCACTCTCGGCCGAGCCCACATAAATGATCTTCCACTCCAGGTCTGCAGGGACATTGTGGGGAGGTTAAGGCACTGAAATCCCAACAGCAAGGAGATGGGGCCAGGGGCTTTTTGTGCTAGTTTGGACACATCCTGAGTTTGCGGAGGGAGCTGTGAACTGGGGGAGGGGCGCAGCTCCACTGGCAGAGGACATCTCTCCTGTGGGAGCCCAGCACTGGCTGGCGACCTTGGGGCTGGACCTCTAGGGAAGCTCAGGCCTCTCAGAGGCTGGTGTGAACTGTATGGCAGAAGCTGAATTAAGAGACATGTGACCCAGGCATGCTGTAGAGAAACAGTAGGGAGCTGGGCCACTCCGGGCCCTGCCCACTGGGTGCCGCTGGGATAGGAAGCAGCATCCTCTTTCACACACAGGGACCGGTGCCACTGAGCCGAGATCCCTCGACAACTGGGGCAGGGCAGGGCAGGGCGGCAGATTCCGATCCAGCAGGAGAGCCAGCTAGTCCCCAGGTCGCCCAAATGAGGCACCAAGTCATGCCTACTTATGGACACAAGGTGACAGGGGCTCAGCCAACACTCTAAGGGGCAGCCTCATAAACCTAACTCTGCCTCTCATCCAGGAAAGGGGCCAGCATGAGCATGCACAAAAGGGCCAGAGGAAGGGCTTGCGGGGACCCTCCTGTCAATTACAGATGCTCCCGGCCAATTGTATCACGGGCAAGGTCACGCTGGTACATGGAAGCTTGGCAGGAGATGCGGAACTTATTTTAGGTTCTTTGAAATTACACAACCCACGGCTCCAGCAGCTGGGGGAAGTTTCACAAGCTGTGATTTTCACAGGAAGTAAACTCTTGGAAGCTGCCCTGTCCCTGGGTCCAGCATCACACAAGCATCCAACATTGGAAGCACACTGATACTGGGCCACGACAGCAGAGGGCTGTCACCTGAGCCCCAAGCCCTTCCTCGATACACTGCTTCCTGTCCCTCTGAGGTTTCACCCAGGCCCTTCACTCAGGGACACTAAGTCTTGTGGGATGTGGGTGGCCATTTGGCTCACTGGGGTTTGGTCAAACCCCCAGTATTATGGATTTAGGTTAAAAGTAGTGACACAGTGGGGCATGGTGGTGCACACTTGTAATTCCAGCACTAGGGAGGCTGAGGCAGGAGGATCACCATGAGTTCCAGGCCAGCCTGGGCTACATAGTGAGAACCTATCTCAGAAAACCAAAACCCCAAACAATAACAAACCAAAAACACGTTGGCAAAACTAAACAAAGATCATGTGGATGCCAACAAAAGAGACAATGTACCAAGGAAAATGGGCCATGATGGCTCTTTCAACACCGACCAGAGGGAAGAGAATGAAATGAGAACTACAGACAAGCACCAATTCCAACGTTAGAGGAGCTGACAGATCAGGTACGGATGACAGAATGACTGAAAGTGGGCCTGCACGGGGCTGGGGATTTAGCTCCTGGCTCAAAAATGCAAGGTCAGGAGTTCAATCCCTGGTACCAAAAAAAAAATTAAAAAGGCCTGCAAACTGAAACTGTCTTAAGTTTGCTGAAGTGGCCTAAATGGAGATATATACAGGTTTTATTTCCTTTACTTTACAGCACTGGGGATTGAACTCAGGGCCTCATGCATGCCAGGCAAGTGCTCTACCTCTGAGCTACACACACCCCCTTAAAGAGTTTATTTCTGAATATATTTAACCTTCTGCATGGGTTCAGCCTGCCATGAATGGAAGAGATTTCAGAAAAAAATTATGTTTGGTATGGGAACACACGCCTGTAACTCCAGCTCCTCAGGGGGCTAAGGCTGGAGGACCACAAGTCTAAGGCTAGCCTGCAAAACTTAGCAAGACCTTTTTTCAAAATAAAGAATAAAAAGTGCTGGCTGGGAATGTACATCAGTGGTAGACTGCTTGCCGATCATGCATGAGGCTCTAGATTGATTTTCAGCACTGCAAAAACAAAAACAAGTTAAAATCAAACTCTTTGTGTTAACATGTATGGACTTTATCGCCACTCCCTAAACAATACACAGAATAATGATTTTCATAGCACATATATAGTATTAGGTACATAAGTCATGTGCAGGTGGTGTAGACTCACATGGAGGATGCTCCATGCGAGCACTGCAGCATTTTACAGAGACGTGAGCAGGTGTGGATTTTAGTACCTGAGAGGTCCTGGAACCCATCCTGAGAGAACTGTATTACCTCTCTCAAGACTGGATCCAGGACATCAGTCACTCACACAGCACAAATTCATGTTTACCAGACACAGAACACAACTACACACATGATGTGTGCACTAGCCTTTTTTGTCAAGGTAACTTGACTGTATTACATTTTGTCTGACAGACCCAATTTGTTAGGTACGAAATACACCTCCACTACATATGAAAACGAAATCCAAACCAACACCATGATTATAGAAACTGTCAAGCACTCTGCCACTGAGCTATACTCCTCAGCCTGCTTGCTTTTTTTGTTTTGGTTTATTGAGACAGGGTCCCATTATGTAATTCAGGTTGGCCATGAACTCCTAGTGATCCTCCTGCCTCAGTCTCCCAAGTGCTGGAATTATAGTTGTGTAACACCACACCTGGGTCACTTTTTCTTTCTTTCTTTTTTTTTTCTTTCTTTCTTTCACATATCTAGTAGTCCTCTTTATTGTTTAGCACTCTGCTTTTGCTCATAACAACACAGACAAACCTAGCTCTCACTGGAGCACATTAGCTCTGGGTCAGAACATCTGACTTCTCTGACTTCCTCAGCTTGTGTCTGTTGAGTTTCTTAGCTAAATGGTGGTGGCGGTGGAGGGAACCACACCTAGTGTTTTAAATGTAGACCTGTGCCTCAGGACCAGATGCCAGGAGGAGGGCACAAGGGGGCTTAGGGCCACGGGAGGATGGGGTTACCTGAGTAGGAGTTGGGGGTTTTGTCAGCTCTTCAGTCAACAGTGGCAAGAGGAAGGCACCAAACAGATGCCCTGTACTTTGTGGAAAGGTCAGGAAGGAGAAAGCCAGCTGGCAGGTCCAGCAGGGAGAGCCCTAGGAATGGAACTAGAGCCTAGAACTTTAACCAGAGGTTCCTGAGGTGAAGCTTTCTTGGCTGGGTATAATGAACAATAGTACCCTATTCTTTTTTTTTTTTTTTTTTTTGGAAATAGGGTCTCAGTAGACAGTTCAGGCTATCCTTAACTCACTAGCCTTTACCTTCCAGTGATTCTCTGGCCTCAGCCTCCTGAGTGCTGGAATTACAGGCCTGTGCCACCATGCCTGGCTGTCATTCTGCCTTTCGATGGTGAATTTTTCTGAGGTACTGGGGATTGAATCTAAGGCCTTTGCACTGAGCTGCACCTCCAGCCCTTGTTGAGACAGGGTCTGAGTTGCCCAGGCAGGATTTGAACTTGCGATCCTCCTAAAGTGCTGGGATTACAGGTGTGCACCACCATGCCAGGTGAGGGTGTCTTCATTTGGCAAGAAATTCTAGGGGCCAGGGATTTAGCTCAGTGGTTTCGTCGACTGCTGCGCAAGCGCAAGGACCCAAGTTCGATCCCCAGTACCAAAAAAAAAAAAGAAATTCTATGGTCATTCCTATTCATACTCCACCTCTAAAACAGGAAATGTTGGCTGGAGGTGTAGCTCAGTAGTAGGATCTGTGGCCCTGGGTTTGAGTTCCAGCACCAGAGGAGAAAAATTTTAAAAAAGTAAAAAATAAAATGCGTTCTTGCTTTCTCAGGATCAGAACAAAGATAAAAACCTGGTTTCTGAACTCATGAGACAAACTCTAGTGCCAATATATCTATAAACTGGCTGGGGTGCTTTGGCAAAATCACCATATCTACTAAAAAATGTCCAGAAGGTTGACTGGAGCCTTTCTGCTCTGATTCTATAAATAAGGAATAAAAGTACTAGGTTATGACCGTGCAACCATTTTTAAATGCAAGGAGCACAAACAGGCTGCCTGAAACCTGATCTCCTGCCATCTGGGAACTGTGAATCCCTTAACCTATTAGCTCCTTACATCTCAGCTTGGCTTTTAAATTAAATCTTATTCCACAGTGTCACTGGACACTTTATATATTTATTTACACCCTGCCTTGTTCCAGAAAGGATTTAACTCTGCTTATTCTATAGTTAGTCACAAGTAGATTTCTTAATTTAAAAGACTGAAAGAATGGGCGGGGATTTAGCTCAGTGGTGCCAGTGCTTGCTGTGCAAGCGCAAGGTCCTGAGTTTGAGCCACCATACCAAAAAAAAAAAAAAGACTGAGAGAAACCAGGCAGCACTCATCACTGGCCCACCCCTGGTCCACACTAATCCAAGCAGCCAGCTTTGGCAGCAACCATTCCTCCGCTAACCGGGAGCCGTAGTTAGCACATCCCAGCTTTAGATTTCCACCTCCTCAGCTGCTATCTCTTATGTTTCAGCCACCAATCCAATCTAATGCAGTACTTCCTCATGAAAGCAGGCCTAGCCTTGGAGTGGTGCCAGAAGTTCCTCAGATGACCTTGGATTTTAAAGGTGTGAAGACTTTTCTTTGAAGGCCTTTTGCTCCTTCTGACTCCTGTCCTCTGAGATGACAGCCATGACCACCCAGCACTGAGGAATAAGTCCCTCTGTGAAAGCACTTTGGGAAAGACACACAGCTGGCCGCAACCTCTTAGCTGACTGTTTGAAACTAGATCGTGACACAGCTCAGCCCAGTCTACCCGCTGCCCAGGCTAGGTCAGCCCATCAAAGTGAGGGAGGTTTGCGTGCAGTTAAGTGAGTTGTAGCCAATGGAAGACTTCGGGAACCGGCAGATGCTCAACTGGCTATGCCACCACTCAGACTTAGGTGTGATCCCTACACACACAGCCGAGGAGGTGGGGAGCTAACCGGAAATGGGGAGACCGAGTCACTCTCCAGGACCGGAGCTACAAGCCCTGCCACCCCTCCCCAGGGTGGGGGGGTCAAGAGTGTGTGGGGTGGGGGACAGACTAAAGAGGGGGCCAGGTCCCCGGTGCGTGCATTAGGCAGATAGCTGCAGCAGTTAGGCGGGACAGCACTGCAGTTGGCTTAGGTATTAGGTGGGTAGGGAGGGGATGGCTGGGGTCAAACAGGGAGATGGGGTGAATGCCATAGGGATGAGAGGTTTTCAGAGAGAAAATGAGGGAATCCGCAAGGGAGCTGGAGCCTCCTACCCTAGGGAAAAAGAGACAAGAATGTCTCATCACAAGGGAAGAGAGAATGCACGGGAAGTGTCCAGGAGAAAACCGGGCGCCGGCGGCTGGCTGGGACTGGGGTCCTGCCACCGGGAAGGCGGGATCGCTTAGGGTCTGCCGGGCCAAAGGAGGTGAAAGGTTCTCTACAGAGGAAGCAGATGCTTAGCAGATGCGAGTAAGTGAGGATGCAGGGGCTCCCCGGGAAAGCCAGTGACTGTATTTGGGGGCGGTCTCCGGGGGGATGGGAGTGTGGCCTCTAAGGCAGGTCGCGCGGACTGACGGAAGCAGGAAGAGAGGATGTCCCGGGGAGATCGGTTGGCCACTGCGACGCTCTCTACCGGGAGAGGCGTCTCCGCGGAGGCCTAGCTCACCGTCCGTCAGGGCCTCACTGCACTCGAAGCTGATCTCGAACCGGAAGGGGCTGTGAAAAGGACTCGGGTTCTCCAGCACCGCCACGTTCAGCACCGACACCTTGGCCATCGCCTCGCCGGGCCGCGGCTGCAGCTGCGGCGGGGCCCACGTCTGCGTCCGGTGACGGCAGGGGCGGGGAAGACAGAAGGGATCAGCAAGGTAGCGTCCCTGAGGAGACGCTGCCGCAGTCTTTCACCGCCGACAAAACTGCGCACCTCGTCCCCGCGCCGCCTTCAAATAGCCGGTCCCGCTCTCCGGCCAATGACCGCCAACGTTCCCGGGCGGCGCGAGCATCCTATCAGCCAATCCTGAAGCGCGGGGCCGAGCGCGCCCAGACTCTGCAGACCAATTAGAGAAGCTCCCTCTTTACGTCGTGCGAGAGAGGCGGGACTATCTCTAGGCTCTTAGCGTGTACGTCAGGAGCCAATCCCTAGCGTCTCCGACTCGGAAGTCCAGGACAGGGGTGGGCGGAGTCAAAGCGCGGAAAGTCTCTTGGCCAATTCCAAGGGTTCCCGCACCGGCATGGCCCGCCTTTCTCCCCGCCCTCCCGGGAGGTGCTTCCCGCAGAGAGCAGCTCCGCTAACTGCCGAGCGGTGGCGCAGAGCGCTCGCTGAAGAGGGCAGGAAGGGAGGTACCCACGGTGATTGGCAAGGGACATCGGGGCGGGGATAAAGTGGGTTTCTGATAGATGATTGGCTTGATTGGCTTCGGGCGAGGAAGGCTTGACTAGCGATTCGCCAAAGAGGAGCGGAAGTTGTGCGTCAGTGGGGTGGGTGTGAGGAGGAAGGAGGAGGGTTGGCGCCCTGGGAGTCAGGCGGCCGGTGAGAATCGCTGGGAACCTCCCGGCGTGATGCTGGAGTCCCACGAGCCCGTCGTGAACGTTGTGAACGTTTATCTGTCCGCAGAAGGTGGACGGAGCAGCGAGGTTGGTTCGAACCCCGCTGTGGTCCGGTCGGGGGACTTCGCGAGGTTTCACGTGGCCGGTGCCGAAGTAAGAGTTGGAGTACGGGGCACCGGGGTTCGAGTCCTGGCCCTGCCCCTGAGTCTGGAAACCGCCCAGTGGAAAACACTCAGAGCCACACACCTGGCATTATAGTTGTTGGTAATCACATTGGTATTTTTTTTCTGGGGGGGCGCCTTTTTGTTTTATATCGCGGATCGAACTCAAGACCTTGGGTTTGCAAGGCAAGCGTGGCACCACTGAGCTAAATTCCTGGCCCAAGGATCAGCATTTTAAAAAGTAAAGAGCCGGGTATTGTGGCACATGCCGGTAATCCCAGCACTCAGGAGGCTGAGGCAAAAAAACCAAAAGAAATAAAAATGTAAAGAGCCAGGCATGATACTGTATGCCTATAATCTCAGTACTAGGGAGACTGAGGCAGGAGGATCACTGAGTTTAAGGCCAGCCTGAGCTTCGTAGGGAGACCCTGGCTCAAAAAACTAACAAAGTAGGCCGGTGATTTAGCTCAGTGGTTTCGCAGCCTGCTGTGCAAGCACAAGGACCCAAGTTCGATCCCCGGTACCAAAAAAACCACAAAACCCTAACAAAGTAATAGTTGGCTGCACACATCTGTCACCTAGCACTCTTGAGAGGCTGAGGCAGAAGGATTGAAAGTTGGAGCACAACCTGGACAATTTAGTGATTTAGTGAGACCCTGTCTCAAAAATTAAAAAGAGATGAGGATGTAGTTCAGTACAAAGGCCCAGAGTTCAATCCCCAGTACTAAAAAACAAAAATCCTCAAAATAAAAAACCCGAGATATTTTATATCCTTTTCCCCAGTGGGAAGTCTTCCAGATCCTGCATAATCTATGATTGTGCATATAAATCTCCACCTTTTTTTTTGGTACCAGGGATCAAACTCGGGACCTTGCACTTGCAAGGCAGGCAGGTACCACTGAGCCAAATCCCTGGCTCTCCACTTTCATTTTTTAACAAAATTTTTTGAGACAGGTTCTCGCTATAGAGTCCAGGCTGGCTTCAAAGTCATGGAGCTCCACCTACCTCAGCCTCCCAAGTGCTGGGCATCACAGGTGGGTGCCACCTGTGTGCATTTTGCCCAGCTAGAATCTCCACTTTCATTGGAAATAGTTGACCTGGTTTCTTAGGCTTCCGAAAATCTGCAGTTGAAAATGTCAGCTGTTGCAAGTATGTTCCCAATACATGAGCTCAAGTCGCACACAGGTTTTTTACAGTTTGAATTTGAATTAAATACAATTGAAAATTCCATTTTTTCAGTGGCATTTAATTAGAATGAAGTACAATTGAAAGTCCCATTTTACTGTTGTACTAGCCTCAGCCACAAGCCCCTATGACAAGTGGCTACTGTGTTGTGGGAGGGAAGATAGGAAACATATAGTCAGGTCACACCCAGGATGAGAACTCTGCCCACAGAGTTCTGCCTACACACTGTTTCCTATTAGCCACTCAGCCCCAACTTCAAACTAGCTGAAGTAACCTCTTTTCTGTACAGATTTATCAGGCAACTCCCAGTGTAAAGCCTTTGCCCAAGTCCTTCCAGTGTGATGCCGTACACCTGTCGTCCTAGCACTTGGGAGACTGAGGCAGGAAGATCTCCATGAGTTCAAGGCCTTGTGAGTTCAAAGCCAGCCTGGACTGCATAGCAAGACCCTGTTTCAAAAAGGCACAGATGGAAACTTCTTGCAGCTCTTGGCATGGCTGCTGCCTTGTCATTTGGCCTCTCTGTTCCAAGATCCCATTCTCAGCCTTCCTCTGGGTCCCCCTGAGCCCTGTCCTGATCTGAGCCACCCTGTCTCTCACCTGGTCACCTCTGTGGCTTTACTAGTTTTAAGACCTTTCTGTGCCAGGCATTTTTTTTTTTTTTTTGTATTTACATTTCTCATTAAGTTTAAAAGACTTTCAGCTGTTAAAAAAACCTTTTTCTTTTGCAATAGGCTGAAAGAAAATTCACATTTATAATTGGCTTGATTTCTTAGCAATCTTAGACATACTTGGAAATTTTTGTGATCAAGGCAATCTATTCTCAAGTAGGATTTGACTATGAGTATTAAATTTAATGATGAATGAAATTGTCATAGTATGTTTTTTAGACATTTAAACATTCATTCTAACCAGGTGTGGTGGTACACACCTGTGATGGCAGCCTCAGGAGGCTGAGGCAGGAGGGTCTCTGAGTTTGAGGCCAGACTGAGCTACATAGACCCTATCTTTAAAAAACAAAACAAGGGACCAGGGATTTAGCTTAGTGGTTCTACCGCCTGCCACGAAAGTGCAAGGTCCCGAGTTCAATCTCCGGTACTAAGAAAACAAAACCAAACCTATAATCCCAGCACTAGGGAAGCTGAGGCAGAAGGATCTCCGTGAGTTCAAGGCCAGCCTGGGGTACATAGCAAGACCCTGGCTCAGCTCCCCCCCCACCAAATTATTCATTGTAACTTTGTAGTTTTCCTTTTGCATTATGGAATTTCCCCCCCTTTATCCTCAGCTCCAGCCTTTTATACCACCAGAAAAGTTTATCAGCCCAAGCATTCTATGTTTGGTACTGTCCATAGTGCATTCTTCATACAACTAGCTAAAATCTTCAGTTGTAAACCAGTCATGTCATTACTCTGCTTAAAACCTTCAAGGCTTATCCTACTTAGGAAATCTAAGATCTTTACTGTGGCTTGGAGGCCCTGCTTGGTGGCCTTGGCTCACCTCTCAGCCCTGGTTTTGTCTCCTCCTTCTGTCACCACTCAGCCCTGCTGTCCTTACCTCCACTCTATCAGCACACAGGTTCCTTCCTGCTGCAGAGCTTTGCAGCTGCTGTCCCTTCTGCCTAGAATGTCCCTTCCCTCCCTCATGGTTCAGCTCACATGTCCCTCATAGAGGCCATTCCAGGTGACCATGTTTCTTTATAGTTTTTTTCAGACAAAGTTTTCTGTGTAGCCCAAGCTGGCCTGAACTTGTGATCCTCCTGCTTCAGCCTCCTGAGTGCTGGGATGGCAGGTGTGCACCACCATGCCTAGCTAGTATTACTGTTCTTAAGTACTGCTGGAGGTATGTGTGTCCACTAGAAGGCACAAGGAACACCATAGCCAGATACCCCTTTACTCATTGCCAGGTTAAGAGGAAAAACATTAGGGTACTGTTATAGGGTTTCATCTATCCCTATATCAAAGCCCTTTCTCTCCACTTTTCCTCATGTGTAACTCCCAACTTAGCGTTGGCTTTGGTGTGTGTATTGTATATCTCTTATATGTGTGTGTTATGGCTTGTATTTATGTGTGTTTTGTTGGGTTTTTTTTGGTACCGGGGATCAAACTCGGGACCTTACGCTTGCGAGGCAGGCGCCAGAACCACTGAGCTAAATCTTGTATTTAGATGTCCCATTTCCTAGCCCCAAGCCTCATGCACTCACAGGTGGGGCTTTTTGCAGATGGCTGCATTTAGGGAGTATGAATATGGATTAAGGGTGTAATAACTAAATCAGTCCACTGATTGGTTTAGCATTGTTGTGGGTGTGGGTGGCACCACCCAATAGGCTTGTAGCCTGGATGGGATAAAAGGGAAAGTGGAGCTCACTGCTTCCTGCCTCCTCCCCTCCCTGCCATGGACTATTTCTCCTCTGATACCCTTCTGCCATGCTGCCCCACATTGGAGGCCAACTATGGACTGAAGCCTCTACAAACTGTGAGCCAAAATAAACCTTTCCTTCTTTAACCTGTGGGTGTCAAGTATTTTGTCCCAGCAATGAGGAAAGTAACTAAGGGGATGTCTTCAGATAATGCATGGTATTGTTGGCTGCATCCTGTAATTTTATGTAAATGATGTTGGTGCCCACAAGGCTGAACACAGCAGGCCTGAAGCTGCTCTTTAAAGGCCTGTGTTCAAGGTTGGCCCAGCCTGCTATCTGGGGTCTCAGATTTCAGCAGCGTCCCTGCCATTCTCTGGCAGCACCTCCCCTAAACTGGTTGTACAGACCCTGTGGTTTCTCTTGACTCCTGTGTTCCTTCTGGAATCAAGTTTTGGTGCACAGTCAGCCCTAATAAATACCCTGGCCGCTGAGCCGCTAATGGCCTTCCTCCTCTATTTCCTACATCCTGCAGGGCTCCACGAAGGAGGACTAGGGGACACTAGTGCCTGGTGTCCCTCAGACTTCAGCCCACCCACCCTCTGTGCTGAAATAAACAGAAGCTGTGCATGTGCCTGAGCCCTTCTAATCAGCCACACAGCTCAGGGTGGTCTTGGTGACCATGGTCGTCTTGGGGAGCCCTGATGTGCTGTGATACTGGCTTCATTCTGATAGGGGTGGTTCTAGGGTGAGGCAGGCAACACACTGGGGATCAAAATTTAAGGAGGTGCTGCCAGGCTTGGTGGTGCATGCCTGCAACCCCAGCACTCAGGAGGCTGAGGCAGGAAGGTTGCTGCAGGTTTGAGGCCAACCTAAACTGCTAAGGCTGTGCTTACCCAGGCTCATATTTGTGTGCCCCTGAGGCCTATTTTTACTCTTGCCTCTTGCTTAGCTTCACCCCTGCCCCAGCCCTCCTCTCTGAAACTTTCTTTTTCCATCCAGTGTTAATACCTTTTGAGATTGAGCTATATCGAAACAGGTATGTAGCTCTAATTCATTTATGTTCAACACTTCATTAGCTGTCTGGTAAGGTGGCCACAGCTGACTAGATTAAAATTAGACAAAAGTAACATGAAAGCTTTGAGCTGGGTGCGATAGTGCAATGCTTGTGATCCCAGCTGCTCCATGCAGCCAAGGGAGGAGGGCCCAAGGTGGAGGGCAGCTGGGGCAACTCAGGGAGATCCTGTCTCGAGCAAACACAGAATCCCATCCCCAGTTCCACCTGCCACCTGTGCATGCTCAGAGGCTGGCTGAGCTGGTGGCTGCCACGTTGGGCTGCAGGATAAGAACATTCCCGTTGCCACAGATGTTCTGTGGACACTGCTCACTTATCCCCACCACTTGGCTTTATATTTAGGGTGTTTTCAGTTCTCTGTCATTGCACATCATGCTGCCGTGTACATCGTGGTATTCGTCCCATTGCGTAGGTGTGAAGGAGTTTTGGACTCGGTCTTGCTGTGTAGTCTAGGCTGGGCTAAAACTCATGGCAGTCTTCCTGCCTCAGCTTCCTGAGTCCTGGGATGACAGGTGTATGTTAGCATGCCCAGTGGGAGTACTTACTTTTCTTTTTTTTTGAAGCAAAACATTTATTGGTACATTTTAGATTATATATAACAATAACACTCATCATAGGGAATTTGCATCTGTACATGATATACCCTTCCTCTTCTTTTTTTCCCATTTCCCCTTTCCCTTAACTCCCCCTCCCTTTCCTATGTACAAAAGCTTTGTTTCCATCTTTTCCTTCTACTTTTTTTCTTGTCCCTTCCTTTCCCCCTTCTCTCTTGTTCCCCTTCCCATTTGAATATTTTCTTTCCATTTCCAAATATCTATTATGCATTTTAGTCCTTATTTCCACTTCTGGTTTCTCACACAAGAGAAACAGTGCGGTCTTTAAACATATGTATCCAATTTATTTCACTTAAGTGTGGTCTCAAGGTCCATCCATTTCGCTATAAATGTCTCAAGCTCATCCTTTATCTTCTTTATGAGAGAATAGTACTCCATTGTATAAAAAACCCACATCTTTATCCATTTGTCAGTTGGTGGGCATTTGGGCTGATTCCAAGATTTAGCTATTACAAACTGTGCCGCTATAAACATAGGTGTGACTATATCACTGTGCTATGATGCTTTTAATTTTTTTGGGAAGATACCAAGAAGGAAAATAGCTGGGTTGAATGGAACCTCTAGTTTTAGTTTTTTGAGGAATCTCTACACTGATTTCCACAGTGGTTGCACCAGTTCACACTCCCACCAGCAGTGGAGAGGGGTTCCTTTTTCCCCACAGCCCCAACAGCGTTTGTTATTGGTTGATTTCTTGCTAATAGCCATTCTTTCTGGAGTGAGATGGAATCTGAGTGTTGTTTTAATTTGCATCTCTTAAATGACCAGTGATATTGAATATTTTTTCATATATTTATTTGCTGTTTCTACTTCTTTGTATAAGAAGTGTGTATTCATTTCAGACACCCATTTTTGAATTGGGTCTTTAAATTTGAGAGGCCTGATTTTTTTTTTTCTTTATATATTCTAGATAGTAGTCCTTTGTCTGAAGAGCAGTTGGCAAAATTTTTTTCCCACACTGTGGGTTGTCTTGTCACTCTTGGTGGTTTTTCTTGCTGTCCAAAAGCTTTTTGTTTTTGGTACTGGGGATCGAACTCCGGTCCTTGGGTTCGCAAGGCAGAGGACAGAACCACTGAGCTAAATCCCCGGCCCCTCAAAAGCTTTTTTTTTTTGGTACCAGAGATCAAACTCGGGTCCTTGCACCTGCGCAGCAGGCGCCCAAACCACTGAGCTAAATCTCCGGCCCCTCAAAAGCTTTTTAATAAGATGAGATCGCAGGTGTTGATTCTTTGTGATAGTTCCTGTGCAATCGGGGTTTTGTTCATAAAGTCTACTATACCACTATCTTTGAGAGTTCTACCTATTCTATCTTCCAGCAGATTAAATGTTTCTGTTTCAATATTCAGATCTTTGATCCATTTCAATTTTACGTTAGTGTATGGTGATATACATGGGTCTGGTTTCAATCTTTGGCATGTGGAAAGCCGGTTTTTCCAGCACCATTTATTAAAGAGGCTGTCTTTCAGTGAAGGTGTTTTGCTCCTTTGTTAAAGATAAGGTGCTTGAGTGTGTCTACAGTTGTTTCTGCATCTTCTAATCTGTTCCATTGATCCTCAGGTCTGTTTTTTTGTTTTTGTTTTTGCCAGTACTATGCTGTTTTTTTGTTTGCTTTTTTATTTTTTGGTACCAGGGACCGAACTCAGGACCTTGCACTTGCTAGGCAAGCGTGGTACCACTGAGCTAAATCCCCGTCCCACTATGCTGTTTTTATCACAGTAGCTTTGTAGTATAATTTCAAATCAGGATTGTGATGCCCCCTGCCTTGCCTTTGTTGCCCAGCATTGCCTTTACTATTCTGGTCCCAAATGAATTTTAGGAGTATTTTTTCTATCTTTTGTTTTGGTACCTGGGATTGAACTCAGGACCTTGTGCTTGTAAGGCAGGCACGGGGCCACTGAGCTAAATCCCTAGCCCTGTTGTTGGAATTTTGATTGGACTTGCATTAAATTTGTATAATAACTTTGGAAATATGGCCATTTTTACTATATTGATTGTTCCTACCCAAGAACAAGGGATATCTTTCCATTTTCTGATAGCCTCTTTGATGTCTTTTTTCAGAGTACTGTAGTTTTCTTTTTTCTTTTTTTTTTTTTTTTTGGTACCAGGGATTGAACTCAGGTCCCTGCGCTTGCGCAGCAGGCAGCAAAACCACTGAGCTAAATCCCCGGCCCTGTACTGTAGTTTTCAACGTAGAGGTCTTTTACTTCATTGGATTGATTCCTAGGTATTTCTTTTTTTAAAATTTATAAGCAGGATAATAATGTATGGGAGTCTATTGCTTTTCTTTTACACTATTTTTATGTAATAAAAATGATAAAACATCTGAGTGCCTTAGACTGGAATTGAACACTTTTCCCATTTAAATTAATGGAAATGCACATTTTTCCTTTTTTTTTTTTTTTTTTGTACTGGGGATCGAATTCAGGACCTTGCGCTTGCGAGGCAGGTGGTGGAACCACTGAGCTAAATCCCCGGCCCGAAATGCATGTTTTTCATTTGATAACTTCCCTAGGCACAATTTTAGGACTGAATTAAGGCTACAACATAGGAGATGAGGTATTTCATAATCTTACAGGCTTTCACAGCTTTCCAGTCTTCTGTGCTTGTTCATTTTCCAATTCCCATCACCTGCTGCTCTTCTAATTTGTCACCTTTATCTATCTGATATCTTACAAGTATTCAATAATCTGTGTTAGAAATGTGACTTTGCAAGTAACAGAAAAGACAACATGCTGTGATATAAGACTCCAGCCCATAAAACAAAAAAGTAGTACAGGGTTTGTGCAGTGCTTGAGTAAGTATGTCCTAAAGAAGCAGACTCCTTTTGTTTTTCTGCTACATCTTTCTTAGAACAGTCCTTAAGGTCTCAAGATGGCTGTTGTATATCCAGGTATGCCATTTCTGTTCCAGCCATTAAGTAGGGGAAAGGTAAAGGGCGCACACTTTTCCATCCTTTCTTGGTGTCCCTTGGTGCTTTGTTCTATAGCTCATTGATCAGGACTTTTTCTTCCTGTCATCCTTGTAAGGGAGCTGGGGTACTGTGTACTTTGGTTTAAATTTAGCCTCTGTGGGCCAGGGATTTAGCTCACTGGTTCTGCCGCCTGTCTCGCAAGTGCAAGGTCCCGAGTTTGATCCCTGGTACCAAAAAAAAAAAAAAATTTGGCCTCTGCGAAGAAAGGGAGAGGTGGTTGGAATAGATACTGAGTGAGCTTCCTAAAGTATTTGTCACAGTGTGTTTAACTTTTCTGTTTGATCAACAGATAGCCCTAGCACATTTTAAATTCTTTTTTCTCTTCCTTCCTATAATTACTTTTCTGGTGGGTGAGGGTGATCCTGAGAAACACTTATGTTTAGGTATTTCTTTTTTTCTTTTTCTTTTTTTTCTTTTTTTGGTACCTGGGATCAAACTCAGGTCCTTCCGCTTGCCAGGCAGGCGGCGGTATTTCATTTCTTTTAATGCTATTGTGAAAGGCGTTGTTTCCCTAATTTCTCTCTCAGTGAGTTTCTTATTCGAGTATAGCGAGGCTATTGAGTTTTGAGTATTGACTTTGTATCCAGCTGTGCTACTGAATTTGGTTATTAAATCTACATGTCTCTTGGTGGAGCTTTTGGGGTCTTCTATGTAGAGTATCATGCTGTCCGCAAATAATGATAATTTAACTTCTTCCTTTCTATCCTTATTCCTTTTCTTTCTCTTGTCTAATTCCTCTGGCTAATGTTTCTAGAACTATATTTAACAAGAGTGGTGGCAGTGGATACCCTTGCCTTGTACCTGATTTTAGAGTGAAAGTTTTCAGTTTCTGTTCATTAAGTATAAAGTTGGCTGTTGGTTTGTCATAGATGGCTTTTATCAGATTGAGATAAAGACTATTCCAATTTTCTGTAGTTTTTATTACGAATGGGTGTTGGACCTTGTAAAATGCTTTTTCTGCATCTATTGAGAGGATCATATGGTTTTTGTCCTTGGGTCTGTTAATATAGTGTATTAATTACATTTATTGATTTGTATATATTGAACCATCCCTGTACCTGGGATGAATCCTACTTGGTCATGGTGCATAACCTTCTTGATGACTTGCTGCATATTTTTTGCCAGTATCTTATTGAGGATTTTGGAGTGGCCTGTAGTTCTCTTTTTTGGTTGGATCCTGCTCTGATTTTGATATCAGGGTAAGGCTTGCTTCCCAGAATGAATTTGGGAGTATTGCTTCCCTTTCAATTTCATTAGAGTGTGAGAAGTAGCAGCATTAGGTCTTCTCTAAATTTCTTACAGAATTCAGCAGTGAATCATTTAGGGCCTGGGCTTTTCTTTGTTGGTAAGTTTTTAATTACATCTTCAATTTCATTGGCTGATATTGGTTTATTTAGAATTTTTATATCTTCTTGATTCAGTTTTGGTAATTCATGTGTATCTAGGAATTTGTCCCTTTCTTGTATGTTTTCCATCCTATTAGAATACAAGTTCTCAAAATAGATATCGATGATCTTCTGGATTTCTGCAGGATCTGTTGTGATTTCACCCTTTTCATTCCTAATTGCATAGATTTGAGTCTTTGCTTTTTTGGATAAGGTTGGCTAAGGGTTTGTCAATTTTATTTAATCTTTCAACAAACCAACTCCTTGATTCATTGATTCTTTGTATTTTTTTTTAGTCTCCATTGCATTAATTTCTGCTCTGATTTTTATAATTTCCTCCCTTGTACAAGCTTTGGGCTTGACTTATTCTTCTTTTTCTAGAAGCTGGAGGTTCAACGTTAGGCTGTTTGAGCCTGCTGTGTTTTTCTGATGTGGGAATTCACCGCTATAAATTTCCCTGGTAGGCCTGCTTTCATTGGGTCCCATAAGTTCCAGTGTGTTACAGTGGCATGATCATTTAATTGTAGAAACTGTCTGATTTCTTCTTTAATTTCGTCTGTGACCCATTGGTTGTTCAGAGGGTGTTATTTAATTTCCATGTGTTCATGAAGTTCTTGTGGTTTCTTTTGCCATTGATTTCCAATTTCATTGCACTATAGTCTGATAATATGCACAGGATAATTTCACTTCCTTTACATTTTACTTAAGCATGTTCTATGTAGGCTAGTATGTGTTCTGTTTTAGAGACTGACCCATGTGCAGCTGAGAAGAATGTATATTCTGTTGGGGGTGCAACACTCTGTAGACATCTTCTAAGCCCATTTTGTTCAACAGTTTGGTTCAATTCTCATATTTCATTGTTTGTTTGTTTGTTTTTGTACCAGGGATCGAACTTGGGACCTTGTGCTTGCGAGCCAGTTGCCAGAACCACTGAGCTAAATTCCCGGCTGACTCATATTTCATTGTTGATTTTTTTCTAGTTGATCTGTTTGTGACAGTGGCGTATTGAGGTCCCCCATTACAACTCTTTAGTGCTTGTTTGATTTTTCATGTCTGTTAATAGTCATTTTATATAGTTGGGTGTTCTTGTATGGTGCACATATATGTATGATTGTTATCTCTTCCTCTTGGATTGTTCCCTTTATAAAGATGTAGTGACATTCTTTGTCTCTCTTAATCAGTCTTGGCTTGAAATCCACTTTGTCTGCAAATAGAATAGCTATCCCTGCTTTTTTCGGGGTTCCTGTTGCATGGATTATTGTTTTTCATCCTTTGACTTTGTCTATGAGTTTCTTTTTGAATTAAATGTGTTTCTTATATGCAGTGTATTGTTGAATCTAGCTGCTTTTATTTCTTTTTTTCTTCTGGTAGGGGGTTACCAGGGATCAAACTCAGGACCTTATGCTTTCGAGGCAGGTGGTGGCACCATTGAGCTAAATCCCTGGCCCTGGATCTTGCTTCTTGATCCATTCTGCCAGTCTGTTTCTTTTGATTGGTGAATTGAAACCATTAACACTGATGGTTATAACTGATATGTATTGGCTTATCCGTGTCATACTGTTTTCCTGTTGCTGGCTTCCTTCATTCCTATTCTGTTTAATTTCTTGCCTTGCCTGGTAGATTCATTCTGTTGGGGTTCATGGAGTTGTAATCCTTGTTATCTCTTTCTAGAATATCCTTCAGAACATTTTGGAGCACTGATTGGGTGGTCATGAATTTCTTCAGGAATTCTTTGTCATGGAAGTATTTTATTTCTCCATCAATTTCTTTTCTTTGATCATGTTTTTTTGAGACAGGGTCTCACTATGTAGTCCAGGCTGGCCTTGAACTCACTATGTAGCCAAGGGTGGCCTCAAACTTGCAGTGATCCTCCTGCCTCAGCCTCCCATGTGCTAGGATTACAGACATGCACCACCACATCCGGCTCTTCATCAATTTTGAAAGATAGTTTTTTGCGGTACATCAGTCTGGGTTGGAGGTTATTTTCCTTTAGGGCTTGAAATACATTACTCAAAGCTCTCCTTGACTTGAAGGTTTGTGTTGAGGAGTCTGATGTGGTTTGGATGGACTTTCCTTTATTGGTGATTTGTTTCTTTTCTCTCACAGCTTTTGATATTCTGTTCTTTTGTTGAGTTTCTGGAATCTTGAATATAATTTGCCTTGGGGAGGATTTTTTTTTTTATCATGACTAGTTCTATATGCCTCACTTATCTGTACATCAAATTATTTTTTCTTGTTTGAGAAGTTTTCTGCCATTACTGCTGTAGACAGGTTTTTTATGTCAATTGCACTATCTCCTGCTGTTTCCTTGACTCTGATCAATCTTATGTTATTCTTCTTTGCATCATCTAGCAGCAGGTGCTGGACTGATTTCTTGTCCCTTGCTTTTTTTTTGGTACAGGAATTGAGCTCAGGGCTTTGCACTTGCCAGGCAGGTGCTGCACCTGGCCCCCCTTGCTATTTCTTAAGAGATCTCTCTTTTCATGATCACTGACTGCAGTCCTGTTTTCTGTATTTGATATTCTACCCTCACATTGGCTCCTTCTGCTGCGTATACTTTCAATGGAGGTTTTATTTTTTCTGGTACTGGGGATCGAACTCAGGAACTTGTGCTTGTGTGACAGGCACTGGAACCACTGAGCTAAATTCCCGGCCCCTCAATGGAGTTTTTAATCTCCTGGATATCTGTTTGAATCTGTTTCTTGGGTTCCATTTCTTTCCTTTGCTGGACATTTGTGGTTTCCTTCATTTTCCTGAGCTTCTCTGCTTCTCTCCCCCCCCCCCCCCCCCCCTTTTTTCCTATATCTGCTCTAGAGTCCCTAAGCATATCTTTCATTCTGGTCACCATCTCTGTAGTTATCTGATAAGTTATTTTTGCTTTGATTTTTCTCTAGAGCCTTGTTCATCTTCTTTGTTATTTCTGCTGTTACCATTTCAGAGAGTCCAGATAGGTGGCTTTCAGATTGTTCCACCTAATTGCCCCCTGGATTTGCCTTTGATGAGTTGAAAGTTTGGGAGAGCATTGCATCTTGTTTAAACGTCTTCTCATTTTCTATTTTTTTTAAGTTTAATTCTTGGGTTGATGCTTGTAAATAGCCTGTGGTGAGTAGCTTTATTGACAGTATAGAGAACCCTTAGGAAATGACTGCTTCTCAGAGGTGTCTTCTAGGTGTAGCTGCCTTTTGGGTTTTGAGTCTGTTGCAAGATCCTACCTCTTTAATTTATTGGGCATGAGAAGTTTCTGCCTACTTGGCCCAGCCGCTGGTTCTTTAGCACTGGCCTATGGTTGTTGTTTTTTTTTTTAAGACCCTTATGCCATCTCAGTCTTGGTATACCAGAAAGAACAAGTGATTAGCACAATTATGTCACCTTGGCTAAAGTAGCTCAATCAGCAATAACAATAGCATCAAACACAGCCTATGAGATGACAAACTATGGTAATTATTAATTTGTCACCTTTAACCATATATACTAGATTTGTGGTTATATAACAAAATCTAAAACAAACCAGAAAATTGTATGTAATAAAAAAGCCCTTAATATGGTGATTTTATCCTTAGGGGAGAAGATTTAATGGTGGGGGTAGAGAAATAGAAGAAGAGGAAAGATTAGAAGCAAGGCTGGAGAACAAAGGACGATCATACACACTGTGGGAAACTGGTGAAGAAGACAAGATGGAAAGAAAGAAGAAATAAAAACCAGAGCAGAACATCAACATTTAAAAAAAAGCAACTAGGGCCGGGGATTTAGTTCAGTGGTTCCGGCGCCTGCCTCACAAGCGCAAGGTCCCGAGTTTGATCCCCGGTACCAAAAAAAAAAGCAACTAGAAACCATGTTCAAACAATCAGGAAAAAACAAAACAAAACAAGAACAAAAACCAGAAAAGAGAAAAAAAGAAACAAAAGAAATAAAAGTACAATTCAAAGTGTGTCTGCTGTCAGTGGTAGACAACATGGGCAGACAGAATCCGCATCTGAATTGATTAATCCCAGCAAGCCAGCCATAGCTTTACAGAGGGATAGTGGATAATCCCAGCCAGCCTGCCCCTTTAGTTCCTCTAAAGTTCAGGTTGGTTTCTGGCTATGAGGCTGGAACCAGGTTTGTTGAGCCTGCAACATTCCGTGTGCCTCCTCCTTACTTGAACTCTGCTCCCTGACCTCCTGTTGACTTGAACTCAGCACCTTCACCAAGACATCAGGAGCCACTAGATGGAGTCAGCCTGTAGCTGTTCTGAGTTCCAAGCTCAGTTAGCCCCTCTCCAAGATGGCTACCAGCCAATTGCCCTCTCCTGGGTGACATCTGAACCCTAACTCACCAGCTACTGAAGTCCACTGTGTCCACTGCTCAATTCCAATTGTTCATTTCTCTGTGGAGGCCTTTGGGGCCACCAGTAGTCACCATTCATCTGCAGGTTTGACCCACTGTTCCCATGCCATGAATTGAGGCTCTGAGAGGGAGTGCTGCTTGCTACTTTCCTCCTCTTCATTGAAATCTCTTCACTCTCCCCATGGACTTCAATTCTCACTTCAAATCCTTCCTGGGTCCCAGGGACCCATTCCCTCCTTCTCCTCCTCACAATGCTGTATTCCAGGGTCAGGACATCAGATCGCCTACTTACTTTTCTAGCTATGCCAGTTTTGCCCTTCAGAGTGATCCAGGTACTTCTCTGCCATATGTGTTCCTTTTTTTGGTACCGGGGATCAATCTTGGGTCCTTGCGCTTGCACAGCAGGCGGTGAAACCACTGAGCTAAATCCCCTGCCCAAATTTTAATTTCTTTTCTTTTTTTTGGTACTGGGGATTGAACTCTGGTCCTTGCACTTGCAGAGCAGGCGGCATAACCACTGAGCTAAATCCCTGGCCCTTGCCATATGTGTTCTTGTTGCTCATTGCCCTTGACACTTGGTAGTGGAAGCCGCACACTTCTGTGTGGATGGTATGTTACTGCCACATTACTCTGGTCACTAGTGAGGTTGCTGTGTTTACACAATTCGTGATGTGAGCTTTTCTCTATGTGAATTGCCTGTTCACATCTCTGCCCAGTTGTCTTCTGGATTGTCTTCTGTTTAATGAGTTCTTACTCCGAGGCTTGCCTTTTTGTGTTTATCACGTCTTGCTGTTCAGTTTCTAAGCATTGTTATTTTAATGTCATCGGAATTAGTATCTGTTTTTCTGTTATCTGTTTATAGTTTGTGAATTTTGTGTCTTGTCTACCTGGAGGCAAGAAATCCTACCTTAAATTCAATATGAAATCCCATGTTTTAGCTGGGCATGGTAGTGCATGCCTATAATCCCAGCACTTGGGAGGCTGGGGCAGGAGGAGTGCTGATAGTTCAAGGCCAGCCTGGACTACAGAGTGAGATCCTGTCTCAAAAAACCAAAGAAAGAGAGAGAAGTGGCACCCATCTGTAACCCTAGCACTAGGGAGGTTCAGGCAGGAGGATCACTATGATTTCAAAATCAGCCTGGCTACATAGTTAGTTCAAGGCCAGTCTGAATTACATAGCAAGACTCTTTCAAAAAACGGGGTGTGGGGGGCGGCGGCAGGGATTTACCTCAGTGGTTCTGCCACCTGCCTCTAAAGCACAAGGTCCCAACTTTGATCCCTGGCCCTCCCAAAAAAATCTACCTTGAATTTGCTTTTGTTTACAATGTGAGACAGGGCTATGACTTAATTCTTTACATGGGGAGACCCAATTGTCCCAGTTCTGTTTGTTGACAGTCCAGTGGTTCTCAAAGTGGAATCCCTTGAGTTCCCAGGAACCCTCAGGAGGCCCATGGCATCAGCTCTGTCCTGTTAGTTTTCCCTGTGCTGTTATTTGCATTACTGGTACAAAAGCAAGGGGTGTGTGTGTGTGTGTGAGCCTGCTGGCACCTTAGCAGGAGTCAAGGTGCTGACACCAAACTGCCTTACAGTCAACATTACACCAACACCATTTCACTCAGCAATGTCTTTGAGAAGGTAGGGGAAAGTGTCAGTCACGTCACAGACTGGTCCTGTCTTGCCTGTTTTTGGGGTTCTGTGTGGGGAGGTGGGAGTTCCAGCACTGCAGCATTGCTTGCTGGAGGCTGGTGAGAATTGAGGTAAAGCTCACAGGTCCTTTGCACTGAGGTGCAACTGGCAGGTCTTTTTGACGAAACACTGTTCAGATTAGGATGTTTTCCCCCGCAGTACTGGGGATTGAATCCAGGGCTTTTGCACTGGGCTGCATCCTCAGCCCTTTTCTTTTCTGTATTTTTGAGACAGTATCTCACCAAGTTACTAGGTTGCCCAGGCTGTGCTAGGACTTGTGATCTTCCTGCCTCAGCTTCACAGAATGCTGGGAGGATCTGTGACAGGCATCTTCTCAGAAATGAATGAAGTAACCTGATCACCCACGGCCAATAACTGATAGTGACAAACTGTAAAACTTAGAAATTTAGAAAGCTTCTACTCACCACCATGAGCTTAATAGTTTTTCAATATTTAATGCTGATGAGTCAGTAGTGATATTAACCAATATGCTTTTAAAATACTATATAGTGAAATGTTATGAAATCAGCAGATCAGTTTTTCCTGAAGACCAATTTATGATGTTACAAAATTATGCATGGGGATAAGATCTATTAAAATTGTCTGCTGGGTGTGGTGGTGCACACCCATCATCCCAGCACTCAGAGGTTGAGGCTGGAGGATTGCTGCTAGTTTGAGGCCAGCCTGGGCTACATAAGGAGACTGTCTCAAAACAAAACAAAACAAAACAAACAACAAAAAGGAAAAAAACCAAGCAAATAAAATTGTAAAATGGACAATAGGTTTTAATATGATGGGTTATCCAAGGCTTATGATGCAGTTTTGTAGTCCATATTGCAATTAACTTGTTGAGTTATATGCCCCTTGCTGAGTTTTTGTGCAGTTACAAAGTGGAATATCCCCAGGTATCTGTAAAGGTTATTAAAACATGCCTCCCTTTTCTAAGTAAGTACTGTAGGTAAACAAACACAAAACGGAAAAACCCTAAACCCCACAACAACTCAGCAAATCATTACATGAGTCTGTGTGTAAGAATCCAGCTGTTTTCATTAAGCTAGACAAGTTTTACAGAAATGAGCAGGCAGAGCAGTTTTCCTCTACTTTGTTAAAAAAATACATATATATGTATATATTTCATAAAATAATTTAGGTTAAAGTTTAATGGATTTAGGGCTGGGTGTGGTGGCATATGCCTATAATCATAGCAGCCAGGAGGCTGAGGCAGCAGGATTGCTGTGAGTTCGAGGCCATCTTGGGCTACATAGTGAGACCCTGTCTCCAAAAAATAAAAATGAGAGCGAGAAAGGGCCACAGAATTTGAGACCTGGATTTATCCATCTCTGTGTCTGAAAATGCTGGCTTGGTCACAGAGCAAATTTCCACCGATTCACAAGTCTTCCACGGTTGTCTCTTCTTCACTTGATCTTAGCCAAAAGGCCGAGAAGCGATGGTTGTCTCTTGTACCAACACCACACTGTGTTAAAAGTTACCACACTACAATCAGTGCTGTTAGCTCACCCTTTTCTTTCTTCCAGTCGTATTGATCTCTCCAGGCCTCTGTTCTCATATAACGAGGAGGACACATAAATACTTTTCCCTCTTACAGAAGTAACAGATGTTTAAAGCAAAAACATTTAAAAAATAAAGTAAAAAGAAATCTCCCAATACAGATGAACTGAATATTCCAGTGTGTAGCATTTACTTTCTAGACTATATATACAATTTATATGTGTATATACACAATTTGTATATGTCTACTCTTTGCATGCATATGTCATTTAAAAACAAAGCAAAAATAGGATCTTATTTTACCTTGTCTTTATTTAGTTTTTGGGTTTTTTGGTTTGTTTGATTTTGTGAGACAGGATCTCACTATATAGTTCAGGTTGGCCTTGAACTCGTGGCAGTCCTCCTGCCTCAGCTTCCTGAGTGCTGGTATTACAGGCATGTGCCACCATGCCTGGCAAGTTTGGATTTTTGAGACGGGTTCTCACCTTTAGTTCAGGGTGGCCTGGAACTCTAGCCCACACTGGTCTTGAACTCATGAAGATCCTCCTGCCTCAGCCTCCCAAGTGCTAGGATTACAGGTGCTCACCATGCAGGCTCAGGCCTGCTCTTTTCTATCCAGCTTTTTACATTTAATATTATGAACATACTTGCATGTCATTTACTGGTCCCTTTGGTACCCTAGGCTTTAGTGGGTTCCTGGCACTGTGTTTGAATGAATGTGCATAATCTCTAACCCTTTTTGATGGTGCCGTTTGGGGTTGTCTCATTTTGCACTCCTTGTGGCTGAGTCATACTCATGCTTATGTGGGACTTCTTGAGATCTGTTCTAGGGAGGGTGGCTTGGCCTGAAGTGATGGCTGGGCTGGGTGGAGAGGCAGGGTAGTGGCAGGTAGCTGGATGGGACAGATAGAAAAGAGCAGCAGCTGCAGGGATTGGGTAAGGAGAGTCCCAGTGTCTTGTGAAGGGCATGGTGGGGAAGAAGCCAGCAGGGCCTGATGCGATATCAG
This sequence comes from Heterocephalus glaber, assembly GCF_000247695.1. Next base: position 1,373,033 of record NW_004624901.1, read on the forward strand.
CAGCGGGGGCAGCTGGGTGGTAGGCAGCACAGGCGCCCTCAGGCAGAGGCCTGCACATCTGCCCTTTGGGGTCTGAAGAAGAGGAGACACTCAGACTCCACTGCTCTGCATGTAAGGCCTTCTCCACCTGCTGCAGATGGGCAGGGGCCCAACCACAGCCCTGACTCTGGCCTGATCAAGGTGCTGGGGCCAGACTGCCTCATCCCTCTTGCATGCCTGTGGGTGGTGGGTAGGGACATGAGTGGGCATAGCGTGGATGCCCAAGCCCTAGAGCAGCCCCAGGGTCCCTTCTCAGCTGACCAGACATGGCGGTGCTTCCCTTGCATGTGGCCCAAGGCTAGCAGGAGGGCGGCTGGCATCTGTTCTTACTGCAGCGAGGCTGGCACTGTGGGCAGGCTGTGGGCTGCAGTTCGGACCTTGGCCTCTTCTGCTGGAGAGCCCATTGGAGTGTGAAGCAGGGACAGGAAGTGTTCCCAAGGTTGCTGTGGTTGAGAAAAGCCTGCAGAGGGACAGGTAGCTGATTAGGGTACTTGCATGGTCCTGGTGAGAGTTGGGGTGCCAGGAGCCAAATGGGGAAAGCTAGTTAACTCTGGCTTTTGAGAGGTCCGAGCACCTTACAGCTCTCACCAGATTGGATACAGGCAGGCCCCAAGGGTCCAGGAGAGCTCAAGCTGAACTCTTGGTGTGCAGCTAGGGTGAGGGAGGGGCTGCATGGGGATGCAGGGCAGCCTGGGGGAGGAGATATGCCGGACCCCAGGGAGAGTATCATGGGTCTCCTATGGACGTCAGCCTGGAGAGCCCCCTTTGGGAGCCAGCAGCATTCAGGTAAATCGAGAGATGGGAGATCTCCCAGGAGGTGGGTGTAACAGAGAGGGGATTGAGGGCCCACCCAGGGCTCGCCAGCATCTGGAGGTCAGGAGTTGGGAAGGAGCCAGCCACCATGGGGAGGCTGGGAAGGACTGGCTGGGGTGAGTGTCCTGGCTAAAGGCAGTCTCTCTCACTGTTCAGTCATGTCTGTGAGCACTGAAGTGACATCTGGGCCCCATGGCCTACGCATGATGCAATTCCACGGTGTTGGCTGCACACGGGAGTCTAGGCCAGGGATCAGCTGTAATGAACTCAGGCTTTGCTCCAACCAGCCTGGGGACAGATGTCTAGACCAAGAAGGGCTTCTTTGAGGCACGGTACTGTGGCCTGGCCAGAGCCAGTGTAAGCGTCAGTTTCCCCACCTGTAAGATGGAGCATCGCAAGGGTTCCCAGAGAAACTGCACGCAGCCTGCTCAGCCAGCCCAGGGACTCTGAGTTCTCCCAGCTGTCCACAGCCCAGCCCTAGGGATGGCTGGGTGCCTAAGTCCAGATTTCTGGGGCACAGAGCTGCCCCTGCCCGTTTCTTGCCCCCTTCCATGAATCACACCACTCATCTTTCCAAGAAATCTTAATTTCTTTATTGTTTGACTTTTTGACTCAACAATTTTTTTTAAAACTTTTTGTTTTTTTCTGAAACGTTCTTGTTATGAGCCTTTTATTTTGTTCTCGTTAAATGCACTCGACCCAAAATTGGTTTGGCATATCGAAAAGGAGACCAAGGAGGGAGGGAGGGCGGGCTGGGGACGTGGGGGAGGCCCAAATGGACAGGGGGATTGAGGATGAATAGGAAAGGAGCACGGAGACACTGAGAAAGACACAGGTAGAGAGGTGGAGACAGGAGAGAAAGGAAAGGCAAAGGAAATCTAAAAGGAAAAAAATCCAGAGAAAAAGAACAAGGTTTGGGAGCAAATGAATCCAGGAGCCCAAGGAGGGGAGTGGGAGCAGAAACCAAGACCCTTGTCTATACCGTGCCAGCTGGGGTGGGGGCGTGAAGGCACCAGGTCTGGTTGGGGCAGGGACACCTGGGCTCTCTGGGAGGCTTTGCACTGGACTGCAGTGGTACCCATCCCCACCAGGGGGCCCCGCCATGCAGCCTGGAGGTGATTCCAAGAGCCACTACACCCTCTCTCCCCTTGATTGTCCGTGTCTGGAGAGACAGCAGAGGGCCCAGGCTAGGGAGAGGATGCAGCTCCTGACACCTTTGGGCCCAGAGTTCTGCACCTGTCTCCCCAGGCTGGCCCCTCACACTCAGGTGCTCAGGGCCTGGTGAAGTCAAGGGCTCTGCTCACACAGCCCTATGGCAAGACCTGCCACATCTTTCCTCCTCTTCCCCATCTCAACCTTGTCCACGGGCTCCTGGTGAAATGGGTTAAGACTTCCCCCAGAAAAAGCCACAGATGGAACTGCACCCACCTCTCCCCATGCCTGTTCCCCTGTGGGACAAACCGCCATCTTTGGTCTGACCCTTCTCTCCTGATTGGTGAGGACAAGCCAGCCCCAGCTCCCCAGGAGAAGGGAGGGGGCTTTCTAGCAGCAAAAAGGGTCCCTCTAGCCACCTACCTGTCCCCTTCTCCCAGTTCCTTCTGGAGCCCCTCCCCCCCCCACCCAAAGTTCATGGCGGCAGCAGGCTGAGACCCAGAAATGTTTGAAACTCATGGCACTTGTGAGAAAGGAGAGTGAGAAAGGAGAGGTTTGACAGAGGCAGAAGGGGCGCCCCTGGAGCAATGGCAATGGGGTGCTGCGCCAGTGTGGCAATGGGGCTATGCTGTCCAGAAGGGTAGAGGGCTGGGGAGGCCAGACCACAACGCCGAAGGGGCTGGGGGGAGAGGGGAGGCGCTCAGGAGACACCCAGCCAGGCTGGCTGTGTGGGACAGGTTGGGGAACAGACATCCTGGCTGCTTGGCAGAAAGTGAAGGGGAGGTGACCACTCGCTGCCTCTGCTGCCCTACTGCCACCCCCACCCCCACCGACCACAGCAAAACCTCTGCCCTCACTTGCCCATCCTTTCCCCATCCACCTCCTCTGCCCACTGCCTGGAGTCCCAGAAGCAATGTACAGCAAGCGGGCCGGGTGGAGCACAGCGTCTTGGCAAAAGCATCTTTGGGTGTGAGGGTGTCTCCCGGGCTGGGCCGAGGGAGTGAGGCAGCCTTGGTCCTGGGGCAGGCTGTGAGGTGTCACCCCAAGGGCTGACTACATGGTGCGTAGCAGGGTGCCAGGAGGGAAACGGGTTCTTTGTTTCGCTGTTGCTTCTAGATTTTGTTTGTCTCTGGATTGTAAAAAGCTGCTCTGGTGGCCCTCCCACCCCGGCCGGGATGCGCACAAACATGGAGAAGTCCTGGCTGCTGGGGTGGTGGCGCCCTCTGCTCCGGAGAAAGTCCGGGCCGGCCTGGGCCTTGGGCGCCAGTGGCTTCAAGTGATGAGATTCTTTTTTTTTTTTTTTTTTTTTTTGTCTTTTTTCTCTTTTCCATTTCGTTGAAATATTTACAGCAGTGGGGGAGGAGGAGAAAGGAAGGGGTGAGGGGCCCCCCAGGGAAAGATCCAAGCCCAGGACCCACTCCCCAGGGAGATCCAGACCCCAGATCTGTTCCCCAGAGCGCCAAGCCCACAGACCTGGGAGCCACCCTAGGCTGGGCCGTCGCGAGGAGTTGTGCTTCATCAGGAGTCACCCCAGGAGGGGTCATTGGGTGTACTGTGGGGGTGGGGCAGGCTTGGTGGGGAGGTGGGACAACAGCAAGGGGGCAGGAGCTTCAGAGAAAGTTCCACCTTGAGGCCACTGGCCACGGCCCATCCCAGTGTCAGCCTCAGCTGGGCTTTCTCCCGGGCTGCGGGACCTGGTCTCCAGGAAGCAGGGGCTGCTGTCCATCTGTCCTACAGCCAGGGAAGCCTTTGGCAACTTCAGAAGCTGCCCCGCCCCCAGGGAGACCAGAGCCCTTGCTGCTCCCTCCAGGGGTGGCAGGATAAGGGGAGGGGGAGAGTTAAGAAGCAGCTTGCACCCTGCTGGGCTCTCCCTAACTCCCCGGGGCCTCTGGGCTCCTCCCTGGCCTTCTCCCAAACAGCTGGTGCATGTGGCTGGTGGGAAACCCTGTCTGTGAACCCTGGCACTTCGGGCCCCCACATCAGAGCCCCCTGAGGGGACCCTAGGGCCCATGGCCAAGGGGCGCTGGAGAGAGTGGTCCACCAGCCACTACCTCCACCAGCCTCCCTCTCCCACCAGGGCCCTGCCCAGGGTCTTCCCCCTGGCCGGAGCTGCCAGGCCCTGGTCCTCAAGTACCCTCAGAGACTGGTGACCAGCTGCATCTGCCCGTCCCCATCGGGCCCTGGCCCCTCGAGGCCTGGGGCCGCCAGGTAGCCCTCATGGCTAGGCCGCCGCACCTGGTAGTAACCCTGCAGGGGGTTCCGGGCCACCAGGGCCGGTGGGCGAGAAGTATAGTAGATTTCGGGGGGCCCTGGGGGTGCAGGCGGAGGTGGGGGCAGGGCCTCGCTGGGCCCCTCGGGGCTGCTGTCCGGGTAGGAGGGCGAGTCCCGCAGGTTGGCCCCGCTGGCATAGAGGGAGTCCCGGCCCGGAGGGGAGGAGAGGGGCCGGCTGGTGGCGCCATCCTCTGCTGTGCAGCTCTCTGACTCATCCAGGTCACTCTGATACAGCACCGACTGGGCCCGGGGCAGCAGCAGTGGCTCCTCCAGGGCCTTGTAGAGAAGTTCAATCTCTGCCCGGTCAGCGCTCCCAGGCCCACTGGGCTCTTCCTCGCCACCGCCCCCTGGCACCGGCGGCACGGGGGGCTCGGGTGGCGGGGGGCCCTTGGCCCCACTGCCACCGCCCCTCAGGTTGTTGTGCACCAGCTCCGAGATGATCATCTTCTCAAAGGCTGCAGCATCGGCCAGGTTGCGGCCTCGTGGTGGCTCTGAGGCCCCATCCCCAGGTGGGAAGTCTCCACTTCGCAAGGAGTAGCTGTTGTTGAAGTTGCCGTTAAGGGGCAGGGTGTCCATGCCGCAGGCTTCTCGGCCTCCCAAGGGGTGCTCTGCGGGCCAGAAAGGTTGGTCAGGAGGGCGAGGGGCGGCTGTGTTGGTTGGGGAAGGGGGCCCCCCTTCATCTTCTGGGCTCTGGTCCCACACCCCCTCCTCCTGGCCTGCTTGAGGGCAGCTGCCCAACAGTAGGTGGAGGAGTAAGGACCAATCTCTGAGGCCCCGCCCCCATGTGTGAGCTCAGACCCTCATTTGGGCCCTCATTCTGCATGACGGCCCAAAGGCCACTGCCACCGTCCATGGTGCTGGAGGGGCCTCCTGTGCTCTGGTCCCTGAGGGAGGAAGGCCACCACTGTGTTCCTCCCGGGATGTAGAAAGCCACCAGGAAAGAGACACTTACTGGGCTCCCGGTAGCTTCCTGAATGCCAGCCAGGAGGGAAAGAGAAGATGAAAGTCAGCACAGAGTCTGGCTCCCCACACCCAGACCCCAGGGGCAGCCCGTGCACAGGGACCCAGAACACCCTCACCTGGGGAGTTGAAGACGGGGGGTGAGGAGGGGTTGAAGCCCACTGACTCGGCGATGAGGGTGTTGTAGGGGCTGGTGCCCCCTCGGGGCTGCAGCACGGGGTTGGTCAGTAGGTGGTTCCCCATGGTACCTGCCCAAGGGTCAGAGGTCACAAGGAAGCCCGGAGACAAGGGGCTGAGAGCTGGAGGGGTTAGGAGCTGCCATGGAAGAGGGATGCCTCTCACCTCGGTTCAGGGTGGGCGTGCTGTTGATGTCCCCTGCCATGAAGGAGGACTCCGTCTGTTTCCTCACTGTGTCATTCCACATTCTCCGGATTCGGCTCTGGGGACACATGCCGGGGTCTTAGGGCCACCTGTCCTCTGTGATCATTCTGAGACTGCTCTCCTGGGCACCATGGCCCCATCCCGCCCCAGTACCTGGGTGCCCGTGTAGTAGCGGGTATTGCTCCGCATGGCTGAGGTCTTAAGGGAGCCGTGCGTTCCCCCCGGGGGGGAGCGGATGCAGCAGTAGGAGTGACGCAGGCACTTGCTGTACTCCTTGTGCACCTGGGGGATAGATGGGGACAGTCAGCTGGCAGCAGGTGGCAGCCCCCTTTGTGGTACAGCCCCCACAGGCCAGCCGGAGAAGCTGTTCCCCGCCTCAGGACCTGTCAGCTCAGAACCCTCCCTGTCACCTATCCCTGACAGCCAACTGTTCAGGCTCACTCTCTTTCTTTGGGGCCAGGCTCTTCCCACCGTATATTCCCAAGCCAGCAGAGCACCAGGGGGAGCCTGTGTGCCAGGCACAGTAAAAACCAACCTCTACCTTGCAGCACTTGGATCTGAGCAGCTTGAGTGCAGATAATGCACCCTTGGTATGGGGGATGGCATCAGGACTCCTTCAGATACCAAAGTCAGCAGATGCTCAAGTTCTCTATACGAACAGTGTGGTCCTGCACAACTGTGTGTTAAGTCATCTGTAGGTTATTTACAGTGTCTAATATAACGCACACACTATGTAAATAGTTATTACACTGGATCGTGTAGGGAGGAATGACCAAAAACAGACCGGACATGTTTAGCACCATTTCCTTTTCTGAAGTATTTTCAACCCACAGTTGGTTTGTAGAGGGCTGACTGTGTGCCTCAAAGGATGTTCCAGGGGGTCAGTGCTGTGGGGAAAGCTGTGGCCAGGAAGGGATAGGGCAGTGCTGGCAGGCTGTGTGTTGGGATTTAGGACAGGTCAGGGGAGGCTCACTAGGAGACATTTGGGCCAAGGCCTGAGAGAAGGCAGCTGCCCATGGCTTTCTGGGGAAGGATGTGAGGCCCAGGGCAGCATGGGGTTGGGCCCTGAGGAGGGTCCTGCATTGGTGCTTCGAGCAGATGGGTAAAGCAAGGGGCCAGGTTGCACTGGGTGGGTCTAGGGATGTCTGTGGAGACCTCGCTGTGCAAGAATCAGTTTTGATGTCTGGGTGAGCCACAGCATGTGTGTTTATGTGCGTGCCTGTGTGTATCGAAGCCAGCCCCAAGTGCCACATGTGTAAGAAGCAAGGGCCCCTCCTGAGCTGCAGCACTGGTCCTTCGTGGCCAGCTTCCCTACAGCCAGGGTTCCTGTGCTCCTGCCTCTGCTTTCCCTCAGTAGCCTGGCCCAGGTCCTTGGTGCCTTCAGGACAAGGTCTGCAAACAGCTCAGCTCAGTTTCTGTTTTTGTTTTTTTGAGACAGGGTCTTGCTATGTAGCCTGGCTACACAGCAATCCCAAGTGCGGGGACTGCGGGTGTGTGACACCATACCTGGCTCAGCTGAGTTTCTGAAGCTTTGGTCTCCAGCCTGCTGCCTGCGCTCCTTTCTTTCTTTTTTTCTGAACTCCTTTCTTCGCACTCCCCTGCTACTGTTGTCTCCTTGGTACATGTTCTTTTACGATCTAGACTTTAATACATCTATTTTTTTTTTAGGGGGGGGGTTTGGTAACGGGGATCAAACTCGGGACCTTGCGTTTACAAAGCAGGCATCAGAACCACTGAGCTAAATCCCCGGCCCTCTATTGTATTATTATTATTATTTTTTTGTACCGGGGATCGAACTCTGGACCTTGTGCTTGCGACACAGGCAATGGCACCACTGAGCTAAATCCCCAACACATCTATTTTAAAAGGGACCTTTCTATCACCACAGAATTTACAGTTACAGCTCCATTACAGAGGAAATGCTCCATCAGGCTGGTGCCCAGCTGTCTCCCACCCGTGGGCCTGGCTCATGCCTACACCGTGGCAAGGACATTCCTGCTGCAGACCTGTTCTGCCTTCATGCTCCTCTAGGTTGCTATGTCTGGCTGAATCTTCCCTGACCCTGAGCCTGGCTCCTCTCCCAGCAGACAGGGCTGTGCTGTGGGAGGCACTGGGGCTCAGGGGCACCCAGTTCCCCTTCACCCTCACTCCCGCCTTGTTCTGAGACAGGAACGTCCTGTGGAGGCATCTGCCTCACCTTCTTCTGTAAGGCGCAGTGAAAGACGAAGATGAAGACCCCCTGGAAGGCGTTGAAGGTGGTGAAGAGATAGGCCATGACCACTGACTCCTTGTTGATGAAGAGGAGGCCAAAAGCCCAGGTGAGCCCCAGTAGGAAGAGCAGTGCGATGGCCCCCAGGGCCCAGGACCTGGGGGAGCCGGACAGGCAGGTCAGGGACCTGCTAGAGGAGGCAGCATAGCCCAGCACCTGTCCCTGAAGCCCCAGCCTGGGGTCGAGCAGCCTCGGGCCAGGTAGCCTATCTGGTGACACCTCTAGCAGTCATTTACTCTATTCCCACACTTTATACCCAGTTCAGCAGGCTGTTTTTCTTTAATTGCCATTGAGTGGATCTATGTTTGAACTTGGCCTCAAAACCACAGGCTGGATGTGCTAATGATATGCTTCCTAAGACCGCTAAGTAGGTACATAATGAGTATGAGAAAACACCCATCTGATACTTAGACCCATGTGTGTGATGCCAGCGTTATGAGCACCCCATGGAAGGAGGCCCAGGGAGAGGCCAGGCCCAGCCTTGGAGCCCCAGGGGGATAGGGATGTGGGTGGGACTCACTTAATGTTGTCGAGGCGACTGGAGTCTGGCTTTAGCACGGAGGAGCTTCGGATCATCTTGTGTAGGGTCACCATGAGAAACACTAGGTTCACCTGGGGAAGGGGAAGGAGGTGGGCTGAGTTCCTCCCCCTCCATGGGCTCTGGGCAAGGGCCTGCCCTGCCAGGTCTCAGCTGCTATACCCCTGCCTTTCTGAATCCCATTCTGGGAGAACCCCAGGGTGCCAGCAGATAGGCCAGGTGTTAAGTACACATGGTAGGGGCTCAATCCCAGTCTCTGGGTGATCAGGCCTTGGTCCTGGGGCTCTGCAGACCCAGTCTTCTGGTTCTCTTGGTTGGCTACTCAGTTTTGATGCAGTTCCCAAACCATCACCTCTCAGGCTTTAGGCAAGGCAGGGTCAGGGGTGGCCTAGGTGAGAGAAGGAGCCCAGAGCTGGGGGCACTGCTGGCCACTTACCACAATGACAAAGGAGACTGGCCCAATGAAGCTCCAGATGAAGTAATTGTCTACTCGGAGCCAGCAGCTGTAAAGAAAATGGACCAGGGTGGAGAGAAGGCAGTGACCCAATAGTCCTGGCCTGAGGGGTGCCACTGAACAGAGACCCAGCAGGAGCAATGGGGGATACTCACGCCTTCTCGGTGCCATAGCTGCGGTAGTCGATGGCTGCTGCGATGCCCACCACCAGGGCTGGGAAGCAGTAGCCACCCAGATAGTAGTACTTGGTGCGGGAGTACTCGCTCTCGAACACTTCCACCAGCAGCAGGTAGAGGTGCACGCCCTCCAGACACAGCCAGGAGAAGGCAGCCAGGAAGAAGTAGTGCAGCAGGCCAGCAAAGATTGGGCAGGCGATCTGCGGGGAGGGCCAGGTGCTGGTGAGGGAGGCCAAGCACTGGCACCCCACCCCACCACAGCCTGGGCCCCAGCCTGGCCCCAGCCCACCTCATACTGAGTCTTGTCTATCCCGACCAGGAAGAGCAGCTCAGCCAGGAAGAGGTTGATGCACAGGTTCTTGTGGATGGTGTTGCGGTCGGTCTGCAGCCCCCGCAGGAAGCAGAAGGTAGAGATGCAGATAGCCAGGCAGACCAAGGAGATGACAATGCCCACCCAGGTGATGACTGATAGCAGCAGCTCGTTGATGCGACCCTGGTACTGGGGACAGGAGCAGGGGAGGCTCAGGGCCTCTAGCTGCACACAACCGGGTGTGTGCAAGGCCCAGCCAGGCACCAGCTGTAGGCAAGGCCCTCCGGGGCTGCCCACCTGGCCCACTTGCCCGCCCCACCCCACTGCAGGCAGCCGCTCACTTCCTCATGCTCTGGAAGGCTTGTGGAGAGATGACAAAGGTGACAGCAACATGCTTCTCCAGACTGCCTCGGGAGAAGGTGGATGTGACCAGAGGGAATCAGAGACGGGCCTCTGCCTCAGGCAAGACAAGATGGCGGCCCCCCACCCCGATGCTGGCTTCCCCGGCACCACTCCCATCGTGCACGTCCTAGGGTGCCATGCAAAGCTGGGCCAGCAGCAAATGGGCCCCAGAGGAGCAGTGCACCGTAGCTTACGATCTCTCGGTGAGCCATGAGCACTGCAAAGTTGGTGAGGTGGCTGCAGGCACAGGTGGTGTGGGTCTTGTTGGACTCCACCAGGCGGCAGCCCTGGGTTGACCAGTAGCCCAACATGGAGCGCTCTGAGTAGTTCCAGAAGGAGCAGTTGGCATTGAAATGGTTCTTGGCCTGTTGTGTAGCAGTGGCCAGGGTGTCAGAACCAGGAGCCACAGTCTGGACCCCACGCCCAGCTCCAGGGATAGCACCCATTGGGAAAGAAGTGCCTGGGGCTTGGGGCCCAAGGTGATGGGCTGTAACTTGCTGTTGGGGCAGGGGACACGCAGTCAAGGAGTGCCGGCTGTGGGCTCACCTCCAGATGGGCCACGGTGAAGATGACAGGGTCCATGAGGAAAACGCGGCTAGATTCCTTGTTAATGGATGCAGCGATGACCTGTGAGTTCACCACAAGGGAGGCACCCCCGGTGCCCACCGCGCTGGCCTCACCCGCCAGCTTCACTGTGGCATTCTCCGTGGACAGGAAAAGGCCCAAGTTGTTGTAGAGGATGAAGACAACTTTGACCACTCCTGGGGAGGATAGCTGGGGATGCGGCAGCTGTCCTTGGCCGGCAACCTCCATCCAGGCCCCTGGCCTCACTATTGGCCTTAGCCACGCTGGACATGGAGACTTCTGAAGCCAGGCTGTGGCCCCAAGCCTGGAGCCTTGCTACAAGACCATTGTTCATGGCTGGGCAGTTTGGATGGCAGCGCAGAGGCTGGGGATGGTTTTGACCCACTCTTTTTCCCTGTGTGACCTGGGCAGATCCCTGACCTCTCTTGTCCTAGCCTTCTCGGAGCTGTGGTCCAGCTGAGCTATTGCCCAGGAGACAGCTCTGTAGACCCATGGCACCCACTGAGAGCGTATAAAACTTGCCAGAAGTGCAGAACCCTTGCCCTCCATGAAGAGCAGAGATGGCAGCTGAGGGCTGGGGGTGGGTGGGAGGGGTGGCCCATGCTGTTCCCTCCCAAGGCCTGGCCAGGCGCTCACCATTGCGGCTGTTCTGCTTGATGGTATTGGCGGACAGCTGGATGGAATTCTCGCTGGGGTACTCCTGGGGAAAGACCAGTTCCTGCACCTGGCCCTCCGTGTTCAGGACAGTGACCTCCAGGACTGTAGGCACGGGATGGCAGGGCACGTGCCATTAGGGTCTGTCCCCAACCAGGGGGCCAGCCTCCCCCATGGTCTCTGGGACTCAGGATTTGCACCCAGCCTGACCCAGGTGGCTGTGGCACTCACCCACATTCTGCTTGGCGGCCAGGAAGCGGGCAGGCTCCCTGACATTGTCAGCCAGCAAGAAGGCGCCCTCCTCTAGCACATCTAGGAGCATGGTGGCCGTGTGCACCTGCTCTGTGGCATTCATGTCCTTCCATGACTCGAGTGCCTCTGGCCGGAGGAGGTTGTCCACTGTTTCTACCACGGCCTGTGCAGGCAGGGGACAGTGCTGAGTCCCCTGTGTGCTCTCGTTCCCTTCCTTACCACCTCTACCTATCTCCCCATCAGCCAGGGCCTCACCTTGATGTAATCCTTGCAGGTTCGCTCTCGTTTGTGCATCTGGGGAAGACACAGGGGTGGCATCAGGCTGGGCCCCCAGTGCCACTTCCCTAACCCCAGCATGCTCACGTCAGGGCCCAGAGAGCTCACTCTCTGTGTCTGCCACCAACCTGGAGCTGGGCCTTGAGCCCCAGGTCCATCAGGGAAGGCCTGGGTCCTTCCGCACAGATGACACACTCAGAGCTTCCAGTCTGATGCTTAAACCCCCAGTTATGCCCATCTGCCCTTCTGTGGGCCCACCTTGTTGTAGTTCTTGCCGGCTGACTCGCGCTCAATAGGCCGCAAGGCCTGCAGCTGGGCATCCAGGATGTCTAGGAGCTGCTCCATGAGCTTCACCGATGAGGACACGTCCCCTGCATAGATGGAGCCCCGAGTGTGGCGGGCCAGTTCGCTGGCGATGTTGGCTGCATTCTCTCCGCTTTTGATCTGGGGAGGCCAGGACAGGGCACCTCAGTGCTGTTGGGGGCTAGCCTGCCCTCCCCGCCTATGCTCTGCACCCTGTCCCTCCCTTCACCTCTCAGGACTGGTGTGGACCCCAGTGCAGCTGCCTTCAGACCCACTGGCCAAGTGCATGCCTGCCTGCGAGAGACCCACACTCTTACCTTCTGGGCCACCTGGTTGACCCAGGGGGAGGTGCAGTTGCTGAGATCAGGGCCCCGGGGGTTCCAGAGCCCTAGGGCTGGCAGACACTGGAATGAGGCAATTCCTGTGGAGACAGCCAGGGATAAGGATACCAGGGGAAGGAGCAGAGGAGGGTTGAGAAGGAGGTGTGAGCGTGGGAGTGGACCAGGGTGAGGGGACAGGGAGGGGAACATGGAGACGCAGATGTGAAGTGGTGAGGCAGCATTCACCCCTCTCCTGACCACCCTTTTCCTGTTCTGCCCTCCAGAGGTGGAGCCTTCCTTCAGGGTCCATGTTGAAGCCCCGTCTGGCAAGCCCATCCTGTAGCTGGCTGCTCCACCTCAGCCAGGCTAGGTGCCAGCCTACCTCTGCCGCTCTCAGTCTGAAGCTGGGCCTACCCTGCACCCTGCCACGTAGTCAGACATGATTCCCACAGGCAGCTGTGCCCATGTGAAGCTGCTGGAGTGTGCACCCCTGCCACCCACCCAGCCTTGGTGGTCATGGCTGCGGCTGCTGCACTCACCTCGGGTGCCCTTGGGGCAAGGCCTCTCCACCAGCATGCCCTGTTGGGTGGCCGGCCACTGGACCCGCCGCACCTCTCGGGGTTCACAGAAGAGCTCGGGGGACACGTGCAGGTTGGGGGCTGGGGGCCGCCGGGTGCTGGGGGCAGGAGCTGTGGCTGGAGGCAGGTCAGGTCCAAGCTGGTTGATGGCGCCCACTGGGTGTGTGGTGAGGGGCGCCCGGCGAAGTGGGGTGGTGGCTGCAGGTGAGGCTGTGCTGGTAAGGGGCGTGGGCCGGACAGTGGTGGTTGTGCTGAGTGGTGGGGACGTAGCTGGGCCTGGAAAGGAGAGGGGGTGGGGACGGGCTCACACCCAGCAAGGGTCCCCGGCAGCCCTGCTCCTCCCCTACTGAACAAAGGTGCCCTGGGCCCACTGGGCCTGGAAGCTGACGTCCCCAGCCTCTCTGCCCAGCAGATGCCCTGTGCTCAGGTGACCACATAAGGTAGGGACTGGCTAGAGAAATGCACTGGAGAAGCAGGCCAGAGAGGTAAGGCCTGAGCACAGCCACTGCTCATGCTGACCATGTTGGCATTGACTTGGGTCTATGAGCTGGTCACCCTTCCCTCTGGGGGCCTCAGTTTCCCCTTTTGCAAAGGAGGTTGGATTAACTAAGGCTCCCGGGGGCTGCTCAGAGTTGGTTCGGGCAGCTGGAGGTGGGAAGTGGTACAACAGAAGGGCCTTCCCCCTGCTCACCCCAGCAGCTCGGCTGTGTCCTGCTCTGCCGACAATGGGTGTCCCAGGGTTGCACCTCAACCAGGACCAGGTGTGCCTGGGGTCCCTGGCAGAGGCAGCTTAGGTCAGTAGCTAGGCACCCAGAGTTCTGGGTTCCAATCTTCACATAAGCTACATCCCTGTCTATCCAGAGCCTCCATTTCTGCATCTGTAAATCAGGGCAGTCACAAACCCTGTCACCTGACTGTGCACCTCAGTTGAGTTAACAACTGTGGAGTGCTTAGACTGCGTGTCTACCATGTTGTGACCTTTCACCTCCCTGAACCTGTCTACAAATCCCCAAGACTCAGAGTGGACCCCCTACCCTGGAAGCAGAGGCCTGGAGGTGGGATGGGAACAAAATTGCATAGGCTAGTGGCCTGGAGCGGGCTGTCCTCACCAGCGCTGGGGTCTGGTGGCCCGAATTCCAGGCTGTAGCGCACCACAAAGTAGTTGTTCCAGACGTACAGCTGGTTGTCACGGGGGTTGTAGTCCACGGAAGAGACAAACTGGTAGGGGTTGGGGAAGGCCAGGCTGACGGGCTCCTCGCGGTTGGCGTTGGTGTTGAAGGCATAGTCCACGCGGTTGCCGGCGGCCTCACTGTCATCATCCACATACACAGAGCGCAGCACATAGAGCACACCACACACCATGAAGGCATTGGAGGCTGAGCGCTTATCGTAGCCGGTCTCCCATGTGCCCTCGAACCGCAGTGTGTAGGGATTGAGCTGGCTCACCACCAGCCGCCCATTGTTGCCCTCGGTGGCGTAGATAACCCACAGTCCGTTCTCGTCCACAGCCAGGTCAATGTCAGTCTTGCCGCCCCAGCGATAGGGCGAAGTGTCATGGTAGTTGGCCGTGTTGATGACCGTCTCCCCGCTTTTGATGCGCGTCCTCAGGTCGTACTTGACAATGTTGCGCGTTCGCTCCTTGTTGTAGAAGACAGCGCCATCATAGACCACGAAGCCTGTGCCATCCACACGGTTGGGCAGCCGGTAGGTGGTAGTGTGGCGTGCAGCCACATAGTCCTCCCATGAGGCATACTCGGTGAGCGTGTCCGTGCGGTAGGGGATCCAGGGCATGACGTAGATGCGGTCGCCCGCCTGCAGTGGGTCCTTGCACCATGCACCTGACTGGTGCTCCGACTCATGCGTTGAGGTGGGCTCTAGCACCTTCTGCAGGGTCCCTGGGCACACAAAGACTGGGCCAGGTGTAGAGGGAGGCAGAGGGAGAGAGGGGAGAGAGGCGAGTTGGTCATGTGCTGGGGAACAGGCCGTCCCCCCTGCTGCTGCAGTCACGGTTGCTTGGTAGGGCTGGTGATGGGAGGGGGGTTTCCGGGCTGGGACCCCGCCCGCCCAGCTGCCCCTCTCCCTGGAGCTGAGGACCCTGCAGGCCATCAAGAGCAGGGTTAGTGCGGGAGGTGGCACCTTCTTCCCTTCCTGCTCGAGACCCCACGGGCTGGGGATGAGGGCTGGTGAGTGCCCTCCCAGAACTGGTTCTGGTGTGATTACGGGGTAGCCAGGAACTGTCCCCACAGCAGTGACCCTGACTGACCAGCACCCTCCTATGCCTCTACGGAAGCACTAGGGTCCAGTGTCCTATCCTTAAACAATCACACCAGGACAGACTTTTTAAAAAAAGAAAACTACTTCACTTTCTTCCTCCTGCAAAAATTGCAAAGTACAGTGGTGTTTCTGAACCCATTGTGGATATCAGGAGTACCCCACCTCCAATGTGGGGAAGGCAGAGGGGTGTCAGTTCTCTCCCAAGGCCCCTTTTGGAGCCTATGCCCCCACCCACCAGTCCCCTGCAAGTCAGTAGCTGAGGAGCTTGGGGGACCGCCCCCCCAGGCTAGGCCAGGTGGGAAGGCGCCTGGCCCCACCAACCAGCAGGGTCTCGGGGTTGGGCTCAGCAGCAGACACTGGTGCACAGGGGTGGATGGACGGGCACATGGAGAGTGACAGGACTCCTGGGAGGGCGGGGGAGGGCGGAGGATAGCTGCATGGAGGGAAGAGAGACAGGGGCGGGGACTCCACGAAGTCCTGGCTCTGAGGGAGGCTCCGCAGACCACCTGGGAAGAAAGGGTTAGTGCTGGCGGAGGAGAGAGGGTGAGCAGAGAATTCACGACAAGGCCCAGGCCCAACTGAGGGTCCCTTCGGGGGGGCAGGCCCAGGTCCAGCTTGGAGGGGGCAAGGGAGGGAACCAGGAGCTAGGATAAAGACCCAGCCCGCCCCAGCCCGCCGCCACCACCTCCCCTGGCCCGGACCCCGATTTACCTGCGACCATCCCCGGCTCGGGAGGAGGGACCAAGGCAGCGCTGATGTCAGAAAGGTGGGGGGCCCCGCCCCACCCCCCAAATTCCCTGAAAAGAGGAAAACCTCAACTGCATCTCGTTGGCCACCGCTGGCCTGCCCGCCCTTGCCCCTTGTGTCCCAGCACCACCTGCTCAACTGTCCCTTACTGGCCTGTCCCTTACTGATCTGGTGAGTCAGTGTGGCCAAGCCCTCCACCTCCTCCTCCCCCGGGGTGCCACCAGATACCCCTCAGCCAGGGGCCTGGCGCTTCCTTGTTACTTCCCTGCTAGGAGAACCCAGATGGTTAGGGCTGGGGCAGGGCAGGGGCTGTGGTGAATTCTCTGCTCCTCCTTGGCGGGCCCCAGGGGGACAGGGAGGAAATTAGAATTAGCACCAGCCCCAGGCAGGAGCCACTCCTGACTCTACTTCCCACCTGGCTCTCAGTGAGGGATGTTTAGCCTCCCTCCCCAGCACCAGGGACAGCTTGACCCTGGGTTCCGCAGGTACAAAACAGCCATGAGCACACCCCCTTCCTGGAGAAGCAGGGGAGTCAGGCACAGGGAGGGGCCGGAACCAGGCCCATCTTGGGTCTTGCCTCTCCTCTGAGGCCCCGCCACCTCCCTGTCCCCGATTTCCTTAGGGTTGGCCCGAATTCTGTCTAGCACACCTGGCCTTCACCCTTGTCCCCTGTGCCCCGAGTCCCCCCTCTGCCCAAACCTGGGTCTGTGTGTGTGAAGGGGGTGGTGGGAGGTCTTAGAGCCTGATCTAGTCAGAGGGTGTCAGGGGGAGGAAAAGCAGAAGTCATCGCGGGGAAAGGGGAGAGATGAGGAAAGGTCTGCCTGGGGCCTTGGGCAGCAAGGACCCCTCCCCAGCACCGAGCTTCCAATACCTCCTCTTCCCTCCTCACAGCCCGCCCCAGAGAGAAAGGATCCGGTGCTACGGTTTCCAAACCACGGCCTGCAAGAAGAGTGGCTGGTGCAGGTGGAAGACTCCAGGAGAGAGGAGGGAGGGCAGATGGGGGGTCCTCTGTGAAGCCCAGGCCTCCTGAGATGGGGGAGGCGCGGGGTGGGGAAGGGGGCAGCTTGGAGGGACCCCGCCCCACCACCCTCAAGGGGATGCTCCACAGACCACCGTAATTTCACGGGACAGGGTCGCTAAAGGCCCTCTCATCCCAGCCCCGGCAGCCCTCCTCTGGTCGGTCAATTTTCACATGCTGCTAGGGCTGGAAGTGACTGACTGTCCCAGGCATGCCAGCTGCAGCCCTGCTCCCAGACAGACAGTCCCTCCCCTGTCAGGCCCTCTTCGAGAAATTACGGGGCCTGCAGAGGTCCCCAGTGCAGGTCTGTGCCCGCCCACCCACTCCCTGGTCCTCTAACACCACAGCCCAAAAGGAACCCTGACTGCAGCTTTGCAAGTGTGCAAAATCAGAACCCACCCAACCCCCGCCCCCAGGAGCCCAGCCCGCCCACGACCCCCAGGGCCAGGGCTGGGACAGCAGGTGCCCCTCCAGGACCTGCTGGGGAAGGGGGCGGGGGGCGGTACTCCACACTCCACACAGCTCTGGGCCTCCGAAACGCCACACCGGAAGAACTAGGCCACTGGAGCCCAAGAGAGGAGGGATCTGCTCCCCAAAAGGAAAACAAGGGCGTCCCCCCATCCCCCCTCCCCTGAACAGGGAACTCGGTTGCAAAAGGTGCACGGGGAGAGGAGGAAGAGAGGAGAGAAAGAGACAGCTCACCCGGTGCCCGTGGGGGCCGGGAAGGGAGTCCCTCCCTCCCCTTACACTCGCTCCTGAAGGAGGCAAACGTGAAAGAAAAGGCTGGGTCCCCGCAGGGGCCAGGGACGGGGACAAGGGACAGGGAGAGGAGAGGCAGAGAGAGGGGGCGGGGGGAGAGAGGGAGAGAGGGAGAGAGGGAGAGAGGGAGAGAGGGAGAGAGAGAGAGAGAGAGGGGCAGAGTCCTGTGCGAGCTCAGAGAGCTGCTTCCGCTGTCTGGAGGGTGGGGATCCCCATGGCCGTGGCCACACCAGGGCCCCGGGTGGACCGGGTGGGTGGGGAGAACAGGGCCGGGCGGGTGGGCACATGAGTATGGTACAGGTAGAACAAAGTGTGAGTTAGGGGTTAGCATTGGTAACAGTGCGTTTACCTTTCTGCTCCACTTCTACTTTAAGCATCGGAAGAGAGAGAGAAAACAAATTGAAAAAAAATGTGCAAGAAAAAAAGAGAAAAAAAAAAGAGATTAAATTGCTTTCGTTTCTTTTCTGGCCACACGCCCCCTTTTTCTTTCCTTCCTTGCTTCTGCTTCCCCAGCCCCTTCCGTAGCATCCGTTCAGCCCCCACCCCCAAGTCCCTTCCTCTGGGGTAGGGTGGGGCCACGGGTGCCAGGGAGACAGTCCAGGGGAGAGGGGACACACAGGAGGGGGAGACAGAGAGACACGCAGGGCACAGGCAGCGGGACAGAGCCTTGGGTGGCAGGGGGAGCCCCAGCTGAAGGGGCTCTACCTGGAAGGGAACCAGGAGTGGGGAGTGGAGGAACCACTCAGCTCCCCCCACCCCTCCTGCGAAAACTGGGGCCCCTGGGGAAGGGGTTCAGTGTCTCCTGGGCCTGGGCGCCCCTCCCAGTCAAGAGCAAGGCTGAACTCCTTCCCCTTCTGCTGGCCTCGCCCGGGTCCAGCTGTGCGCCCCTCGCCCTTCACGAGCCCTCATGACCCAGAGGATGCAGAGGGCAGCAGAGCCACAGACAGACCGACAGACCGACAGAGGTGAGAGCGCCAGGGGGGAGACAGAGGCAGAGTCAGGGTGGGAACACACACACACACACACACACACACACACACACACACACACGCTCCCACACCCCCTGGGCCAGCCCCCCACCCCAGGACCCAGGGGCCCATGTCCGCCTGCCCTGCCCACCACCCCGATAGGTGGGCAGCACCTAGGGGAGGAAGAGGCCCGGTTAGACTGCACAGCTGTAAAGCAAATCCAGCGTTAGTCCAGCATCTGGGGGCCCCGCATCCAGTGCCCCTCTCCTTGGGAATCCCTGCCCCCCACCCCAGACCCATCCTCCCCAGCACTGGGGTCACCCCGGCCTCTGAAGCACCCCCCAAGGCTCTGTGTCCTAGGACTGGGAAGGTCTGAGTGGAGGAGGGAGCTCTGCAGGGGCAGCGCAGGCTCCCTTCCCAGTGCCTCGGGGAATGTTTGGGGGACACCCGCTGGGCCTCCCTGTCTTCTCACCTAGCTCTGGGGACCCCTCAACTCCAGCCCCCTTCTTCTGGAGGGCCAGGAGCTAGCGCAGCCCAGTCACACCTCTTCCTGCCTAGCACATCCGCAGCAGATGCGCGATTATGGGCGTCCTGTCCCCCAGGAAAGGGCTCGCTCCCACTGGGCGGGGGCCGCCATCCCTGCACTGCCCCGCCACCCGTCCCCAGAGCCCTCCTGGTCTCTGACTTGTGGCCCAGGAAGTGTCCAAGCTCCTCTCCTCCCTGGCCCTGCAGCATTTTCTCTTCTGCTCCGTACCTGCGTGGCCTCTGCTTGCTCTGGAATTGGTTTGGACCAGGGAATTTTTCCTGCCCTGTTTCTGCCTGCCTCAGAGAAGTTGGATTTGTCATCTGTTGCTAGTTTTATTTTGATCATCAGCGCAGTAATAGTAATTGGTAGGAGGTAATGAGTAGTCACAACAAAAGCAATGACTACCAAGTATCCACCACTTTAGGAGATGCTGGGAATCGTGCCAGACACCTCTCAGGCAGTCTTCTGAGAACCCTGACTACAGATGGGGAAACTGAGACTCAGTGAAGTGAAGCCACACAGCTGAGGCCATGTCCCTTCTACTCCTGACAGCATCCCGGGCAGGCTCAGCCCTCCCTCCCTCCCTGGTGGCAGAGTGGAAAGGCCCAGCCAGCCATGGGAAGGGGCATCATACCATTCCTGAGCATAGCTGGAACCGGGTGTGGGCTGGGTGCTAGGATGAGGACAAGCCTCTGCCTTCGGGAGTCTGCGCTCAGCACACAAAAGTATGCTTGGGCACCGGGGTTGAGCATTCCTCACACATTCTCTCCCAGGCTCGTGCTGCCTTCTGCAGTGGCCCAGAGAAATTAGATCATTTGTGCCAGGTTTCAGAGCCACAAAAGTTAAGAGCCCATGAAGCCTATGCCCACCCAACTTCCCCTCTGTTCTAGCTCCTTCGCTGCCTCCCTGCTCACCCCCGCCCCTGCTGCAAGGTGGGCAGTGTCCCCAGTGCTGTAGGGAGGCTTCTGGTAGCACATGGGCATCCCCCTCAGGTGACGGTGGAGGCCTCAGGCACTGCAAGGAAAGGGCGAAGACTAAAAGAAGAAAGTTACGGAAGCACATAAGCAGTCCTGTTTCCGAGAGAGGAATCCTTGTGTCACCTGAGAGGAGAAATCAAAGGTTGGGGGTTGGGGTAGGGAATGTTGGGGTGGGAAGGAGGGGGAGTTATAAGGTCTCCTGCTCCCCTGCCCCTTCACTCAGACACCCTGGTGGCCCTGCCCCCTCCCCCTCTGCCTGGAGGCCCTACCTCCAGGTTGGCTGTAGGAAGCCAGGTGGAGAGGACAGAAGAAGGGATCATGGGAGTAAGGAGGGATGAGAAAGGGCAGGATCAAAGGGTGATGTCAAGGACAGGGTGCTGAGGAGGAGAGACCTTGTCTTTGCTCTCCCTGGCTGGGTACAGGACAGCCAGGCTCCTGGCTCCCCAGATCACCTTCAGCTTGCTGGGGGCCACTCTCAAGTCCAACATGGTGGTACTTCCTCTGTAGACAGGAAGTGCTCTCATGATAATGAGCAAAACAACTGGGAGATAGGAATCTGTTGATGATGCCCCCAGCCCTTCACACCGACTCTGCCACCAGGCCTCAGAATGTGGTCTGCCTCTCCAGGGGGATACAGTCGGGTTCCATGATGGGAAGAGACTGGAGTGGGGGTATGTGAGGGAACAAGAAAAAGGGCAGGAAGTTGGAAGAGGAAGGGGGAGTGAGAGGGACGAGCTGGTATGTGTGTGTTGGGGGCGGGTAGGAAGGGAACAAGTGTGAGAGGAGGAGGGAGGCAAGAGGGATCAGAAGAGCAGCAAGGTTGAGAGGAGATGCAAGCAGCCAGAGCACAAGAGCGAGACCTTGAAGTGATTCAACAAGCGAGGGTGTGTGACTAAGTGGGGTGAGTGTGGCCTGTGGAACGGGACAGAGTCTGTGGGGCAGGGAAGCAGGCACCAGGTGTGCACGAGCATGTCTGGGAGCAGAGAGTGTGAGGCCCAGGCAGGCCCCAGGCAGGCAGCCCATGTGTGCTGGGTCAAGGTTTCTCCTCCTCGCTTGCAACATGGGGGAGGGCCCGCACCCGCAGAGGAACAAGATGACTCACTGTAGGGGACACAGTCGTACTGCACCTCCAGGTACTTGTAGGTCCCAGGACAAGGGTCAGGAAAGGCGTCGGAGCCAGCGACCACCACACACTGGGTGCGGTTGTTACACCTGTGGAAGAGAAAGGGATCTGGGAAAGATGGACTTAGATCCTGGGGACTGCAGGGTTGGGAGAGGAACAGGTACCCCAGACTGAGAAGGCACCAGGGAGCTGGGGACCAGGGCCAAAGGCTGGGCATGGGTGTCGCCTTCTGATCTGCCTGCCACTCTTTCCCACTGAGCCTTGGCTCTGCATCCCCTCAGGGCTAGGATGGCAGCATCACCCCATAAGCAACTGCCCCCTACTATTATGGCCCTGGTATTTTCTTTCGGTTGACTTTAGAGCCCTTGCTTTGTTCACAGAAGAGAAACGTGTGTGACATGGCATGTTGGCAAACCTCCTATCCACCCAGGGCTTGCAGCAGCCAGTGGGCCACCTCGGACTTCCTCACACACACCTCCCACCCTTGGGATGCAGCACAGTCAGGACTGCTAAATCCCCACAGGGAACCTGGGGCCCTGGCAGCTTCTCAGGGACCTGGTTGGCATACAGAGCGGGGAGCCTGTGGAACAGCCACAGAACAGGGGTTCCCCTTAGCCATCAGTCCCCACATCCTGGAACAGGCCAAACTGAACACCAGCGTGCGGGAAGAAATCCAGAGGCTTCTGGACAGCCAGGGGCAGAAGGTGCTCCAGGTCCACCTTCAGTCCTGCCCTAACTGGGGAGTGCTAGGTGCTGAGTACAAGAACTCCAGAAAGGGCAGAGAATCTCCTGGGGTCACGGAGAGCAAGGGATGGTGGGGGTTGGGGGGCAGAGAGGGTTAGGAAGGGCCTGATGACATCCACCCACCCCACACCCCACCCACTTCTCTAACAATTCAGCATTGGCCTCCAAAGATTAATCATCACCATGTGACCCATTGATCTCACTCCTAGGTGTGCACCCAAGAGAACCGGAAGCAAAGAATGAAGAAAATTCTGTACACCTGTGTTCAGAGGCGCGCTACACACATCTGCTAACAGGGGGTGACAGCCCGAAAGTCCAGGGGGATTGGCATGAATGTGGCCTGTCCACACACAACAGAATATTACTTGGCCATAAAGAAGAAGAGAGTTCTGCTTCATGCTGTTAAAGCCTCAACACTGGTACTGCATGACAGAAACCAGAGCAAGAGGCCACAGAGTATGACTCCATTTCCGTGAAATATTCAGAACAGGCAACTCCACAAAGACAGAGAGCAGATGAATAGTTGAGGGGAGCAACTGCTAACGAGTATGTGCTTTCCTTTTGGGGTGATGGAATGTTCTGGAACTAAGTTGAGATGGTGGTTGCACAATACTGTGAATGTACTAAATGTCATGGAATATGTTTGCTTTAAAATGGTTCATTTTAATCATTAAAAATAAACAGTGCACAGCCAGGCTCAGCGGTGCATGCCTGTAATCTCCACACTTGGGGTGCTGAGGGAGAAAGATCATAAGTCTGAATCCTGCCTGGGCAATTCTGCAAGACCCTGACTCAAAATAAAACATAAAGCCAGGTGTGGAACACAAGTGTAATCCCAGCACTGAGAGGCTGAGGCAGGGATTCCAAATTCAAACCCAGCCTGGGCAACTTAGTGACTTAGCAAGACTGTTTCAAAATAAAAAGGGCTGGGGATGTAGCTCAATGTAAAGGCTTTGGGAGTGAGAAAAAGAGAGAAAGAGAGCTAGAAATGCAGCTCACTGCTCCCTGGCTTCAATTCCCAGTATTGCAACAACACAACAACCAGGGCTAGGGGTGTGGCGCAGGAGTATAGCAACTGCTTAGCATGTACAAGGTTCTGGGTTCCATCCCCAGCACCACAAATAAATAATAACCATGATGTTATGTTGTGTTATGTCCCTTTTTGTTGTTATCTGTGGGACTAGGGGTTGATCCCAATGCCTTCCCACTGAGCTACATCCTTAGCCCTGTTCATTTTTTGACAGGGCCTGACTTAGTTGCTAATTGCCCAGGCTCTGCTCAAACTTGCGACTCTCCCCACCACCTCAGCCTCCCAGAGTGCTGAGATTACAGGCTTATACTACCGCACTTGGCTTTTGTCATCCTAGTAAACAAGAAAGCAAACCAGAACAACCCACTACTCACTGGACTTAGGCTGGAGACTTCATATCCCAGCCACTTTTGGCACTGGAAATGCATGTGGCCAAATTTTGGCCAATGAGGTGATGGAGCTGTGAGTTAGAGTAAGAAGTGCAGATGACCGTGTTCTGGCCAATGAGGTGAAAGTGGGTGTGGCATGTGACTTTAAAGGGCCAGGCTTGGGAGGGTGATAGCCAGGTGAGGCCTACTCAGGAGTCTTCTCAACTCTGATGGACTGTAGGTCAACTATTCTGGGTGTCTCTAGCACAGCAGCTTCCGTATAACCCTGATTAACAGAAAGGGCTTCCAGATTTTGGCAGAAGGAGGGGGAGCAGTGAGGTTGGGCACCCAGGGAGCAGGGTAGAGGCCACATAGTGCTCCCTTAGCCCCAGGAGCTGAGCTCCTCAGTCCCAGGGCTGGGTGTTAAGAAGGCATGACTGATGCCCACAGAGGGGATGGTGGCTCCAGGGCAGCCCTTCTTTCTCAGCCACCTAAGGACACCTGTCCCCTGCCTGAAACTCCCGAGGTGCATTATCCCCTGTCCCCAGCCTCCTTCCCTTTCTACTGTGCTACAGGTCCTGGAGCAGACACTGTAATGTCCTGGGCATTTGGCAAATATGCATGAGTGGCTGCTGAGTCCCTGGTCAAGGACACAGCAGCAGGGGACAAAATTCCCTATCCCTGCAGGGCTAAGAGCCCAGTGAAGGAAGATGTAAAATAAACATCATTCCCAGGCATAAGATCTGATGGAAATGCAGACAATAAGAAGGGTCAGGAGCAACAGTGGGAAAGCAGTTAGGAAACGAGAAAGGCCTCACAGAGGGGATAGTTAAGGGACACAGGGGCACAAGTGATAGGGGAGTCATTTGAGTGTCAGGGAACAGCAAGGGCAAGGCTCAGAGGAGGCTCCATGTAAGGAACAGACACATGGCTAGAGCTGGAGGGAGGGGGGGCAGGTGGTGAGCAGCTTGTGCAGGGCCTTCTGCCCAAGGCAGGTGGGAGCCACAGAGGGCTCTATGGAGAGGGGGCTCACCTTGCTGGATGTGTGGGGAGGCTGCACTACAGCAGCCCAGAGGGCGGCGAGGGGTGTCTTGCAGCAGCCAGGGAGAGGCAGCTGTGGATGCTGCCAAGGTCAGGCCCTGGCATTATCTGAGGGACAGGTTGATGGGTCCTGGTGTCTGCATAGGGAGCCCACATGTGGGGGCTCAGCCTGGCATGTGCTGCACTCACATACACCAACACTGCCACACCCCATCAGATGCACACAGCCACACACTCCAACATGCACCCACCACCAGCAGACATACACTCAGCACACTCTGTTACAAACATGCTCTGAAGGGCCAGGTGTAGTGGCATACGCCTGTCATCTCAGCACTTGGGAGGCTGGGGTAGGAGGACTGTCATGAGATCAGGGCCAGCCTGGACTACATAGGGAGACACTGCCGCAGAAAACAAACCAAACCAAATAGTCACTGGAACACACACCTAGAAACACAGCAACACAAATCATATTCACATAAATACACTTACACACAGACCTCCTCCCAGACATACACTTACTCTCTCAGGCACACAGCCACAGCCACTCACACAGGCTCAGACATGGACAGTCACACACACTCACAGATGCACACTTAAACACATAAGCAGGTTTGGAGTATAGCTCAGTCGTGCCCTGGGTTCCAACCCCAGCATGGTAAAAACAAAAGAAAACATGTAACTGTCAGGTGTTGTGGCACACATCTGTAATCTCAGCACTCTGGGACTCTGAGGCAGGAGCATCACAAGTTTTTTGTGTTTTTGTTTTTTTTTTTGGTACCGGGAATCGAACTTGGGTCCTTGCGCTTGCGCAGCAGGCGGCAAAACCACTGAATTAAATCCCCAGCCCAAGGAGGATCACAAGTTTGAGCCCAGTCTGGGCAACTTAGGGACTTTGCGAGACCATGTCTCTAAAAAAGGGCTGGGGATGCAGCTCAGTGTGTAAGTCTTGGGTCCATCATCCCAGCACTGGAAAACAAAACAAAACAACACAACACACAAGCACTCAGACATAGTCTTTCATGTTGAGACACAGACAGCTGCTTGCTCACACGCACACACACTTTTGTCATCTGTGTGTGGTTGTTCCCTCCTGGGGGAAGCCTACCACCTCTCATAATTGGCACAGAGGGCTCTCTGTGTGTTTCCACAACGCCCTCACCATGTCACCTGCCCTTGCCAACCTTGATCAAGCTTCCGGAAGTGATGGCAGGTGGGGAGGGACAGGCTGTGTGTCTGGTCCAGGTCGGTGCAGGGGATGCAGGCCAGTGTGCAGGAGATGGCTAGGTTTTATCTGCTGTCTTCCCAGGGCCCAGCACCTGGTAGGTGCCAGGAACTAGGCATCACATGCATAAAAGGGAATTGAAGGGTGGACGGAGTGCACAGCCTGGGGTGCCTGGGTCGCTCACCTTTGCGACATGATCTTGAAGGCATCCGGGAGGTAGCACTGCACGTTTTCCATCTGGAAAGGGTCAGCATCACAGATCTTGTCATCTGTGCGCCCATAGTTGGCATTTTCCACCATGATGACATCGCTGCCCGGGCACCGCAGCTCAATGGGGTAACCTTCGCACGCCAGCTCCCGGCGCATCAGCCCAAATGGGAGCCCAGCACGGCTCAGGCCTGTGGGAGAGTGTAGACAGTGTCACCCTCAGCTGGGAAGGGCAGAGCCTGCAGCTGCCTGACAGGGACAATGCCTCCAGCTCAGCTGTGTCCTCAGAGCCATATGTGGGCCTCTTAGTGTGCCTGCCTGTGTGTTAAAGATGATAACCTGGCCCAAGAGGCTGCCCTTTACCCTTGGCTCTGCCTAATAAGGAGCTGGGTGAAGCTCGGCCTTGAGCACTTGCCTCGTGTGCAGGAGGCCGGTGCAGGAGGCTGGCACAGAAAGAAAGAGCGGAGGCGGAGCACATCGGTCCTGCAGGCCTTGGCTATGACCCCTCATCTTTGTTGCTAAGTTTACGGGCTGATTTGTGTCCCCCCAGTTCACATGCTGAAGTCCTAATTCAGTCCCTCAGTGAGTGACTATCTGGCGGTACTGTATTTACAGCACTGGGGACGGAAGCCAGGGCCTCACATACACTCTACCACTGAATGACACCCTCAACCCTTTTCATTTTTATTTTTTTGGTATGGGGATCAAACTCAGGACCTTGTGCTTGCCAGGGAGGCGCTGTGCCACTGAGCTACATCCCCAGTCCCCTCGACCCTTTTTAAAACTTTATTTGAAACAGGGTCTCAATAAGTTGCTCAGGCTGGCCCTGAACTTTTGATCCTCCTGCCTCAGACCTCCGTTTCTGGGATTACAGGTGTGCACCACGACATCCACAAAGATGAGGTCTGGAGGTAATGGAATTAAAATAAGGCCATCAAGGGTCAGGGATTTAGCTCAGTGGTTCCGCCACCTGCCTCAAAAGCGGAAGGACCTGAGTTTGATCCCCGGTACCAAATAAATAAATAAATAAATAAATAAATAAGGCCATTAGGGTGGGCTCCAAACCAATATAACTGGGGCTCTTATAAAAGGGGGGATTTGAGCTGGGCGTGGTAATGCACACCTGTCATCCCAGCACTCTAGGAGGCTGAGGCAGGAGGATCCCAAGTTCAAGGCCAGCCTGGACCACTTTGCAACTTTTATGGTTTGGTCTGGAATGTTTTCCAAAACTCTGGTAAGCTCAGAGGTGGGATTTTTGGAGGATGGTTGGAACCTGGAGCACTGTACTCTTCAGTGGATTCTTCCACTGGTGTGTTTAGCAGTTGACTGTGCTGTCAGGAGGTGGGGCCTGGTCAGAAGAGTTGGGTAGGGAAAAATTGGAAACAAAGCTTTTGGACATAGAGGGAAGGGGACTTGAGGGGGGGGGAATGGGATAAAATAAAATATATTTTTTAAAAAAGAGTTGGGTCCCTAGGGCATGACCTGGAAGGGTGTGTCTCCCTCCTTGGCTCCTCCTTTCTTTCCCTGCTTCCTGGTTGCCATGCTGTGAGCAGTTGTCCTCCACCTAGACCCTTCTACCATGCTATTTCCAAGTGGAAGTCACCCAACTATGGACGAACCCATAGAAACTATGAACCAAATGAATCTCCCCTTTAAGTTGTGAGTGTCGTGTACTTTGTACCAGTGATGAGAATGTGACTAAGACAGCAACTTAGCAAGACCCTGCCTGAATATTAAAAAAATACAAAAGGGGGTCAACTGTATTCACATTTACATGGTTGCCCACCCTCACGCTGTAGGGTATATTTCTTTTCCTACTTTTACTTGGCTCCAACTCATTCTGCACAGCCTGTTTCTTTTCTACCTTTAATAAGACTTTGCTACTGTTAAATAAATAAGTAAGTAAGTAAATACATAAATAAAATAGGGCTAGGGGTGTAGCTCAATGCAGAGGCCTTGGGTTCAATCTCCAATGCCCCCCACACAGATGAAAAAAAACAAGGTGAGGGAGATTTGGACACAGACCCGTCCCAGAGAGACCACACGCTGACACAGAGAGGAGGTGGTCATGCCTAAACCAAGGACAGAGCCTCAGAAGCCACCAACCCCACAACGCCCTGAGGGTGAACTGCAGGACCGTGGGCCAGCGAGTGTCTGGGACGCTTTGTGACAGAAGCTGCAGCAGACAAGTCCCCCGCAGAAGGACAGGGTGGGGCTTGGGGATGGTGCTCAGCCATGTCCATGTGGCACGAGCGTCCCTGGCTGGCCAAAAGCCACGCTTGTTGCCACACATCACCACCAGGAGAGTTAATGCTGTCTGTGGCCCGCTGGGAGGGGACAACTGTCAGCCCCGCAGGTGGAACCTTCCGGAACCTGCCCCAGTGCCTGTGTCCCAGGCTAAACCAAGCTGAGGCTTCTGTCACCATCACCGTGACTGTGAGTATACTGGCTTCCGGCGGGTCCAGTGTGGTAAGGTGAGGGGCTCGGGGGCCTCCCTGGTGCCACACTGTGCCACCCGAGGAGCAGAGGAAGCGTGGGAACACACTCCGGTTTCCAGAAGTCACCATGGGCTTTGCTGCCTCCTGGACAACAGGGCAGGCGTAGTGTGGCCCAGGGACGCCCTAGACCTGCCACATCAGAATCCGGGGCCAGGAGCCTCTGATGGCTCCATGCGACCAGATGATTCTGACCCATGCTCAAGTGTGGGCCGCCACTAGCAGTGGCCTTCCCCGTCTGTTTCCCAATGTGTAAAATGGGGCATCCACAGCCCAGGGCCGTATTGCAGGGGTTCCAGACTCTAAAGAATGATTTTTTAAAAAATTTTTGAGACAGTCTTGCTAAGTTACTCAGGCTGGGCTCAAACGTGCCACTTCCTGCCTCAGCCTCCTAGAGTGCTGGGATGACTGGAATGCACCACCACTCTAGCTAAATGCTGCTTCTTGCTTTTATGAATACTATTTTCTCATATGGGGGTCAAGTAGGACAGGATACCCCCTTTTTGGAGATCTGGCCTCTCTGATCCTGGTGGGCTCCCCAGGAGTTATGCAGCTAAGTCCTTGGGGTTTTTTGGGGTGAGTCAAGTCCCAGACAGAGAAAGTTTGACATGTGCTCCTCTTGCACCATCTGCTTCCCCGCTAATTTTAGCTTTCCCAGCAGCAGAGAGCTGGGGGCGGAGGGCTCACTTAGGGGTCTGGGGGTGGGAGCAGCTCCTCCCACCCAGCTGGGGCCTGGGTAGATCTGGGTGGGCAGAGATCTTGGCACCAGGCTTCCAGCCACCCCAGCAGTGCTGAGGCCCCGGGGCCTGGCTGGACGACGACATCCTACCCCTGCCCCTCCTGTGCCCACCGTGGGGACAGTAATTGAGTAATCGGCTGGGTGGGCGGGCAGGCTCGGGGCACTAATTGTGGCGTGTGCTGGATCCCAGGCCAGCACAGGACTGCGCTGGGTAATTAGTTGTTTTTAAATAAACGTCAGCGGGCATGCCTTAATTAAGCCTTCCTCCCAGTGAAAGCCTCAAAGACGTAATCACAGAGCGAGGGAGAGAGAAAGAAAGGTGGGGGGAGAGGAAAGGAAAAGATGGCCCCCCAGGAAGCCCTGGCCGGCCAGCTACATGGGCCTCAAGGAGGGTGGGGGACCCCTCTGGCCTGGCCCAGCAGAGGTCTTCGGTAGGTTGGGAAAGATTTCAGGACACCTCCCCACACACAGCAGCACCTACCTTGAGTGGCCGAGGTGACCAGGATGGCAGTGACACAGAGACTCCAGAGCACGGCGGCCAGGCGGGCCATGGTGGCGGCCAGGGGCACGTGCGGCTCTCAGTAGCCTGTGTTTGGAGCCTTGGCCCTCATCACCGGGTGGGCACCACAGCCTGGCCCACCAACCTGGGGAGGACACAAAGGTGAGGTGGCAGCCAGGAATGTCCCCCAGAGCCCATGAGAGGCCGGGGCCTCCATCCTGCAGCCCAAGAGCCGACGTCCAGAGCCTCCAATCTGTCCTCTAGGGAAGCAGCTGCTCTCTCACGGCAAGACCGCCCCATTCCCACATCCAGGCCCCACTGGGCAGTGTGCCTCTGACCGAAAGGACGGCCACCTTTCCCCACCTGAACCACACCAGGACGCCACAGCTGCCAAGTGTCCACCTGCACCCTTAACATCCGACCCTGCCCAGCCTCCTCGCCCGACCAGGAGGTGGGGCACAGACGTCCCTGGGGTGGGGACCCAGGCGTGCCCGCTCGGGCAGGAGGCCAGGCTCCAGGCCCCCTGCTTCCTGTCTCTCGTTCTCTGGTAGCTAATTAGAACCCAGCTGGCTGGCGCCACAGATCAGGGACCAGGGACACCCAAGTCCCTTCTTTCCCTTCCAGGTGGCCCTCGGGGTGAGCTGGAGACAGGCAGGCAGGGCAGGAAGGGGTGCTGTCCCGGGGGACTGAGGGCAGTGAGTGCCTCAGGTGTCCCCTGCCAGTGTCCCCAGCCCTGCAGGCTCCATCCCAGGGCACAGTGGCTCCATAGGCACAGGGCTTAGTTCTGCAGGCATCCTCCTCCCGTGGCTGCTCCTGTCACCTCGATGCTGCCTCAGCCCCCATGGACACTTGAACTTGGCCAGCAGACACTGCCCTCAGCCCTCTGCTGTATCCACACCTGGTCCTCCAGAGTGGCCCTGGCCCAGCACCATCCACCTGGCGAGGAACTGGTTGAAGACCCCCATTCTCCAGGAAGGATCCTCCAAGGCAGGAACCCAGCCCGTCCCTAGGTCTCAATACCAAATATTCTATTTTGGTTTTTTGTTTGTTTTGGTAGTGGGGATCAAACTCAGGTCCTTGCACCTGCAGGGCAGGCGGTGGAACAACTGAGCTAAATACCCGGCCCTTGT
>NW_004624901.1:1403735-1418653 GCF_000247695.1 Heterocephalus glaber
TGAGATGGGTCTCACTATGTAGTTCATACTGGCCTCAAACTCAGTGACCCTCCTGCCTCAGCCTCCCAAGTGCTGGGATTACAGGTATGTACCATCACACCCACAATGCCAAACTTTCTAATTCCAGCTCCTATTTCCAGTTTGCAGTCTCAACACAGCCCCAACTAATGTTTCCCCCGGCCAAATTTCAAAGCCCCTATGAAGGCTACTGACTGGCCCACTTAGCTCCTTGACCCCATGTCTGCTCTATCAGGCCCTGCCCCAGGGCCTTTGCACATCTCTTCCTCCTGTGCATACAGTGTCTGTCCACAGACTGGTTACCCATGTGGCCAGCTCCATCGGGCCTTTGTTCAAATATAACTGTTCTTGGTATGCAGATTTCCCTCCCACAGGGACACACCATTATGAATTTGTTGAATGACTCTCAGATCTCAAAATCCACCTCAATTCTGAACCTTCTCTTTGGTCTCTTTCGTGAGCTCCATCAGCAAGTCCCATGGGCTCTGCTCCCAGTGTGGCTCACCCACCACCCACTTCCAGGGCCCAGCAGTACCCCATAGCCCAGGTCGCCACCCCACCCACCCACCTGTATGCCATCCACTTAGGGTTACAGGCTCCAGGGAGGCATGGATCAGATCGCCACGTTCCCCACCCCTTTCTACAGCCCTCACAGCGGTGATCTGGTGTTGCTGGGCTTGCTGACTCCTCTTCCCTCTCTTTTCTTGCAGTGCTGGGCTGGAACACAGCCCCCTTCTGCCCTCTCGCTCCCTTTGCCCGAGTTCCCTCAGCCTGGGATGCCCTCCCAGGGTCCTGGTGTCCCTTATACAGGTTCCAAGGTCACCCCAGCCTTTTGCCCTTTTGCTTGAGACAGGGTCTATGTAGTCCAAGCTGGCCTTGAACTCCCAACGATCCTCCTGCCTCAGCCTGCTGAGGGCTGGGATGGCAGGCGTGGGCTACCATGCCTGGCTGTGCTCCCAATGCCCCAGGAATTACATTTCCATATAGGCTTGGCTTTTCCTGCGAGACCAAAAGGGCCCTCGAGGCTAAAGATGGAAGGGGCCAGGTACCTCCCAGACCTCCATCCCCTCACGTGGGCCTGCCCAAAATGCTCCTCTAGAACCCCTCGGCCACCGGGGTGGGCACAGGACATCTGCAGGGCGCTGTCATCTGACAGGGTTTATAGTGGGGCTGCATCTCCTCCATGTCCATCTTCCTGAGCCTCTGCTCCCCCTTGGGTCTAGGTAGCCAGGGTCGGTGGCTGGCCCTTGCTGAGCACTCCAGCCGCTGAGGCAGGAGGACACGAAGGGGGAAGCCCTGGCTTGGGGCCCTGCCCTATGTGGGTCCAGACCCCAGTGCTGCCAGGGGCCTGTGGTGTCCCCTCCCAGCCTGGCTCCCCGGGCGGCCTGTCTACTGGGCCATGTGAGGACAGCACAGCAAGATGGGGCCTCCCTCTGGCTCAGGGCTCTGCCTCCTCCAGTGCTCACCTCCAAACGCCTTCCCCACCAGCTAAGTGGTCCTCCAGACCGGCCACTCCCTCACCCTGCTGCCTACACCTCTGTGAGGGTCTCCAGGCACCTTGATTCCCTCACACCACACCAAACCTTCCCCAAACCTAGGAGTGGAAATCCTTTCTTTGTCCCAGTACTGGGGGTTGAACCCAGGGCCTTCACACTGGTCTGGATCCCTCTTTCAATCCTTTGAGACAAAGTTGTCCAGACTGGACTCAAAACTTGCCATCCTCCTGCCTCCCAGAGTGCTGGGATGACAGGTGTGGACCACTGCATCTGGCTGTGGCTCCCCTATCCCCACCCCTCGATGCAGTTCGGGTGTCCTGGTTCTGTCAACACTTCCAGAACACCCTGGCATCTGTCCTCAAGGCTGCTCCTCCGGTCACAGGCACTGGCCACTTCCAACTGCCCTTCTATCTTTTTGCCCCAGAACCTCAGCACTCAGAATCTTTGTGTTTTTGAAAATTATAACACACACACACACACACACACACACACACG
Organism: Heterocephalus glaber; assembly: GCF_000247695.1. Next base: position 1,405,745 of record NW_004624901.1, read on the forward strand.
CACGCACGCACGCACGCGCACACACGCACAAATTATAACACAGTAGCTGGGCATGGTGGTGCACGCCTATAATCTCAGCACTTGGGAAGCTGAGGCAGTAGGACCAAGGTCAGCCTGGGCTACACAGTGAATTCAAGGCCAGAGAAACTATGCAGTGAGACCCCTTGGGTCACCTAAAATTAAAAAACCTAAAAAACCCTAAAATTATGAGATGGTTTTAACCATTGAAAGTGATTTTTAAAAAATTTTTGTGCCTGGGATGGGGATTTAGCTCAGTGGTTCCGCTGCTTGCCTCGCAAGTGCAAGGTCCTGAGTTCAATCCCTGGTACCAAAAAAAAAAAAAAAAAATTGTGCCAGGGATAGAAGCTAGGGTTCCCACATGTTAAGCACACACTACCACTGAGCTGTACCTTCAGCCCCTAAATCACTTGGATTTTGTTTCTGGGGTCCTTTTTGTTGTTTTTTTTTGAGGGGGGCAGAATCTCACTATGTAGCCAGGGTTGGCCTTGAACTTGTGATTCTTGCCTGAGCCACTGAGATGACAGGTGCATGCCACCATACCTGGTTCCTAATTGTTTTTTTGGTACTGGGGATCAAACTCGGGACCTTGCGCTTGTGAGGCAGGTGCTGGAACCACTGAGCTAAATCCCTGGCCCCTCCTAATCACTTTTAAGTGTGCAGTTCAGTGGCATTGATCACAGAGCCATTTGAACCACTTGCAACCTACACCTGAGTAACATTAATTCCATTCTCAACGCTGTACAACCATCACCACTGTCTATTTCCAAAAGTTTATCTGTTGATTTTTTTGGCACCACTGGGGATGGAGCAAAGGCCTTGCAGGCACTAGGGCAGCACTCACTACTGAGCCTCCCAAGTACTTCCAACACCCAAGACAGAAGCCCTGTCCCATAGTGGTGACTCCCCCGCCCCAAGCGCGCATTCTGGTCGCATCCTATAAATGGACTCCTACACTCAGCCTTCCCTTTCTGGCTTCTGTCCCTCCGCTGAACGTTTCCAGGCCCACGGGGCGTAGCTTGGGGAGCACACCACGCCTTTTATAGTCAAATACCCTTCCACCTCGTGAATGGGCACCTCCCATGTATCCACTCGGGCTGGGGGACACTTGGGTTCTGTCTACACAGGGGGCCCTTTTCCCACCTGGCTTTTCAAATTAATTCATTAATCTTTTGAGGGGTGGGGAACAAGGCTATGTGGCCAGGCCACCCCTGTACTCTGGGGCTCAGAAACCTCCCACCTGAACCTCCAAGGAGCTGGGATTACAGATGCAGCCTGCAAGTCTACACCTTCTAGCCATGTTGCCCCTGGCCCAGCTCCCATCAGCCCCAGGGACCCCACTGTACTCTCCACTGCTGTGCTTTTGGCTCTTTCTGCATTTCAGTGATTGTGCAGTATTTGGCTGGCTGGAGTTTTCCTTCCTTCTTTCTCTCTCCCTTTTACTCTTTGTGGTGCTGGGCATAGACTCCAGGGCCTCCACACCCTAGTCAAGTACTCACCATGGAACCACACCCCCAGCAACTTTAAAATTTTATTTTCAGACAGGGTCTTGCTAAGTTCCCAGTTGGGTTTGAACTTGCGAACCCCCTGCCTCAGCCTCCGGGGCAGCCGAGATGTCAAGTGTGCGCACCACGCTGGCCAGCAGCGTCTTTTTAAAGGCCATCTCTGGGTCCCTTGAGTCTCAGCTCCAACACGTCCCCTGAGAGGCGGGTGGGACCCCCCCCCCGTGTCACAGCACCTGTGCTCACCACCTGCTGGCACCCCAGCCCAGCCTCATCTCTCGGCCTCCCCAGGGGGGCTGTGGGACAGGGTGGGTTCATGCGTGTGAGACACCTGAGGCCATACCTAGAACACGACGAGGGCCAAGCATCACCAACCTGGTGTGGCTAAGCCCCCTTACCCATGGATTCTACCAACCCTGGATCTAGCACATTCACAGGGAGAATTCCACTAGCCAGCATGCGGGCAGACGCCTGTCATTCCATCATTCTAGGAGGCTGAGGTAGGAGGATCTCAAGTTCAAGCCCAGTTTGGGCAACTCAGACCCTGTCTCAAAACAAGTTAAAAAAAAAAAAAAAAAAAGGGCCAGCTGCAGCTCTATGTGAAGGCCCTGGGTTCAGTCCCCAACACAGTACTACAAAAGAAAAAGGAAAAAAATCGCATCTGTGCTGAACACCGATGGACTTTCTTTCCCATCACAGTTCCCCGGACACCTCAGTGGATCCACTGCTTCCACAGAATTTCCATATCTCAGGCTCCAAGGGCTTGGAGAGGCCCTAAAGCCTCCGCTGCTGGGAGGGTGTGTGCTGTTTTCGTGACAGGACTTGGACGCCAGTGGAGCCTGCTGACTGCAGCAGGGTCCTGGACCATCCCTGGTGTTCACCAAGGGAACGCTGTACCACAGCCAGGATGGCTCCGACAACAGAAATCTACTTTTTCACAGTGGCAGAGGCCAAGAATTCACGTTCAAGGTGGCAGCCAATTCCTCATCTGCCTAGGGCTCCCTTCCCGGTGTGGGGATGGCGCCTGCTGCTGTGTCCCCACACGGCCCTGCCTTTGCGCAGAAGAGACGTCCCCAGTCTTCCTCTTCTCATAAGGACACCCATCCTTGCTGCATTTTAACGACTGCCCAAATGACTTAAAGACCTTAACATATAGACTGCAGCAGGATGTTGTTTGATCCCCCAAACCATGGGTCCTATCACGGCCCCCTCGTTTTACCTATGCACAAATAATCTCCTCTTTTTTTTTGGTACTGGGGATCGAACTCAGGACCTTATGCTTGCGAAGCAGGCGGCGGAGCCACTGAGCTAAATCCCTGGTCCAATCCTCCCTTCTTTTTGACAGGGTCTCACTATGTAGTTCAGGATGGCCTCAAACTCGCAGTGTCCTCCTGCCTCGGCCTCCTGTGTGCTGGGAGGACAGGTGTGCACCTTTCTACCCCCAGCAGCTCAGAACCTATCTGGGACTGTCTCCCTGGCTGCCATCCCCCAGGCCTCAGGACACACAGTAGGTCCCAAAGCCCAAAGCCCTCTCCCTAGGGTGGCTCCTGCAGGAAGCTCTGGGCACCCCAGGGCCCAGCTCCAGCTCAGGGCTGAAGTAGGGGCTCAAGAGGACTAGAGCTTATTCCTGTCCCCTCTTAACTGTGCCCTGGGGTTCATCCTGCTCACCTGGGACCACTGAGGCAGGGTGGTAAGGCCAGGCACCACTGAGTGGGTGCTTGCGGGAGACCTGACCATCTGGGCCTGCGGTGGCAAGAGGTGTTATGGATGGAACTGTGTCCCCCCAAAAGATATGCTGACGTCTTGTACTCAATATCTCAGAATGAGACCATATTTAGAGACAGTCTTTTCTTTTTTCTTTTCTTTTCTCTCTCTCTCTTTGTACTGGGGATCAAACTCAGGACCTTGCAAGGCAGGTACAGTGCCAGTGCACTAAATCCCCAGCCCTAAGTCTTTTCTTTTTTGTTCCAACACTGGGACTGAACCCAGGGCCTTTGTACTGAGCCACACCCCTAACCCTTATTTTTTTTGGTACCGGGGATCGAACTCGGTCCTTGCGCTTGCGCAGCAGGCAACAAAACCACTGAGCTAAATCCCCGGCCCCCCTAACCCTTTTTAAAATATTCCTTTTAAGACAAGGTCTCACTAAGTCACTTAAATTGCCCAGGTTGGACTTGAACTTGTGACATTCCTGCCTCAGCTTCCTAGAGTGCTGGGATGATGGGTGTGTGCCCCACATCTGGCTTAAAGATAGTCTTTTCACAGGTAACCAGGTTAAAACAAAGTCATTCCTGTGGGTCCAAATCCAGCAGGACTGGGGTCTTGGGGACAGCCATGTCCCCGAGGAATAGGCCACGTGAAGATGGCAGCAGAGTCTGGGCACTGGCTCTAGAAGACAAGCAATGCCAAAGGCACCCATAAACCACAGGAAGCCAGCAGGGAGGCTGGGGCCAGATTCCCTGAATCTGAACAGGCTTGACCGCACCCTAACTCTGTGTTTCTGGCCCTAGCACCTGGACAGTGACTTCCTGTTGCCACAGCTGCCCTGCTGGGGCACAGGAGGCAGGGGTAGAGGCAGCAGGTGGGCCCGGGCAGCAGACATAGTGGCCGACACCCTGCCTGTTCTGAGCCCCGTACACATCATCTCCTGTGCCCTCTGCGCAGCTTCTGGGGGAGGCACCTGCACCCACACTTTACAGCTAGGAAAGGTGAGCGCCATGGTGCTGGGGACCCCAGCTAGTGAGGACCCTGGAGTCCGGGCACTCGGGTCCCCGAGGCCAGGCCTGGTGAGCTGCACTTGGGTAACACTGGACCGCGCTCTCGCCAGGGTTCTGCACCAGAAGCCGGGTGTGCCCACACTCGAGTCTGTCCCCAGGGGACACCTCAGGGGTCTCGGGTAGCCTCCGCCCTACACCTGCTAATGTGTCTACATCTGCATCCCCAGTGCTTCTCCGTCTCAGGGGGAGGTAGGCATGGCAGGCAGGGTCTGTCCTCACGTGCCCTGGGACTGGGACGGGGAGGTGACAGGAGGAGAGCTGGCTGGGGGAGGAGTGGGGGCCAAGCCTGCCCCAGCCTGTGGTTGCCATGGAAATCTGTCTGCGTGGGCGGGAGACTGAGTGTCTGGGGGGCTCTGGGTCCCTCACACCTTGATACCACCTCCCAGAGTGGCCACCCCCTTGCCAGCTGTCTCCTGGCCCTGCTTGCTCCCAAACCCAGCAGGCCACCAGGGCTGCCGGGCTGCCGCCACCCAGAAGCCCTGGGCTCCCTTGCCCCATCCCCAGGCTACCTCACCTGGCAGTGCTTCGGTCCAGCGGCTCTGGCTCTGCTCTCAGAGTCCCCTCCCTTCCCAACACTCCCTGGTCCCCTCTCTGGTCCAACTCCATCATCTTCCCTCTGGATGGCACAGCTCCCAGTTACTGTTCTCTGTCTCCCTGGTCTGTTTCTCCCACCGCTGGCAGGGAGAGCCTACGAGCAGGCATTCAGGTCCCTGTGCTCAGAACCCCCAAGGTCCTGCCCTACCCCACGACCTTTGCACATGCTGATATCCTTCCCCATTTCCTAGTCCTTACTCAAGATGTCCCCTTCTCCGGGGGGTCCTATGGGCTCCAGCTCTCCAGGCATAGTCCTGGCTCTATTTTGTCCTTTCTCTGTAGTCCACGCACCATGCATCTGAAATATCTGCAGGCTTCCTCACCAAATTGGCCCTACAGGGTGAGGCTGTGTACATCTCCTCTGTGGCCATGGCATCAGTGCCCAACACAAAAAGGAACACGATGGACAACTGTTCAGTGAGGAAGTTCTGAGCAGTCATCTGGGCTACCAAATATCCCTGGACTACAGGGAGGGTGGCCCTGTTCAAAGCATCCCTTTCCTCGGATGTCCCACTGCTTTCTCCCCGATCTGTCTGCCACCTCTGTCCCATCCAGTCTCTACCCTGAACCCTGACCAATCTTTGCAAAGTGAAAACTCAGTTACGCCCTCTCTGCCTGTAACCCTCCATCGCTCCCTATTGCCTCTGTGCCTCACATGGCATCTCAGGTCTTCTCCCGCCTGTCATCTTCCCTGCTTGGCCCTCCTCCCTCAGAGGTCACACATGAAGCTCCAGCTCCGACTCCTGCCTCCTTCCACAGGCTCTGTGTGCGAGTCACCCTCCAGATACTCTAGGTCCCTGTTCTGTTCCTCTAGTTAGACAGGCTCAGTGGTTAAATGTCTAGCGCCTCCCAGGGGACAGTCCCACTGAAGCACGGTCTGGCTGCCCCAGCGTGCCCAGCCTGAGGCAAGGAGAATGTGCATGTTCGCTTGTCCAGTGAATGATGAAACTGACCCCAAGTGCCACTGTCCACTGAGGACAGTCATGGAGGTCACAGTTGGCTGGGAGTGCTGTGCAGAAAGCCAAGCCTCAGGCCCAGAGACCATGGGGTATGCATGGGCATTGCTGCAGACAGGGTGCAGGGATTCGACTGGAAGCCAGCTTCTGAACCGAGATCTTGGGAAAGAGCCACCAGATACCCAGGCAAGGGGCGTCCCAGGCCGGGAGAGCTCTCTCAAAGGCCCTGAGTAGGAACGAGCTGGGCTTCGCTGGGACCCGGCAGTGAGGGTAGCGGAAGGAGGTGATGACGGCAGGGGCGTCACAGCTGGAAGGGCCTCTGAGCAGAGGAGGGATGGAGACCAGGCTGTGTGTGGGGGCACTGCTGGCGGTGGAGGGCGCTCCCCACCTCGCTTTCCCCGTTCTGGCCAAAGTCGGAAACTCAGGTTCCCCTCTCTGTCCTCCATGGCACCACCTGTGGAACCCTCACTTCCGCTCCAGCACCACACAGCGGCCACTGCGCTGTCACAGCCCAAAGAGCCGGCTGGCTGTTTCAGGCCCAGCATGGGCTGTTGACCCTCCACAGGGCTGGGAAGACCCCGGGCCATGGAGACAAAGACGACGTCGCCTAGGCCGGCCTGGCCTCCCCCTGCACTCAGTCCTGGACCATCTCTCTCCTGCTCACCTCAGGGCACCCCAGCCTGCCCTCCTCCAGTAAGCCCCCATGCACCTGCACTTGCTGGCCGACTGGCTGTCTCCCCACTGCAGTGAGGCCGGCACCAGAACCACTGAGCTAAATCCCTGGCCCAAAATCCCCAATGTAGTGAGCAGATGCCCTGGCAGCCCGTGTGGTCTGTGTCCACCCCAAAGCATCCCCATGCATCCTAAGCCTCCTACTCAGGACCCTGGGCAGAGGGCACAGGCCTCAGGTCCCCTTGGGGCCACCAGATGCCCACGATACTGGGAGAAGTGAGCCTCATGCCATGGCCTGGGGCTCACAAATAATACTCGGTGTGGGGCTGGGGTGTGGCTCAGTGGTGAGTGGTTGCCCAGCAATTGGGAGGCCCTGGGTTCCATGTCCAGCACTGTAAATATCACCACCACTACCACCATCACCATAGGTGGCTCCATGCCTATTTCTGGAGCCCCTATAACATGCTGGCATTTGGAAACTGGATACAAAGAGCCGTAGGGAAGTCGATTTCTTGAAGAAGGGTTGTGGAGGCAGACAAAGGTGAGATCTGCCAAGCGCGCGCGGATGTGTGTGTGTGTGTGTGGAGGATGGATGTGTGTGAGGGTGCTGTATGCCATGCAAAGGCCCTGGGGCTGGCCATGTGTGTTTAGGGAGCCAGGAGCTCAGGGAGAAGGGGAGAGGGAGAGCAAGCAGCCTACAGGACAGGCTCACCCTAAGTACACAAATGCTTTCAATGGGTGCTCCCGAAATGGGAATCCAAGGGGCCCCAACATTCCCCAACAGGGCCACTGGGGGGTGCTCAGGGATCAGCCGTCTACTATAGCCTAGTCCCTGCCTGGTTTTGTCTGGTAATGAGCTAAAAATGGCTTTCTATTCTTTTTTTCTCTTCCTTTCTTGCAGTACTCAGCTGAACCCGGAGCTACTAAGCTACATCCCAGCCCGCCCCCCCTTGAGACAGGGTCTCGCCATGTACTTCAGACTGGCCTTGAACTCACTATGTAGTCAGGTTGGCCTCGAAAATGCAGTGATCCTCCTGCCTCAGCCTCCTGAGTGCTGGGGATTACAGGTGTGTGCCTCTACAGCCAGCACCAGCCCTTCTTTCATTTTTTATTTTGAGACAGAATTTTGCTAAATTGCTAAACTGTCCAGGCTGGGCTTGAACTTGTGATACTCCTGTCTCAGCCTGAAGAGTGCAGGGATGAAGGCATCTGCTCCCAAGCCCAGCATCATACCAAGCTGGCTTTTCACATTTGTAAAGACTTGTGAAACGTGGCATGGTGGCACACACCTTTAGTCCCAGTACTCAGGAGGCTGAGGCAGGAGGATTGCTGTCAGTTTGAGGCCAGCCTGGGATACATAGTAAGACCCTGTCTCAACCCCCGCCTCCCCCTGAAAAAAGTTGTGAACAGAAGAAACACATGACAACCCCAAAGTGGCCCTCACAGCCCATAAAAATTAGCACCTAGTGTTGCAGAAATCTGCCCACCCCCACACCACAGGGTTGAGTCTGCCCCACCAGGGGATGTTCTGTGAGGTCTGAAAGGGTTTTCAGGGTTACATTTGTTGGGTGGCAGGAATGCATTGAGAACTCTGCAACACACAGGATGGTGTCCTCAATGTCAGGGACTGGGAGAAGCCCCCTGGCTTCCTGGCCTGCTTGTGTGTGACTCCAGGGTATTTTTAGCCTCTGAGGGAGGGGCAGGGCTATTTTTAGTCTCAGTATTGATTTACTGAATTTTTATCATCCCCGTTTTGGTGTGGGAGGTGGGTGAAGTTTCAGGGGTTTGCTTGGCTGGGTCACCAGGGCACAACCAGCTCTAAGCAAGGGTGAGAGTTCAACCCCGGGAGACACAGGCTGAGGCCATGGCCCAGGGACAAAGCAGCAGGAAGATCCAGGTTTCCTTCCTGGGTGGGACTAAGCCCCAGCAGCCACTCAAGGGAGCCGGCACCCACGGGCACCAGGAGGCCACCTCCAAGTCTGCACAGGCACATGCTGGAAGACAGGGATATGGCTGGCCTGGTCCAGGCTGTGGTCAGCAGCCTGTGCTCGTCCCGAGGAGGCCAGGTGGAAGGAGAGTCACGAGGGGGGGGGGTCAATCCTTTGGAGAGCCCCTCCCATTCATTCAGGTGAAATCTCTGAAATCTGTGCGCCTGGTAGGATTTTAGGCATATGGGGTTGTCTGACAGCCAAACATGACAACATTCCTGAGCACCTGGATCAGAGTCAGGAAGACAGACAGTAAACAAACAGGCACAACACGTCAGGAAGTGACAGTGCGTGTGGAAGTGGCACCTTCAAGGAAGCCAGGCGGGCAGGAAGCTGGTTCTAAGCAGGGGGCACAGGGTAAAAGTCCCTGCTGAGGTGTGGTTGGAGTGTGTGTGCAGGAGCAGAACCCTTGCAGAAGGTCCTGGGTGGGAGGAATGGCTGGTGCAAAGGCCCTGGGGTGGAATCACTATTAGTACTCTAGACAGACCTAGTTCCAGGTCACAGAGGCTTCTGCATTCCCACCCTGGGGTTCCTTCCCAAGCTGGGATCTCAATAGCTCTGGAGGTAGAGACACAGCCTTCTCCCCAGCCCCAGGAATAGGGGCTCCCGAGGGAAATGGTTCACATGTTACTAGACTTTCAGTTCCACAGTGACAGGATGTGGACAATGTCCCTTTCATGGTGGCTGGTAAGGGTCTGCAGACTGCAAGAAGAGGTGCGCACGGCACACACCTGTGTGCACACCTGCCAGCACAGACCCACTGTCCCCCCCAGCATGCACACAGCTGCACATCTGGCTACTATGGCTACACACCAGCCCTCTCTGCAACCCCCCCCCAGCACCAGCCACAGGGGAATAGAGCCCTGGGCACAGCGGACACCTGGCCACATATGCCAGGCAGGGTCCCAGTGCCAGCTGCTCACCAGCACAGGACAGGTACACACAGGTGCAGACAGACAGGAAGAGGCAGAACTGGCTCCTGCAATGGCAGAATGCCTGACATATGGAGCCCCCACCCCACCCCAGGACCCCACGGTGTATTCAGTACACAGGAGGCCAGTCTGGCTCAATACCTCCAGGGTCACCAGGGAACCCCACCTTGGTCCTCCCCTGGCCTCCCTGCTGCCCTCTGAAGGGCTGGAGGAGGGGCTGTGTCTGGCATCTGGAAACCGGATCCCCAAGCAGAGCCCACACAGAAACTGGAGCCTCCCTTGTCCTTGGTCACACGTCTGGCTGGGGTGGCAGCAGGGCAAGACACTGGGAGCTCCCAGTCCTGTGTCAGTGGTAGGGACTGGATGGGGCTCCTGCTCCTTCTGTTCCTTTCTAGGGTACAGTTCCAGCCAGATGCATCCTGGGGATGAAGAGCCACTGGCTCTCCTGCAGCCTGTTGGGGCACAGAGGATGTAGTTGCCCGAAATGGGAGATGCAGCCAGCTCACAGGTGGAGCAGCCTTCGGCCAGGAGCCCAGCCACTGGATGCAAACAGACTCAGCCAGGCCCCTCCCTTGCATGCCCTCTGGATCCCTCTGGGTCACCCAGGAGTGGGGATCCCCTGGGCAGGCTGGGAATAGAAGCCTGGCTTCGAGTCTCCCGCCTTCTCCCTCCTCCCTGCTGGCTCAAAAGCCCAGGCGTTCTAGTCTCCAGCTCCCCACCCTGCCCACACTCAAGGGCAGCAGCAGCAGGGTGATCCTGGGGTACTCTAGGTACATCAGACCTCAAGAGTGGGCCAGGTGCCCTGTGGAGGGAGACAGGACAGGCCCAGAGTGGGGGGGGGGGGCAGATGGAGAGGCAGCATTCTCACGTGAACATGCACGCGCGCGCGCGCGCACACACACGTATGTGGCTTGGTGCACGGTGCTAACGCCGCCATGGAATTAGTTCCTTTTTCCGCTTTGCAGATGATTTTTCATCTCTGTAATTAATGGGCAAGTCAGTTCTGAACGGCATGGCAGGCAAATTGCTAGTTAGGAAAATCACGGATAATTTTCTCGATATGATAATGAAGGTTGTATTCCTTCTCTTATTCTCCCTGTTTTCATCCTACTTTTAAGTAATAAATTCAGCATTAGTGGGAAGGAAAGAGATGTCACCTGCCCCCACCCACCACCACCAACCCCAAAGCTGGCACCTGACCCAGGTCTCCAAGGTTTACCTAGTCCCTGGCTGTGGGACAGATGGAGAAGCAGTCGAGAGATGTGGACCCTCCGAAGAGCACCCCGACACTTTAAGAACCCACTGGAGCACCAGGCCCTGGAGAGCAGGTGGAGGCCAGGGGGCCCCCAGGCTGCGGCCTGGGGTGAGGAGCTGGGTCTAGAGACGGGTTAGACTCTGCCTGTGCCCTTGGGTGCTAAGGAGAGCAGCAGAGACCAGCAGCCTCACTGCAAGCCGTGCTGGAAGTCACCATACCCAAACAGACATCGCTCTCAGATGTCCCCACACCTGTCCCCACCCCATGCAATTCCCTGTCTCGGTGATCCAACGCACCACGGCAGCAGGGTGGGCAGGGAGAGGGGAGGCAGACAGAGAAAGCCAGGCCCAGCCATCTTGGCGGCCATCTTGAGCCCCTCCCCCGTCCCCCAGCCACCACATGTCTGCTGTGGGCAAGGACCCGCACGGTCCCCGAGAAGGGGCTCTGCCTCGAGCAGGGGGGGGGGGGCAGGGACGCCCACTTGGTGCCAAGGCTGGGGGTGCCCAGGGGAGAAGAGAGCCTGGGGGAAGGGAGCTGGAGACAGAGTGTGATGCCAGGAGGGGATGGCTGTGGACTGACCTAGACTGGGGAGTGGGGACTCGGATGTGCGTCTGGGGGGCTGCGTGCGTGCGTGCGGGGCGCCGTTCCTGATGGGTGCCAGGGCGCACCGGGACGATGCCTTCAGAGGGCATTTTCTGGCTGTGACTGAGCACACACTACAACCCCCCAACACACACATTTCAGGCCTGGACTTCTGTCCCAGGACCCTCAAATGGCACGATGACAGCTGAACCCACTGAACGCACACCTGGGGGAAGACGGAGGGCTTGCCCTCCCAGCCAAGATCCCAGCGGATCGGACCTAACAGCAGCTCGCGCCAAGCTGGGCACCTCTTGCAGAGGCTGCCGCCCAGCCGAAACCCTTTCAGCCGGCGGGGCGCCCCTCCCCGACACCCAGACAGCCCCCTCCCCATCCCTCGCGCCGCTGCTTCCAGGAGAAAACAGCTCCCAACGCAGCCTCGCGCGGGTGCCAGCCCCCCGACACTGCTCCTCCGTGGGGCCGGGGCCCCGCGCGCGCGCGCGGCGCGTACACGCACCGCTCAGCTCCCACCCAGACACCTACACAAACAGGGCGCCAAGCACCCGCGCGCACACGCACCGGGGACACGCAGGCACCGCCGCGCCGATCCCCACAAAGGCCGGCGCGCGCGCGGGCACACGCAGCAGCCACGCGCAGGCACCTCGCAGCGGAGGGTGGGGTGCGCCCGCCCCCGACGCCCAGAGCTCAGGTGCGGGTCCCGCGCGCACCCCGGCCTCCCCTCCTCCGCCCTGCACACCTGGCCCAGGTGCGCGCCCTCGCCGGCCCGGCCACTCACCTGTCCTGCGCGCTCCGGGGTCGGCCCTGCGCGTGTCTCCGGCGGCTCCGCGGGCCCGGGCTCCCCGCCCGGCACATCTCCCGGAGCCGGAGCGCGGAGCAGGGCGTGCGGGGAGGGCGGGGGCAGCCTCCGTGTCCCTCCTCGCTTGGAACCAGCACCGCCGCCACCAACCAAAAATTTTTTACAAATGTAAAGAGCAGCGGCTCGCTCGGCCCCGAAGGCGGCCCCCTCTCGGCAGCAGTGGCCTGAGACCCGGCCGGAGGAGAGCGGCGGGCGCGGGCGGGGCGGCGTCAGAGCCCCGGGAGCGGGGGCGAGGCGGAGCCCCCCGAGGCGGCCGCCGGCATGTCCCGCTCGTCCCCGCAGCCCCGACGGGGGCGGCACGTGTACGCCCAGGCGACTGCCCAGCCCCCGCGGCGGCGACAGCGGCGCCAAAGCTCAGAGCGGTCGCCGGGGCGCCTCTGCAGGCCCCTGCCGCCCGCCGGCGCCGCTCCGGGGCGCGCGCGGCCCCATCGGCTGGGGCTCGGCAGACGCGACGCGGGACGCGGTCCCCGCAGTGGCCGCGGGGGGCTCGGGCTCGGAGGGCTGGCGGGCGGCGCGAAGCTCCGCGGGGGAGGGGGCGCGGCGTCGCCCCGGGCGGCGGGACGGGGGCGCCGGCCGGGCCTGGGCACCGCAGGACGCGCGGAGCGACCAGCGACGGGCACCAGCAATGACAGCCGCCTGCTCGCCGCGCGCCCGGTCCGCTCTGGGAGGGGGCGGCGGCGTGCACAAAGCCCGGCCTGGAGCACGCGGGCCCGGACCGGCCTCCTCCGCAGCCTGCTTGGGCGCCCGAAGGCGGGCCCG
>NW_004624901.1:1429452-1450415 GCF_000247695.1 Heterocephalus glaber
TGAGGGGAGAAGTGTTCCTTCTTTTTTCTGCTTTAAATGTTTGATATAAGTCGTCAGTTAAAATGTATATGAGCCTGTTGTTGTCATATATGTAGGTTTTCAAGCTAGGAATATACTTTCTTTAATAGGTGCTATTCAAATTTTATATTTCTTCCAAAGTCAGTTTCATCAATTTGTCTTCCAAGGTACTTCAAAGAAGTTGTCAAATTTATTTCAAATAAGATTTTTGTAATATGCTTTCTATATCCTTTTAAATTCTGTAAAAATCTGTGATAATATCCTCTAAATCTTGATATTGTAATTTTTAAAAAATGTATAATTGATATTGTGTAATAGGAAGAAAAGGTCTAAAGGAGTAGGGGAAGTGGAGGGGTAGGGGAAAGGAAAGAAGGGAAAAGAAAAAACATGAGAAAAGGAAAAAATGGAAACAAAATCTTTGTAAATAAGGAAGGGTGGAGAGGGTGAAGGGAGGGCAGGGGAAGGGAAAAAAATGAGAACCAAGATATATCATATAAAGGTACAAGATCCCAATAATGAATGTAACTGTATTTTATACCTAAAATGTATCAATAAACTTAATGGGAAAAAAAAGACTATGTCTCAAACAAACTAAAAAAAAAAAAAGCACCACCAAGAATTACCATGTGATCCAGCAGGTCCACTCCTAGGTATAAATTGTAAGACTTGGAAATGGGGACTCACAGATATTTGTACATGGCTGTTCACACAACTGTATTCACAATTGCTGAGGGGGAAGCAACTGACGTGCCCATCAGTGGGTACACAGATAAACTGAGGGAACAGCACCTGCAGCTTGGGATTTATTGTTTGTCTTTTTTTGAGACAGAGTCTCACTATATGGTTCAGGCTGGCTTTGAACTCACTAGGTAGCTCAGGCTGGCCTCGAACTCACACCAATCCTCCTGCCTCAGCCTCTAGAGAGTCCTGGGATTACAGGCATGCACCATCACACCTGGGCAGGGATACTGAGCCACGGAAGGGAAAGAATTGGGGCAGGAGAGGAGGCTTGGTGGTGCACCCTCTCCTAACATGTGCTACAGTGTGAGTGTGCTCAGCAAAAGAAACCAGACCTAAAAGGTCACATGGTGTCATCGTCTATGATTCCACTCACACCGATGTCCGAGGCAGGTGAACCCATACGCAGAAAGCAGATAAGGTTGTGAAGAGCTGAGGTTAGCAGAGGGAAGAATGGAGGCAGTAACTCCTTATGGGTGAGGGGTTTTTTTTTGGGGGGGGGGCTGATTAGACTGTCTTGGAGCCAGGTGTGGTAGTACTGCCCTTGAAGTCACTATACAATACAGGCTGTTCTCAAACTCACTGCTATCCTCTTGCCTCAGCCTCCAAGCGCTGCGATGACTGCCATACAGCACCACACCTGGTTCGTTTCTCTCTGTCAGTGATTACCCTGGTGTTACAGGGACACAAAGCTAACACAATACCCTTCAACCGTCCCTGTGCGTATCTGCTCGTCTTCCCTCTTCTCCTAGAATATCAGCTCCTTGAGACTAGAGACGCTTGCTTCTAGTTCGGGCTGCATGCACAGAGCCCAGAACGGCGGCAGGCACCGGGGCGAGAGGCGCCCTGGTCCACCAATCAGGAGCGGTGGCTTGTGCTTCCCGACCCGGCCGCTAGAGGCCGCTGCTCCGCTGCGCTGCGCCGCCAGGTAAGAAGACTACGCCCCTACCCAGGTGCTTGGGGGCGTGGCCGCCTTGCTTGGGAAGGCAAGGGAGGCGCGTGGCTGCGAGACCGTGGGGTAGGGGAACCCCGCGGGGGAAGGGACCAGCTGAGCGTGTGTGGAGTGGAGACGCACACTGGGGAGGCTGGGAGGTCTGGGCCGATGAGGAGGACCCAGGCTGGAGTTGAGGGGAAGGAGACAGACGGAGGTGTGTGGGCACTGAGGAGTTCTTGGAGGAGGGGAGTGAGGAGGAATCCATCTCGGGCTTGGGGCCAAGTCGTGGGGCGGGGAGACAGGTGAGCAGGCAGGGACTGGGGCCTCAGGGGTGGCTTCTCTGCGGGGTGCACTCGCCCCCGGGAAGCCACCTCGAAGCCAGCTCCCTCTCCCCTTCCTCCTCGAATGTCCCTGTGGCCAGGGTTCACGATGGAGCAGGACCGGGGAGGGGACGACGGGGATGGGGAAGCCCAACAGCTGGAGACCCTAGTGGCCCTGGGAGACGGGACAGAGGAGAGGGAGGCCTAGGATGTGGCAGGAAACTCCAGCAGGCGCAGGCAACAGTGGCACAGGGAGTGGCAGGGGCCTGGGCTAAACAGAAATGCCTGCTGGCCTAAAGGGGCCTGCTATGGGCAGAGGGGGGTGTGGGTCACTGGCTCGCAGGATGGAGAGACCCCAAAGGGGTTGGACGGGACCTGAGGGGTGCGGGCCAGCACAGGAGCTCCAGAGCTGTGTGCTAACAGTAGGAAGCCCTTGTCTGTGGCGGGTGGCGATTGTGGGAAGACCAGTACTGAGGATCATGTTGCCAGAAAGGATTCTTTGAGGGAAGCTGGGAATTCTGGTGGTTGAGTGTTTCTGTTGCTGTGACTAACGCCCAAGACAGAGCAACTTATAAAGAGAAAAGGTTTGTTTTGGCTCACAGTCTTAGAGTTTCTAGTATGGGTTTTGGCCCCATTGCTTTGGGGCCTGTGGTGAGGCAGTGGGCATCTTGGCGGGAATGCAGAGACAGAGAAAGAGAGAGGAAGAGACCGCCACAGTCCCCTTCAAGGGTACCCCAGTGACTAAACCTCCCACCACCCTCAACAGGGCCAAGCTGCGGACCAAGCCTGTCACACACAGGCCTTTGGATGATGTGCTACATCCAAATACAGCACTGTGCAAAGATTTCCTTAGTTTTGCCAGCGTGGTAGTGCATGCCTGTCATCCCAGCACTCAGGAGGCTGAGACAGGAGGTTCACTGTGAGTTTGAGGTCAGCCTGAGCTAAACTGTGAGACACTGTCTCAAAAAACCAAAATGATAAAATGAAATAAAAGTCCACAGACCTTGTCTCTTAAGATTTATGTTAACCCTGCACCATGGGATGTCATAGAATGACCCTTGAAAACCTGGTATTGAGATGAGCCAGATACCAAGGTCACATAGGTGTATGATTCCCGTTGTATGAAATGTCCAGAACAGGAAAATCCATAGACAGGAAGTGGTGCAGAGGTTGTGGGAGTGGGGAAAGGGAGGAAGGGAGTGACTGCTTCTGAGGGGATGAGAATATTCTGGAGTTAGCAAGCTTGTTTTGCAATTCTCCTCCTCCTCCTTTTCATCCTTCTTCCCTTTTCCCCTGCCTCCTCTTTCTCCTCCTCTTTGTCCTCATCCTTCTTCTCCTTTCCCTTCATCCTCCCCCTCTTCCTTTTTCCTCTTCTTTTTTCAATGCTAGGCAAGCAATCTATTGGTAAACCACATCCTCATCCCTTTCATATATATATTTGGTACTAGAGATTGAATCCAGGGCTTTCCCATTGAAATCCATCCCCAGGCCTTTTTACTTTTTATTTTGAGACAGTACAAAGTAAGTTGTCCAGGCTGGGGTTGAACTTTCTTTTTTCTTTTTTTTTTTTTTTTGGCACTGGGGATCTAACTCCGGACCTTGCGCTGTGAGGCAGACAGAGGAACCACTGAACTAAATCCCCGGCATGAGGTTGAACTTTCAATCCTCCTGCCTCAGCCACTCAGAGCACTGGGACGACAGGTGTGCACAACTGTGCCTGATATATTTATTATAGACAAAACAATAAATATATTATTTTTTTGGCCTGAAATAAATGTATTATTTGGCCTCAAACTTGCAATCCTCCTCCCCTAGCCTCTCGAGTAGCTGGAATTATAGGTGTGTGCCATGCACTACCATACCCAGCACACAACTCTGAATATAAAAAGCCCTGTGAGTTGTACTTTATTTTATTTTTGGTGCTGGGGATGGAACCCAGGGCCTTGCATGTGCTAAACTCTACCACTGAGCCACACCCTCAGCCCCTGAATTGTATTTTGCTGTTGTTTTTAGACAGGGTCTCACTATATAGTTCATGCTGGCCTTGAACTCACTACATAGCCCACACTGCCCTTGAACTGCTTGCTGGTGATCCTCCTGCCTCAGCCTCCCAAGTGCCGGGATGACAGGTGTGCGCTACCGTGCCCAGCCTGAATTGTATTTTTAAATGGTTAATCTTATGTTATGTAAATTTTACCTCAAAAATAAATTTAAAGAAAAAAGTTAATCCACACAGGCCAAATAAAACTGGCTGGGCTCAGTTTGGCCCTGGGCTGCTGCCCCACTGGGAAGTGGAGGAAGAGGAAAAGAGGGGAGTCCAGCCCACAGGAGATGCCGGAGGGAGCTGGGGCTGTCTGCTCTTGAGCAGGATGGAGGCACAGAAATGTGTCTGGGCTCAGGGGGGCCCCTCTTAACCTGACCTGTCAGCCCAGGAAGGAATCAGCCTCAGGTCAGAGGCCAAGCGGTGCTGACGGGCGCAGAGTTCTGAGGCAGAGGAGAATGACAGGAGCTGGCTCTGCTCAGCAGCTCCTCGGCTCCTGAGTCTCTCCGGCTTCAAAAACTGACAGGGGAAGAGAGAAAAGAAGTTCAGGCTCCAGGAAGCAGGGGGCCTGGAGGTGGTTGAATGGTGGAGATATCCAAAAACAGAAAGATGTTTTTGTATCCTGCCATCTCTGGATGTGGCTATCTTCATCAGTTCCTGCTGCCATGGCAAAAAACCTTGGGTGGGCTAATTTGTAAAGAATGGAAATTTAGCCAGGTGTGGCCTATAATCCCAGTTACATGGGAGGCTGAGCCAGGAGGATCTCAAGTTCAAGCCCAGCCTGGACAATTTAGGAAGACCCTGTTTCAAAATTTAAAAATTTTTTAAAGGCTGGGGATGTAGCTCAGTGCAAAGGCCCTGAGTTCAATCCCCTGTACTGAGAAAAACAAATACAAAATAAAATAAATTTTAAAATATCACTCAGAATCCTGGAGCCTGGATGAGATCGAGGTGTGGC
The DNA here is from genome assembly GCF_000247695.1 of Heterocephalus glaber. The sequence goes on from NW_004624901.1 coordinate 1,434,462, forward strand.
AGACTCTGTTGGGAAAGGGCTGATTCACTTTCACCCCAGGGGTGACAGATGCTGTGGCTCCATATGGCAGAGACAGAAGAAAAAAAAGACTTGCTCTTCAAATCCTTTTTCTTTTCATTTGAGGTCGGGTCTCCCTGAGTTACCTAGGCTGGCCTTGAACTCATGGTGATCCTCCTGCCTCAGCATCCTGAGTAGCTGACATCTCAGGTGCATGCCACTACACTCAGCTCAAGCCCTTTTCTTTTCTTTTCTCTTTTTTATGGTACCGGGGATCGAACTTGGGACCTTGTGCTTTCGAGGCAGGCGGTGGAACCACTGAGCTAAATTCCCGGCCCCCTCAAGCCCTTTTCTAAGGGCATCAATTCCACTGGGACAGAGGATCCTTTCATGGCTTAATCATCTCCCAAAGGCCCCACATGCTCCACTGTCATCCAACATGAAAACTTCCCAGGGACCCTACACGCAGTCAAAGCAATGGCCTGGCTTGGACAAAGGGTCCTTTTGTTTTGGGGGGTTCTTTTTGATTTTTTGAGTCAGAGTCTCCCTATGTGAGTCAAGCTGACCTTGAACTCAATTTGTAGCCCAGGCTGGCCTCAAACTCATGATGATCCTCCTGCCTCAGCATCCCAAGTGCTGGGATGACAGGCGTATGCCACCATGCCTGGCCTTTGGACAAAGGGTTTTTGCAGATGGAATTAAGGACTTCACGATGACATCATTGCAGACCGGAGAAGGCCCAGTATCCAATGCCAAGTGTCATATGGAAAGGACACAGACCCAGAAGAACCAGGATGGAGCTTGGGCCATTGGGCATGTGCCAAGGATCTACCAGAAGCTGGGAAAGAAAGGCTAGAGTGGTGCACACCTAGAATTCTCAGCACTCAGGAGGCTGAGGCAGGAGGAACACCATGAGTTTGAGGCCAGCCTGGGCTACATAGGGAGACCCTGTCTCAAAAAGCAACATATAAAACAAAACAAAAAGGAAGGTCCACTGAGCCCAACCCAAGCAGTCCCTTTGCAAAATCGAGCCATCCCTGCTATAGGGGAGGCAGCCCTCAGTGGATGCTGGCCCCTGCTGGGAACTTAGCCTTGCTTTGCAGAAAGTGCCTCTTGTCTTTTTTAAAATGTATTTTAAAATTCTTTAAACTGGCACAGAACTGTACCTGTGTATGGGGGCAGTGCGAGATTTCAGTACCTTCGTAAGGAGAGGATCAGGGTCATTGGCCTATCTGCCCCATCTCACACAAATCCTTTTTTTGTGTGGGGAACATTTGAAATCCTCTCTGCTGCCTGATTTGAAATATACAATTAATTGTTATCAACCATGGTGACCCTGCTGTGCCATGTGCATTAGAAGTCCTTCCTCTTATCTGGTTGCACCCCTGGACCCAGGAAGCATCTTCTCTTCACCCCCTGGAGGGTGCCACATCTTTTTATGAAAAGCCAAGAATCCAGATTTTTATGCAAAAAAAAAATCACTTGACATTTAAAAGCTGGAAATTCATTAAAATGTCTTAAAACCCTTGCATGGGCCAAACAAATCCCATCCATAGGCTGGGTGCTGAACCCCTGGGCTCCAGCCAGGGACACCAGGGCGGCCAAGGGGAAAAGGATGCTCAGAGAGGCAGGTGTGCAAAGCATCATGGGTAAGGTGGGTACCACATGGGGGCGGGGTCTGACTCGAGGATGCCTGGAGCAAGTGCAGGATGTCGGGGGCTGGACCGGAACAGGTGCTTTGGGTCTAGACTGGGCAGGGTCTGTGGAGCCTCACTCAGTTTTGAAGGAGAGAAGCCACCGATGGCTTTTAAATAGCTGAATGACTCAGTCATGTTCATCTCCCCCACCCCCACTCGCCGCCCTCACCCAACCCACAGAGTTGGCTGTGGCTCCGGCTTTCTTGGAGGGTGGGAGGACCGTGAGCCATCAATGAAAGAAACTAATAGAACAAACAGCTCATGGGGAGGTGAAGGCAGAATAACACCAGGGTCTGACGTGTGGCAGGATGGGGCCAGGGGCAGAGGGCTGGTGGCTGTCTGCTGACAGAGGGGTGATGGCTGTGGAGCCAGGAACAGGAGAGACATGGTTCTGCCTCCTTGGAAAGGGACCATGGCTGAGGAAGGGGGGAGAGAGAGATGGTAGTGATAAGAAAATGGGAAGACCTGGGGTCTTGGGGTGCTGCTCTGTGGCAGAGTGCCTGCCTGTCGTGCATGAGGCCCTGATTCTATCACCAGCACCGAGAGGGACAGGAAAGCACAAAGTATGACAAGCGTGGCTGGGGGAAGGACCTGATTGGCAGCCCGCACAGGCCTGGGGACAGAGCAGGAAGACAGGGGTCCTGCACGGTTCTCCAGCCCATGCAGGCCCCCTGGCCCCCGCAGCCTAGCTGGGCCACCTTCTCCAAATCGCACCACCGAGAGCAAATCTGTGGCTGACATCGATTCCTGACTCTAAGCCTGAGGAGACAGAGACAGGGGAGAGAAAAAAATCCCATCTGTTCTCCCTGTGATAGAATGAGATTTTTCACCCTGTGCTTTCTGCCCGCGCCTCTCCTCCCATTTCCTCCAGCAGCCAGGGCTACACGATATAAATCGCTGCAAATGGGTTTTCCTGGCCGGTTGCTGGGTTGTTTTAATAATGGTTCATTTTCTGCCCCAGGGAGGGGAAAAATACTCCATTGAGAAATTGGGGTAAGGGGGAGCTCATTCTGGGTGTGTGACAAAGAGGTCACACACAGAGGTGTGTATTCACAGCCCTGGGACATCCCACAGAGACACCGAGGGACCTGTCCTGTCAGTGCCAGCACCCTGGCACCTGAAGGAAGAGATTTGTTTGGAAAGTTCCTGCACACATTTATTGAGTACCTACTGTGTGCCATGCCTGGGCTGAGTGCAGAGGATGTGGCTGTAAGTCTCCCCATTCTGGTCCTACTCATACTGATATTCTAGAAACAACAGAGAATAATATTGAAATAAAATTTTGAACCAGGCATGGCAGTGCACACCCGTCATCCCAGCACACTGGGAGGCTGAGGCAAGAGGATCGAAAGTTCAAGCCCAGTCTGAGCAACTTAGTGACTTAACAAGGTCCTGTCTCAAAATAGAAAATAAAAAACGGGCTGGAGGGCCAAGGATTTAGCTCAGTGGTTCTGCCGCCTGCCTCAAAAGGCGAGTTCAATCCCCGGTACAAAAAAACCCCACCAAAAGTGGGCTGGGAGATGTAGCTTAGAATGAAAGCCCCAGGTTTAATCCTCAGTACTGCAAATATATAAACAAACAGAATTCTGCAAAACTGTGCCATTGCAATTGTGGAAGCCACTCTGCAAAGAGTGTGGGTACAGTGTGTGCAGAGAATCAGACCTTAGTGGAACCAGGGTCCCCTGTGCAAGAGGCCTAAAGGCTGATGCTTGAAGCAGACAGGTGGACAGACAGACAGGGCTTGTGGAGGAAAGGCCAGCTGGGCAGGGGCTTGGAGGGATTAGATGCAGCCTGGGACCCAGGAGTGGAACCATGGGGCTGAACGTGGTGAAGGGCAGCTGCCCAGGACCCAGGTACAATGCAGCGAGGCCAGAGGCCCAGGGCTCTTCCTGCTTCTGGTGGTCTTGGGATTCTGGGCAGGTGTGGCTTAGTGCTGAGCGCTTTCCCAGTGTCCAGGAAGCCTGGGCTCCAGCCCAGTGCCCGAGCTGTGTGGTCTGAAGTGCTGGATGGGACAATGGATATCCCAGGCCTGTGCACCCCTTAGGGTTCTCAATGCCAGTGATGGTCCTCGCTGCCCTGAAGTGGACACTGCAGCTCTAGAGGCTGCTTTTGCCTTGGCCCATCCGGCTGTCACACAATGTGAAGGCCAAGGCTGGGGTTTCTAAGGCACAGCTGGTCATCCATCGCTCGTGGCTCTGGAGGCTGGTGGTCCAGGACGAGGGGCCCGCCTGTTCCTCAGAGTCAGAACAGAGTCTTACCACGGGGACCTCGCACGCAGGGGCCTTGCTCTCTAACCCTCTTCACCTTCTAAAGACCCCGCTTTCTTTTTTTTTTTTTTTTGTACTGGGGATTGGACCCGGGGCCTTCACATTCCCGGCCCTTTTTAGTTTTTATTTTGAGACTGGGCCTCACTAAGTCACTAAGTTGCCAAGGCTAAGATCAAACTGGCGCTCCTCCTACCTCAGCCCCCCAAAGTGCTGGGATGGTAGGTGTGAGCCACCGTGCCCAGCAAGACCCTACTTTCCATTCTTGTTTGTTTTGTGTTTTGTTTTTTGAAACAGGGTCTTACTATGTAGCTCAAGGTGGCTCAAGGTGGCCTTGAACTCGCTATGTAGCCCAGACTGGTCTACAGCTCAGGACAACCCTTCTGCCTCAGCCTCCCAAGTGCTTGGATTACAGATGTGCACCACCATACCCAGCTAAGACCCCGCTTTCTAATACCATTACCTAGTGGTTAGGATTTCAGTATAGGAATTTAGGGGAAGACGAAATGTCAGAGCATAGCACTTGGTTTGCCAAACTTTCCCCTTCCCCATCCCTTGCACAGTCTCCTTCCTTCCTATGTGGATTAAACGGTGGCCTCCCAAAAGATATGTCTATACCCTAATCGCGAGAGCCAGTTAATTGACTTTAAAAAAGAAAACAACCAAAACAAGATCTTTGAAGGTAGCTTTGAAGTTAAAAATCTTCAGATGAGATCATCCTGGATTGAGGTGTGTGCTAGACCCTCCAGCATGTGTCCTCCAAGAGCTGAGGAAGGCATCCAGGCCTCTTGGCACACACTTATAGTCTCAGCTACTCAGGAGGCTGAGGCAGGAGGACTGCAAATTCAAACCCAACTGGGTAACCTAATGACTTAGCAAGAGCCTATCTCGAATGGAGCTCAGTGCAAACGCCCTGGGTTCAATCCCAGTACAGAGAAAGAGACAAGGAGGGAGGGAAGGAGGGAGGAGAGATGAGAGAGAGAAAGAGAGAGAGAGAGGGAAAGGAGGAGAAAGAAGAGAAAGGGAGACAGAGAGTCAGGGAAGAAGTGTACTTAATAAGCTGAGTGTTGTGGTGCGTGACTGTAATCCCACCACTCAGGAGGCTGAGGCAGGAGGATTGCCGCAAGTTCAAGGCTGGACTACAAGCAAGAGCTTGTTTCAAAAAACAAACAAACAGGGCCAGGGATTTAGCTCAGTGGCACCACGCCTGCCTTGCAAGTGCAAGATCCTGAGTTTGACCCCCTCCCCCACCCAAAAAACCCCACAACAAACAAACAAACAAAAATAGAAGAGTCCACATAAAGACAGAGGCAGAAGTTGGGGTGATGTGACCACAAACCAAGGAATACCAGGAGGCCCCAGAAGCTGCAGGAGGCCAGGAAAGACCCTCCCCGTGACAGCCCTAGAGCATCTCCAGGGCTGCTTGGTGCCGGCCCAAAGAGACTGATCTGGACTCCTGGCTTCCAAAACAGTGAGAGAACCATTACCATTTTGTTTGTTTGGTGTTGATTTTAAGTCATGCCATCCATTCTTATCTGTCACAGCAGCTGCAGGGAACTAATACATCCTTCCTGGGACCAGCTACACCCACTCTCCATCTGCCAGCCACCGGGCAGGCTCCATCCTATCAAACCCAGTGGCCATTTGTGGGGTGCCAAGCCCCTTTGCTCCCTGACCCCCTGCCACCTACATGCTGCCCCTCCCCAGAGTGACGTGGGTAAGGCTAAGGAACCCAAAGGACTATGGGAAGCTCCCAAAAGCTAGGAACAAACAAGGAATAAACAATGAACACCCTTGAGCTTTCTGGAAGTGCAATGCCCTCCCCTTAAGAGTGACTGGAATTCTGCAACTTGGTTCTGACCATAGAAAGTGGCCCAGCTTGCCATGTGCCTTCTGGTACATGATTGAAAAGGTGGCGGCTCCCATCTTGGGAACTTCCTCTTTGTCTTCCTGTCTCTCTTGCTGGCTCTGAGGGAAAGCAGCTGCTATGCTGTGAGCTGCTGGACAGCAAGGCCCACATGGCCAGGACAGGAGAGTCTTGGACCAACAGCCAGTGAGGAGCTGGCTATCTACAACCCCTGAGCTCAGAAGCAGGCCTTCCCCAGTTGAACCTTCAGAGGAGATCATAGCCTAGGCTGCCATTTTTTTTTTCTTTCAATGGAATTCATCTATTTGGTTAAACCCATTTGTTCTGTTGTTGCTATTGTTTTTTAGCACTAGAAATTGAACCTAGGGCCTTTGCACTAGGCTAAACTCTAGCCCTTTTTTATATTTTTAAATTTTGAGATAGGGTCTCACTGAGTTGCCCAGGCTGGTCTCCAACATGTGATCCTCCTGCCTCAGCCACCCAAATAGCTGGGATTACAGGTGTGTACCCAAATGCCTGGCTGTATTTTGAATTTTGTTTTCTTCCTAGGTTAACAATGTGTAGTTTGATGCTATGTCACAAAGCCAGGAAGACACGTGCTCACCTTCCAGCCAGCCATAACCCATGGGGGAACTGCCAAAAAGCATGGTCCAGAGTCAGGGTGTTTAGCAGGTCAGCTGTATGAAAGGCACCTCATTAAGAGCCCATGAATATTGACTTGCGATATGTTCACCTTACAGTGGGTTTATCAGGATATAACCCTGGCAGATGTCGAAGAACATCTGATATCACATACTTATGTTTTAGGGGTGAGAACATTTAAAATCCCTTGGTGACTTTCAAGTACACAATACATTGCTGTTCCATATGTCACTGTGTTGTAAACAGATCTCTTCAACTATTCCTCCTGTCTAACTGAAAAAAAATTCTTTTGAAAGAGTTTCACTCTGTAGCCCAGCCTGGCCTCCAAATTTCAATCCTCCTGCTTCAGTCCTCCAAGTAGCCGGGATGACAGGCATGTGGCACTGAACCTGACTAAGTCTTGGACTTGAACCTGGGCTGTTTCAAATTAATCACTGGTGTCACTTTTGAGATTTAGCTCATGTTTCTGGTATGTCAATTCTCTCACTTCCAACTTAATGGAGTAAGTAAGTTCATACAGTATCTCTTACCTCTTCTGTTTGTTTGTTTGTTGCAGTACTGGGGAATCAAACTCAGGACCTTGTGCTTCCGAGACAGGCATGGAGCAACTGAGCTAAATCCCTGGCCCTCTTACCTCTTCTGAAAGGTAGTTTTAGCTGGGTGTAGTTGGTGCACCCACACCTGTCATGCCAGCACTCTGGGAAGCTGAGACAGGAGGATCTTAAATTCAACTCCAGCCTGGACAAGTAAGTAATTTTGCAAGATTCTGTCTCAAAAAAAAAAAAAAAAATTAAAAGGTGTGTATCTCAGTGTGAAGGCCCTGTATTCAATACACAGTACTGCCACACACACACACACACACACACACACACACACACACAGACACACACAAGTGGGAGTGGGCAGAGGGCCGGCTGGGGGCCAGGCAGTCCTGAGTGAGTCTTTCAGGGCTCTTTCTGTCTTTCTAAGTCCCTTGGGGCTGCTGTGACAGAGCAGCAGAAACTGGGTGACTTAAAGCAACAGAGATGGATTCCCTCAGCCTGGAGGAGCTTCCAGGAATCAAGGTATTGACCTGGCTGTGCTCCCCCGAGACCTGTAGGGTCAATTCTGCTGCCACTTCTCACTTCCCATGGTGGCCCCAGACCTCGCTGCTCCTAGCCCAACGTCAGGAGAAGGGCCTCTTCCTGCTTCTCCCTGTATCTGAATCTCTCTTCTTCCCCTCTCCTTCTGATTCCCCTTTTTCTTCTTTTGCTGTACTGTGGATGGATCCAGGGTCTTCTCACTGAGCTTCATGCCCAGCCCATCTTTTGTTTTTTTATTTTTACTTTATTTTGTTTTTTGGTACCAGAGATGAAACTCGGGACCTCAGTGTGGGAACCACTGAGCTAAATCCCTGGCCCTTTTGTTTTTTATTTTGAGACAGAGTCTCACGAAGTTGCCCAGACTGCCTTGAACTTGTGACCCTCCTGCCTCAGCCTCCTGAGTGGGTGAGATTACCCTCATGTGCCACCATGCCTGGCTCTGTGTCTCTTACAAGGGCACCAGGCCTATGGGGTGAAGGCCCTGACCCTCATCCAGCAAGACCTGGGCTTAGCTCACTGCAACTGCAGAGCTGCTCTCAAGAAAGTCTCATTCTGCAGTTGGGTGTCAGGAATTCTGCTTTTCTTTGGGAGGGAACCACAGAGCCCACACTGCATAGACACACTCTGTTGCCTCTTCCCGGGTCTGCAGGGGTCCTGGTAAGGTCCTTCCACTCTCACAGTGCCAACGGGTAGAAAGTCTCTGTTTCTGTGTTTCTATGCTGGGCTTCAGTCTATGCTCTACTCGTTAAAAACAAAAACAAGCCAGGCATGGTGGTGCACACCTGTAATTCCAGAGACTTTGGAGGGCAAGGAAGGAGGATGACAAATTCAAGACCAGCCTGGGCAGGTCAGCAAAACCCTGGCTCAAAGTAAAAAAATTAAAAGGCTAGAGTTGTAACTCAGTGATAAAGTACCCTTTGGTTCAATCTCTTGTATCAAAAGCAAAAGTCAAAACAAAACAAAAACAAACATCAATGCAGTTATCCTGTCCTGAACTTTTTATTTTATTTTTATTTATTTGGGGGTAGGGGTTGAGACAGGGTCTTGCTGTGTGGTTCCAGCTGGCCTTGAACTCACTATGTAATGCAGGCTGATCTCAAACTCATGGGGATCCTGCTGCCTCAGCCTCCCAAGTGCTGGGATGGCTGACATGTGCCACCATGCCCGGCTTCCCATCCTGAACACTTTTTAGCGTCTTAACAATTCGCTATTACCATTTGGGAATTCAGTGGGCTGTGGGTATCCAAATACTGGAGCAACAGCAGCTTCAACAGAAAAGATTGCTGATTCCTTCCACAACAAAGCTGGACTCGGGTGCCCAGTACTGCTGGGGGCCATCGGCTCCATGGCATCGGGTTGGATTCAGCCTGCTTCCTGCTGAGTCCCCACACTCACCGTGTGCTCACTGACACAGTGGTACTGGTTTATAGAACAGGTTGCTGGGGCTCAGATGTCCCCTGTGGCTCCTGTGCCCACAGGCAGGGCCCTGGGGGCTGGTTGGTTCTGGAGCCCCACAGAATCAGTGGGTCAATCCAGCAAGACATCCTCAGCTGAGTGCTGAGGGGAGGCGAGACCTGGCTGGAAGACAAGTTGCTGCAGTGTGACCTGGAGGGTCCATCCCCTTCCCAGCTCCTCCCTGCGCTCCCTGCTTCTGGGCTGCAATACTGTGAGAGGCTCTCCTCTGCCAGGCCCTTCCTGGCTTGAAGCTGCTAGCCAGGGACTGAGCCCTCAGAAACCGGGAACCATAATAACCCTTTGCTCCTATAAGCTACGGGTGTCGGTGTTCTGTCCTAGCGATGGGGAATTGATCAAGGCAATGCTTGTCCTTCCTCCAACCACCCAATGGACACTGGCTTGGGTGGCACTGACAGGAGTCACCACACAACTACCCAGAAGTGAAGGAGGGGGAGAGGAGTGTAGACTTACGGCACAATGCCAACCACCCCAGCACTGCAGGGGCGAGGTGGAAAATGGGTGTTACCCCCGATTCTTCCTGCCCTCAGGTCTGCAGTAGGGATTCCATGCACTTCTCAGTACTGTGGACGAGGTAAGTGATAAAGGAAAGATATTTAGAGCTGGGTGTGGTGGTGCACACCTGTAATCCCACCTACAGAGGAGGCTGGCAGGTTGTAAGTTTAAGGCTGGCCTGGGCAATTTAGTGAGACCCTGTCTCAAAATAAAAAGTAAAAAGAGGTCCGGGGATTTAGGTGGTTCTGCTGCCTGCCTCACAGCACAGCACAGGGTCCCAAGTTCAATTCCCGGTACCAGAAAAAAAAAAAAGTAAAAAGGCTCTGAAAGCTGAGAAACCCATGACCAAGTTCCCACATGTGTTGGGGCCTCCTGCCTCCTCCCTCAGTCCATGTAGACCTGCATTAATCCACTCCTGAGCTGAAGCCCTCAGTACCCAAACACCTCCCATCAGGTGTCTCCTCCCAGCTCTGTTGCCCTGGAGATCAGGTTCGTGTGCTTTTGGGAACGTATTCAGGCCATAGGCTCAATGTAAATTCTTTCTCTTTCCTTCCTTCTCTTTTCCTTTTTATTGTTATTATTTTTTGGACAGAGTATTGCTATATGGCTTAGGCTGACAGCAATCTTGTGGGCTCAAGCAACCCTCCTGCCTCAGCCTCCAGAATAGCTGGGTCTACAAGTGCTTGCAACTGAGTCCAGCTTCAATGCAAATTATTTCTAAACTGACTCCTAGTCACCATTGTCCCATGGAGCCCTCAGATACACGAGGCACACTGTGATGGTCCCCAGGCTCCTGTGTAGAGGGCTTGGTCCCCAGGCAGTGGAGCTCAGGGTGGGGTTCAGGTGTGACTGGCCCAGGAGGGTTCTGTGTCACCAGTAATACATCCATAACTCGATGGCTTTGTTGAGATGTGGTGGAGACTCAGGAGATGGAGCCTGGTTAGAGGGTGTGGGTCACGAGGGGGGCAAGGCTTTAGGATCACACTTTGTCCCCAGCTCTTGTCTCTCTCTCTGTTCCTGGCCACCATGAGGTGAGCAGCTTTGTTCCCCTTTCACCTTCCACCATGATACACAGCCTAAAAGCAAAGGAGCTGCCAACCATGACTAAACTCTCTGAAACCATGAGCCAAAACCAAACTCTCTTCCTCTGAGTTGTTCTCCTCAGGGGTTTTGTCACAGTAACAGAGAACTGATATTGGAAGCCGATTTCCTCTGACTGCCTAGAAAGGGAGATGGTGAAGGCTTAAAAAAAAAAATTCAACAGAGACTTGTGTAATTTCAAAGTATATGGGGGCCTGGGAGGTCAGTGCTTCAGAGTGGGCAAAGACAAAGACTCTCCAAGCTAGCCACTATTTATTGGGTGCACACAATAATGGGAGGGAGGATCAGGTGACTTAGGGGTGGCAGTGATCTTTTGTCTGATCCTGTGCCAATGCAAATCTCATGCGATGTAGGCAAAAGGAGAGCATTCTCACCTCAGTAGGTGGGATGAGCTGGGTTGAGAAGGAATTCGTCCTTCCCAGGTGAAACCTTTCTCTTTTGTGTTATTACTTGGTTCTCAAGGAACCAGGATGTCTTCAGCTGGTGTTGTCTTGCAGTTGAGCACCACAGCTTCACAGACCATTGAGGCCTCAGCTGTGACCGGAGGCAAAATGGATGTTTCCACATGTCATAGTTGGCTCTCGGACAAGGCAACATTGGGCCTTAGACAGCTATAGTCATACTTTAATTATGAAATGATTTTTCCCCAAAATTTATGTAGAAATGCTCCCAACAAACTGACATGCATCTGCTATTATCACCCCTTTTTATAGACCGAGAAACTGAGGCAGATTTTGTTGTATTTCATTTATTCACTCAACAAACATTTACTGAGCATGTACTATGTCCCAGACTCTATGAACATCAAAGATTCAGCAGTGAATGAAATGAACCCACCCTGTAGGGCCAGGGCTCTGGAGGGAAGGCTGACACTGTAGTTGAGCGAGGATTGTACTCTTAAAATAATAGGAACTGTATTAGTATTCTGGGCTTCCTATTTCCTAAATCACTTAATCTCAATAGCTGTATGAGGTCAGTTTTACTGCTATCCTCATTTTTTTCTTTTTTGAAACAGGCTGGCCTTAAACTCTGAGGCATCATCCTGTCTCAGCCTGGCTCTATCCTCATTTTACAAATGAGAAAACCGAGGCTCAGAGAGGTTGAGTAACACCCCCAAGGTCACACAGCTAATGACCATGAAGGCAGAATGAAAACTCAGGCCCTTGTATCCCAGAGCTTGGGTTTGGGTAACACAATAGCAGGTGACAACCAGGGTATAGTAAAGGGCAGGGGCCACGAGGGATTGCAGAGAAGGGTGCTGCTCAGTGGCCAGGAAGGTCCTTTCTGAGGTGGTGACTTTGATTGAGGTCTAGGGGCACCTGGGGCCCGTCTTCCCTGCGGGGCGCCTCATTAGCCCTGCAGGCCCAGCCTAGATGAAAGGCCCGAGGTGCCATAGACCTGACTCTGCAGGGGCCCCACCGTGTCTGGGCTTCAAATGCACACGGAGTGGGGGCGCCGGTGGCCTCGCTCCCGCTTTCATGGACCAAAGGACGCTGGCGGCTCGGTTCTTTTCCTAATTTAAAGCCATTTTCGGGCGTCTGGAGCTCCCCTACAGCGAGGCAGGAAGGTTGCGCCGGAAGCCTTGAAACTCTCTTTGCGGGCGCCCGGGGAGGACTAGGCAGGGGGATGCAGGAGACCGAGGCCGGGGCGGGGCCACCCGAGGACGCCGTGTCATGCTATGGGCGCCCCTTGGCCCAGGGGCCCTCCTGGCCCCCACGCTGCACGTCCCGAAGGCGGGACGGTGCAGACCACCACAAGGGGCGCTGCGAAAGTGGGGGTCTCCTCGGGCGACCTTGGAGAGCTGCGCGCGGTCCCTGAAGCCTGCACCCCGGATGCCAGCAGGGTGGAGGCCGGGCTGATGGGGTGCAGCCGCCCCCTTGCGGGAAAGCGGGGCATCTCCTCGGGAGGGGAGCACGCAGGCTGGGAGCGGGGTCTGGAGTGCGGAGGACTGCCTTCCCTGCGATCCGGCCCAGGCTGCGCTCTGCCCTGTCCCTCCTCCTCCTGGGCCCAGGCCTTCTGCTCCCCGCCCCCACCGCTGCCTGCTTCCGCCTCCCCGGGATGAGGGACTCGGGGTTCCTAGCCCATTTCCCTCTCCCGCCCCTTCCCTTCCCCTCCCCGGCTCCCGCCTTCTCCCCGCCTCGGTGCCCCCTCCTCCACCAAGGCCTTGCTCTCCCCATCAGGAGAGGGTGTCTCAGCGCCCCCATCCCCTCCCCCATCCCCCCCCACTCTCTCCCCCCACCCCATCCCATTCCGCCACCACCACCTCTCCCCCCTTCCCCTCACTCTCGATCCCCTCCCCCTCCTATCGCCCCCCCCCGCAGCCATCTTTGCGAGTCCGGAACCGCCACGTGTCCTGTGCGGCGTTGTCCCCCGCGGAGGCCGCCGCTCTCCTTCCGTGTACCCTGTGTCCCCCGCACACCACCAGGATGGAGCTCGGGTGGGGACCGTAGTGACAGGCATCACCCCAGGCTGCGGCGTCCACCCCACCCCCTGCTGGGACACGGGCGGGGCGGCACTGGGGGCGGCCCTGGGGGCGACACTCGGGTCCCCAGTGTAGGGGACCGCGGTGACCCTGGCGGAAAGGACACCTGGATCCTCGGCTGTGCGGGGACTTAGTCCCCAGGCGCGCGCCCTCCCCCACGGCCCCCCTCCCCGTCCTCCTTGTCACCACTCAAGTCCTCTCCCCTCGCTCAGGGCCCGAGGCTTCGCTGCGGCTTTGAGGAGGTAGTTTGCGGGGGCCACTGGAGGGAAAAGAGGGAGGAGGGATCCTGCACACTTAGACGAGTTCCGGGGTACTGGGTCTGTGCAGCCCGGTCCCCAACTCTGCCCGTCCAAGACCCCCGGGGGGGCCTTCTGGGGACATCGTGACGCCTCCCAACCGGGCAGCAGGCCACCTTCCTGCTCTGTGGCCCGGAAATGTCTTTACAACCCGGACTGGTGGATTCCTGGGTTCTCGTTACCCCACCCCCACCCCAGTAGCTCCAGATGCTCACGTGACATCTTTCCTGTCCTTGAAGGCCAGTCGCATTTTAATTGGCTAGTCCTTTTCCCATTTCTTAGCTGTGTGACTTGAGGCCAGTGTTAAACCTCTCTGAGATTCAGTTTCCTTGGTTATGAAGAGAACCGGAGGCCACCCCGGCCCCGCCCCCCACCCCCACCCCCCCCCCCACCCCGGCGGCCCTGCCTGTCCTCGTGCTCCATTCCTGCGGTCTCCTTGGCCAGAGACTGGCTGGCCTGCCCTTGACCCCAACGGTCCCAGGAGAGGGAAGTTGATGTCCTCTTGCTCCACACCCTGTGACTGGGAGATCCCCATCAGACTTCATCTCTGTACGCCCACCCCCAGCCCTGGTGCCCCCAGAGGCCCTACCTCAGCCTCCTTCAATCCCCAGCTCCCTGTTACCACCTGGTTGCTCCCATCACCTCCTTCCCGGGCTCTGCATGTTTATTTGCCTCTGCTGCCCTGGAATGCAATCTCCCTCCAAACCCTGACTTCTGTTCTCTGTGTCCTGGGATTTCTAACACCTACTAGATTTTCAAATACTATGTGTTGCAGAAGTGAACTACATAAATAAGCATGTGGAGACTAAGAGTATAGCTGATGTTGAGTCCTTGGTGTGTCACAGGCATTCAGCAAACTGGACGCCTGCCTTTCACACAGACAGGGCCCTGGAAATGATCTGTAGCTGCTTGCTCTTGTAGTCAGTCATTCCTGGCATGGGACCTGGGGAGATGATTTAGGGAGGCAGTGTCCCCAGGAGGGAGGATATATTTCTGACAGAGCACTGATGTCCATAATATGTAAAGAGCACCTAAAAATCAATAAGGATGGATAACCACATTTATAGAATGGTAGAAGACTTGAACAATTATAAAAAGGCTGAAAAAAAACTATCAAGGCCTGAGGATTTAGCTCAGTGGCACCACCCCTGCCTCGAAAGCACAAGGTCCTGAGTTTGATCCCCGGCACCAAAAAAAAAAGATAACAGAAGTCCAAAAGCATCTAAAAGATGTTTAATATGATAAACCAGGCACAGTGGCACACCCCTATAATCTGAGCACTTGAGAGGCTGAGACGGGAGGATCACAGGACATTTGAGGCCAGCCCGACCTACATAGTGAGACCCTTTAAGACCCTGTAAGACCCATAGGGTCTTAATATCATCAGTTATCAGAGAAATGCAAATAAAAGCACAAGATACCATAAGGAACCAATCAGAATGGCTGTGCCAAGTGCTTAAAATAAGCAGCAGCCAGTTGTTGCTCAGTACATCTGGTCTTTGGTTTTTACATGCCAGGTCTGTCTCTTACTGGGATAGGTGACAGTATATGTAGCCCACTGCAGCATTGTGGAAAGGCCATAATCAGCTTTATTAGTTAACTGAGGTTTGAATGTGCTCATAGAAAGGCCCAGTCATCACCACCTGGAAATCCTGGATCCCTGAACAAATCCCAAGCCCTCTGTTCTGCTGTAGAAAAGAGCTGGTGGCTCCCACTTTAGAGAGGGGTTGCCAAAGTCTCCCTGCTTCCTGTGGATATTCGGAGAGCAACAGCTGTTTCCAGACTAGTGTCTCCTAAAGTCATAATGGCTTACTGATCCTTTCTTTTACTCTCCACAAACAGTCCAAGAAATCCTTATTTTTCTGAGGGCAAAAACCCCAAGCAATGCCAGATGAGCCCTCCCAAACACCATCTGAGTCCCTTCCTTAGAGGACTCTGTTGTTTGTTTGGGGTGCACCCTTACACATATTTTTCTGAACATTTACAAATACCTATACCCACCTAAATAAACACAGATACAGTCAGTCTTCCATATTTTTGGATTCCAAATCTGAGGATTCAACCAAGCTCAGATCAAAAACAATTTTTAAGGGCCAGGGATTTAGCTCAGTGGTCCCACACCTGCCTCACAAGCACAAGATCCTGAGTTTGATCCCAAGTACTGGAAAAAAGAAAAGAAAAAAAAAATACATATATATATATATATATGTATTTTTTTTTAATTGCATCTGTACTAAACGTGAAGACTTTTTCTTGTCATTATCTCCTAAACAGGACAGTACAACAACTGTTGACATGGCATTTACATTTTATTAGGTATTATAAGTAGAGATTATTTGCCGGCCATAGGGGTGCATCCCTTTAGTCCCAGCACTCAGGAGGCTGAGACAAGAGGATCACCACAAGTTTGAGGCCAGCCTGGGGTACACAGCGAGTTCAAAGACAGCCTAGATTGCATAGTGAGACCTTGTCTCAAAAAAAAAAATCTCGTGGGCTGGGGATTTAGCTCAGTGGTTCTGCCACCTGCCTCACAAGTGCAAGGACCCAAGTTCAATCCC